>RYFJ01003127.1:0-224053 GCA_003991445.1 Oryza meyeriana var. granulata | reverse complement strand
TTCCGTCTCTGTCATGCGGCTAGCAACGAGGCTATGAAGGGCTATATGAAAATTTGAATAGTGTGTGCCATGGGTCGACCTATTAGGTGTGCCCTGACTTTGTGCTTAATTGTGAAACAATTAAATATAATAGTAAAGACTTTAACCTTCAAACTTCCTTCGAGTGATATATTCTCAGAATTCGAACTCTTTTAGCATTATATTAGTTAAGAAATATTTTTGCTCAGACAATTTGGCTAAGATAGTAAGCCGAGTACCACTATGGTTGACAAATTATGGTTGGTGTATTTGAAGAGATACCTGCATCCCCGAATTTTAATGGTATCAGCTATTGATTCTTTAAGATATATCCACAATTACCTCTTAAATATACAGATACCTACAACTATGTCAGCATTTAGGCTTAACATGAAACTATCTGATTATTTTAATCGGTCCTATGAAATAGCCCACAAATTGCCGATCTTTTAACACAGTTGGCTATTGGCCCAATAAGGACATGCATTTTAGGAACTCATACTTAACGGCCCATTACTATGCCGTGAAGCAAGCCTATAATCCCAGGGCAGAGAGAGAAAGGATTCAACTTTCTTTCTCAATATGAAAAACTTTCACCTTCCAGATAGCGTGCAAGCTCCGTGCTCATTCGCTCAGGTAGGTTTCCCTCCACTCGAAGTTCCGTACCTGCAGATCCGTAAAAATCAAATCCAAAGGTCGATTCTTCCTCCAGACACTGTTTCCTCTCCCTCTTCCAGAACTCTAAAAGATTGCGAGGTCTTCCTTCGACGTCCCTTGTCCTTGTTCTTTGGATCAAACTTGTCCATGCGCCATGCAGTGATAGCTGGCTATCTAGAGACGATCAAGGTGTCTTCACCACAGGGTTGATCAGCTGGACTCGGTAAAGAATGAAAATCCTAGCTGACTTCAGAGATCATTGTTTTTCCCTCTCTGAGAGATACCTTCTTAATTAGGGTTTCGTCTTGTTGGGACTCTCACAATTCTTTTTGGGTTCTTCCTTAGTTTTTACCAGATCGGCTCATCCACTCAATCCAAACTTATTCTTTCACATTTCTATTTTTTGTCTCTCTGTAAGCCTTCTTGGGGATCAATCCCCATTTCAACCTCTTCCAATACTTCTTCCATATCAAGCCCCAGTATTGTAAAGCCAACCCACAGGTCATAGGGAGAGCTGGGCAACAACTTCGTATGGACACGAAGAAGGTTTACCTTCATCTCCGTCTCAAGACTTCCTTGAAAGGATGGCACGGGAGTAGTTTTACTGTGCAAATCCAAAAGCCTCCTTGCCTTCATTTATTGGAAATCCTCCAAGTTCTTGAAATGCTGGTCATCGCTGCCATCGGAAGCCGAGATGGTATGTGGCAACCCATAAGTTCACACCCCCACCTCGGGGCGGGAGCCCACCATGTGCAACAGTTACCCGATCCCTAGATCAGTGTCGGGTACACACATAGCATCGGTGATACAAACTCAGAGTACATTAAATACATAACAAGAGTACATATAATACATAACTGGGAGATACATAAAACCCGGATTGCCATCCAGAGACAGGCCCAGATGGACAACGGCAAGAACAGGGTAAACTAGCGAGATACAGCACAGACAGGGTGAAAGCAGGGGAGAAAAACTACTCGGCGATGGAACACGACGACACCATAGGCTTGGTTGGGAGCTAGGCCCGAAACCTCAGAAGTCCTCATAGTCGGCTTGGTCATAGAAGAACTCGGCAGCAGTCGGGTCTTTCGTCTTTTCTCCAAAACCTAATATAACACATCACACACACATACACACACACACACACATATATATATATAGGAACAGGGTGAGTACTTTCGTACTCAGCAAGCCGGGAAAAGATGCCATGTCGGCTCGGCAAAGGGGGCTAAGAGTCTTATTTGCGAAAACAGCCTTTAGAAACATTTTTGCTTGTCAAATACTAGTGTGTCCAATTTTTAATTGTCGGAAAAGAGACGCTACACGTTACTCGATCCATTCCGCAAATTGCTTTTAACAACTCGCCAATTATAGTTATTGGATCATGTATTTCCATTTTCATCTTCCGGTGATTTAACCGAATGACCTCATAACTCGGGCTATATCACCCGAGTGGCTTCGACCACTCTTAGGTCTGTTGTTTTTTTCTCCGAGTGGTGCTCCGATCACCGTTGACCCTCTTGAGACTCAGGCTTTAACAACCGTTCCCAGCTTCCTTTAGAAATTCTGGCCACAACCGGTTACCAGCTCATTCGCTTCACTGGCCACAACCAGTTAGCACAATTGACCCGCTTACCCTGACTACTACACCAGGTAGGTGTCTGCTCTTTATCGGTCTTCTGGCTTACAACCCGAAGGATTACTCCTATAAAAAAAATTCACACACTGCTCATGGTGTTTCAACACCCGGGTCACACAGTCTCGTTTCTGGCACACAGGCCTTTCCGTTCGCGCGCCACTCGACAGGATCGGCAACTCTGGTCACGATTCCCTTCCCATCAATCAATTTACAAATCACTGGCAACAAATCTACGCTATAGGAATCACCTTACAAAAAATGAGAACAGTAACGCGCCCTTAACCGTGGGCACGGCTGTTCGAACAGATTCAGCTAAACTCTGCAGCGGGTGCACGCTTTACCCATGAACGACATGAACTTTACACCGAGTACTGGCGGTACTCTTGCCGATTATTTTTTAGACCGGGCGGGGGAGTTTGTGAAAAGGCCATTTCCAAAGCCCAGTCTAGGGTTAAATACCATTGCCAGCAGAAGGATAAATCCACACACGATCAATGCATTCAGGTTCGGCTCCAACCACCATCAGCACCATGGACTCACGAGCCACAACTCAGATGAGTCCACTCCAGTCGGCACCAGACTTCCCTAAACCTAACAATTTAATTTACTCGGCTAGGGGCATCCCATGCTACCCGTTATGGTCGGCACTGTAAAATGCTCGGGATGCAAATTCCCAAATGGAAACGGTCCTTATCGATAATACATGTAGCCAGGCGCACACAGGCATTGTCTCTGTAAATCAATGTTTCACACAACTTTCATTTTATTTCTAAACACGGCCGATACGCAAAGTACCAGATTTTCAAACAGTTGAGCAAAAACCATTGTTTTCCAACTAACGACAATACAAATCGCTGCAATGATTAAGGGGCTAGAAGCCATTCTATTCGTTGGCAATCGCATCCCCAAGGATATGCTGCCAACTGTGTGCCAGTTTGTGGGGCTATCAAGAGAGAAATACATCAACATCGCTACCAAAATATAAGTGCAACTAGCTGGGTAGGGTCCGTCGGTTGCGCTTGCAAACTGAGGCCAATCAATTTAAAGTGTAAACTAAGCATGCATATTTTGCAAACAACATAATTTGCACATATAGGAGACAATATGGTCAAAGGGGCTTGCCTTGTTCCTACGAAAGATCTTCTTTGACGAGGACGGCTTCTGGATCATTCGCCGGTTTAGGATCTGAACACGCAGAAGAGATAATTACTAATACACTGAAAAGAGGTAAAACACTAGGAAAAGAACATTGCGGTAGTCGGATGAAGGTTTATCGTAGACGGCTGAGGTAAGCTTGCGGACTGGGCAACAAGGCTCACCGGTTAGGAACTCCGGATGGTAGACTAGCTCGGTCTTCCTTCACTATTTTCGCTCTTCTTCTTCCTCTCTTCGCGTTCCAAACGGAAGAACACAGGGGCGATGCGACGAGCGGCGGCGATGGAGCTCTGGTCTGGGGAGGAGAAAGATGATGGTTTAGCGGTGAAGCTGGGAATGGCAATTTGGCAAAGACGGCTGGGTTGCGAAACAGGGGAAAGAAGAGGCATGGATGGCCTTTTATAGCCGGCGCGCGAGGCAGGGACACTGCGGCGCAGGGTGACAAATAGAGAAAAGGAGTCACGATAAGCTGGCAAGGCTACAGCTAGCTGGCTGAGGCGATGCGACGTCAAGGCAGAGATTGACTTAGGGATTGGGCGTGGCCGGTGGAGTTGGTAGACACTGTAGCGGCGATGAGACACTCAGGTCGTGGCAAGGATGGGTTGGTGGGATTTGCAAATAGAGCCTCTGACTATCCATTGGTCCAAGCGGGTTCTTGCGGTGCGGTGGGTTATTGTCTGCTGGTCCGAGCGGGGCTGCGGGCAGGTAGAGGTTGGATTACATCACCACTTCAGCAGTCGGCGTCCAAACGGGAGGAGCGTGGGAGTCATGGCTGCTGTGCAACTTGGTGAGGCGATGAGATCGCACATCCGTTGATAAGGCAAAGCATCATGAGCTTGACCGGATTGGGGCTGGTCGGGGAAAAGATGGCGATAAGGCCATCGCCAGAGGTTGGACACCGGGAGGTTTTCCCGCCAGTCCGGCGCTGCTGCGAAACAGACCGGGTGGACAGGGCAGTCGGGATGGCAAAATAGAACAGGTTAACAAGGTAGTCGGCAATTACAAGGGCTTACTCGGCGGCAAGGATGGCCGAGTGGACAAAGGGAAAAAGGGCAAGATTCAGGAACTGAGTAGGAATCTACTCGGCACAAGGGGAAAAGGCAGTTAGCTGGCTAGGGAGAGAAAAACTGGGGCACAGCTAAACGGAATAGGAGAGGAGTTCGAATTCGAAAAAAAACGAATTACAATAGGGAAAGGAAAAACGGGTCATTACATGGTAGAGGTGCGGCAAGTTGTGGAAAGCATCGAAGTCCTGAAGAGTCAAGGACTGACCAGGCCCTGGGTTGCCCGGACATTCCAGAACCAATGGACGCAGCCCCTCAAGGCACGGATCCAACTTGGGTATGAATACCAGGGGAAGAATGATCCCACCCGGGAATTCGTTGACCTTGTCATCAAGGACACAGTGACAAAGACCCTGCTATGCTACTTTGGACATAGCCCCTCAAGGCGCGGATCCACCCTAGGAATGAATACCAAGGAAAGAATGATCCCACCCGGGAATCCACTGACCTTGTCGTGGAGGACACGGTGACAGAGACCCTGCTATGCTACTTTTTAAATGGCGTAGTAGAGACTCTGGACACCGAGAAGTGTCCCAAACCATACTGCTTGAAAAGGCCAGGCCATCGGTAAACTTCTGGTATCTTGTCATCTTGATACTTGCATGTGGTGAATGCTGGGTATCTAAAGTGTATGAGATTGTCTTCGTATGCATTGTTTGCAGGAAAACACCAGCTTTGTGTCAACCCCCTCCAGTTCATCGACTAGGGGGGTTAAGAAAACGGCTGGCTAGCCCATCGGCTGACCAACCCTGCTCTAAGTGAGCTGGGAAGCAACCTGCTCAGGACCAGGCCAAGCCCAGGAGCACGCCCGTCAAGGCATCTGTCGGTCCCAAAATTAAGGATGCCGATGGCGCAGCTTCAGCGCCGACTGCAGCTCAAGCTGCGGCGCCTACCACACCACTAGCCTAGTCAGCTGCACCAAGTGCGGAGCCGACTGGTACTGGCATGATGCCACTTGGTGCCACGTCTCAAGGCATAACACCAAGTGCCACACCCTCTAGGAGTAAGCCTTCGGGCTCTCCGCCGATTACCTCCCCCCGTGATTCTCAGAGGTGGAGGTTTAAGACTTTTAAGAGGTACGTGGTCTTCTGTCTTCAAATAATTCAAAGTGATTTCCAATTTCTTGATTGTTGAGTAATATGCAGGAATCCGATTGACACTGATCCCAAGGGGACAGCGCCACCAACCCCCATCACCGACCCGACCCTGATAGGCGTAGAAGCATCTGTGCCACTGCCCGAGCCAAGTACCATCCCCGCCCCAAAAGGCATGGCGATACACTTGGGCGAACATCCGGCTTCGCCTAGTCGGCCGTTGGTCGAGTCAGTCATGGAACCAGTCACTAAGCCAGCTGAAGGGCCTGCACTTCTTGAAGCTCCTAGGCCAGTGACCCCTTCTCACTCCTCTTTTCCTTCATCAGATGATAACAACCTCCCCAGACTAGAAGTGCCACCTCGCAACTTTCCCTGAGTGTTCCTTTCGACCAACCCGGATGGGAGCGAGGACATCCTGAGACTGGACGAGGAGGCCGCCAGAAAGGAGCGGATCGAGCTGTTCAACGCCACCGTCAAGGCTTCGTAGCAGGTCTAGGTAAGCAACCCAACAGACTATGGCTTTTGACTTGGTTGTTGATCTTGTGATATTGTAATCCATCACTATATGCAAACGATTTGTCTTGTAGAAAGTTGTTGATTGATCCGAGAAGATGAGCCGGGTGCTTGCTAGGCTAGCTCCTCAGATCACTCAATTTACTTAGCTCCAGTCCAAAAAGAATGAGTTGGAGCGGACCGGCAAGGAGAGGGAGGCCTGGCTGAGGGCCTCAGTCAACCAGCTGCGTGACGAAGTATAGGCGAAGACTGGAACCATCCGGGGTGAGTTCTGCTGATGCCCACGTTGTTTCAGGTTGTGACGCTCCCCGACTAAGGTGGAAGGCCACATGTGCCATACGGCACCCGATCCAGGATCAGTAGTCGGGTACGCACAACAATGGTACAACTCAGAGTTACAATAAATACATAACAGAGTACACATATAAATACAAGGAGATCCATCCAGGACAGACCCGGGATGGGCAAAATAATCAACAGGTAAACTAGCGAAAACAGCAAAAACAGGGCGGAAGCTGGACAAAAACTACACCACAGGCTCGGTTGGGAATTAGGCTCGAAACCTTCAGAAGTCTTCGTAGTCGGCCTGGTCTTGGAGGAACTCGGCAGCAGTCGGGTCTTCGTCTTCTTCTCCAAAACCTACTATACATATATATGAACAAGGTGAGTACTTTCGTACTCAGCAAGCCGGGAAAAGATGCCATGTTGGCTAGACAGAAAGGCCAAGGGTTTTATTTGAGAAAAGCTGCCTTTAGAAACTCTTTTCTTTGCAAACACTAGTGAGCTTAAATTTTAGTTATCGGAAAGAGGCTCACGCCTCGATCCATTCCGCAAGTTGCTTTTTCAACAACTCGCCACTTAATGAATCAAGCATAAATATATATTTTCATCTTTTACTTCGTATTTGCTGGTCCTGTATCTCCCGAGTAGCTACAACCACTCGTTGACCCTGAGACTCGGCTACAACCAAATCTCAGCTGTGGCACTTAATGCCCGCTACGCTGGCTACAACCAGCTAGCTAAACCGCCGCCCTGGCTACAACCCGGGGGCTCGAACATTGCTGCCCTGGCTACAACCCGGGAGCATGTTCATGGCACTTAATGCCCGCTACGCTGGCTACAACCAGCTAGCTAAAGTGGCTTCCCTGGCTACAACCCGGGAGCACAACTTGATCAACTTGCTGCCCTGGCTACAACCCGGGAGCTTGATCAATCCGTCTTCTGGCTCCAACCCGAAGACATCTGTACAACTGCCGCCCTGGCTACAACCCGGGGGCTTAAGTTTGCTGCCCTGGCTACACCCGGGAGCATGATCTTTGTGGGAGCCATGGGCCCCGGGTACCTCACTACAAGCACATGGCCACTCGGATAGAGGATGGGCAGATCATGTAATTAGAGATAAGATAGCACCCGGCAGGCTGTGCCTTGTACAATAAGGAAACATAGCCTTAGTCGGATAGGATTCTATCTCTAATAAGGAAATCCCTTGGTCGTATCCGACTGGGATCCTTACCATGTACCCCTGTCCCCTAGTATATAAAGGGAGGCAGGGCGCCTCATGAGGGCACACCAGATCATTGATCACAAATCCACCTCAGAGGAATAACACCTCAACTGGACGTAGGGTATTACCTCACATTGAGGGCCTGAACCAGTATAATTCTCCCGTGTTCCTCTGCAATCCACCGAATTCCAGGTCGCCGAGTAGCCCATAGTATTATTGCCGGTGCAAGCATCGACAATCTTCATCCTGTTTACTTTTCATTCACTTGATTATGGTGCTTAACACCCCGGATCACACATATCCGTTTCTGGCCACACAGGCCTTCCGTTTGCTCACTCGGCAAACTCTCGTCATGGTTCCCTTTCCATCAAACACTTTCACAAATCACTGGCAAACAAATCTACGCTATGGGAATCACCTTGCATCGCCCTTAACCATGGGCACGGCTATTCGAACAGTTCTGCTAAACTCTGCAGAGGGTGTGCGCTTTACCCATCCGACACGAAAATTACACCGAGTACTGGCCTGTACCCAGAAATTCATGACAAGTCCATTTTCAAAGCCAGTCTAGGGTTATCTAATGCCAGCCGAAAGATCCACACAGGATTCAGTGGTCAGCACTGAACTTCCCTAAACCTACTATTTACTCGGCCAGGGGCATCCCATAATACCCGTCTGGTCGCACTGTAAGATGCTCGGATGGAATCCCCAAAGGAAACGGTCCTTAATGATAATACATAGCCAAGCCACACAGGCACTGTCTCTGTATATCAAGATTTTCATAACTTTATTTGTTTCGCAAACACGCCGATACACAGAGTACCGGGTTTTTCAATCAGTTTAGTAAAACCCAATGTTTTCCCAAACGACAAACAACGTTGCAGAGCTAAGCCATTCTACTCGGCATCGTATCCTCAGATAGGATGCTAGCGTGCCATTTGTGGGGCTCTCAAGGAAGAAATATATCAACATCCTACCAAAATAAGTGCTACTACTGGGTAGGTCCATCGGTTGCGCTTGCAAACCGAGGCCAACAGTTTAAAAAAGGTGTAAACTAAACATGCATATATTTTCCAAACAACATAGTTTTGCATATATGGGAAACAATATGATCAAAGAGGCTTGCCTTGTTCCAAGGAGGGGTCTTCTTCGGCGAAGGCGGCTTCTGGATCGTCCACCGGTTCAGGCTCTGAACAAGCAGAAAGAAACACTGATAAGCAGGAGGGTTAAAACACCAAGAAAAGGATCAAGAAGTAGTCGGCTGCAGAAAAGGTGGCAGTCGGCTGAACCAGGCTTGCGAACCAGGCGACAGAGCTCCAAAGCTTGAGAGAAGAACAAGAACTCAGCAGAGCTGGAGCTGGCCGGTTTGCGAAACAAAGGAAGAAGGAGCATGGATGGCTCAATATATAGCCGGCGTGCAAGAGTGAGGCACGGTGGAGCTGGGCAACGGGTAGGGAGAAAAAGTCAAGGTGAACTGACAAAGGATTTGATGTTCACGCAGGGCTTGACTTGGGAGTCCGGCGTGGTCAGGGAGTTGGCAGGCACTGTAGCTGCGATGAGACATTAAGGTCAAGGTTAGGACAGGTTGGAGAAATCTCACTGACAGGGCTTCGGACTGACCACTGGTCCAAGCGATGCAGCAGGTTATTGTCCATCGGTCCAAGCGGTGCCGAGGGCAGGTGAAGACTGGTTCTTCTCCACTCCGGTAGTCAGCGTCCAACGGGCGGGTGCAACTCGGGGGACAAGGAAACAACAGGTCTCAACAAGGTAGTCGGCCACTACACAGTGCTTACTCGGCAGCAAGGAGGTCCAAGTAAAACAAAGGAAAGGGCAGGATACAAGGACTGAGTAGCAATCTACTCGGCTCAAGGGAGAAGGTAGTCGGCTGGCCGGGGAGGGAAAACGGAGGCACAGCTGACAGGATAGGAGAGGGTTAAGATCCCAAAAACAAGTCTCAACAGGGAAAAGGAAAACGGGTCGTTACAAACCTCCCCCACTTAACAGAATCTCGTCCCGAGATTCCACTACTCGGCGAAGAGCTCCGGGTACTCAGCTTGAAGGCGATTTTCTCGTTCCCATGTAGCTTCATCCTCCGAATGGTTACTCCATTGCACCTTGCAGAATCTGATTGTCTTTCGTCTTGTACGTCTGTCCCTTGTCTCCAAAATCCGAATAGGGCGTTCCTTGTACGTAAGGTTGCGTTGTACGTCGATCTCTTCCAACGGAACTTGCTCTTCTGGGGTGCGAAGACATTTCTTCAACTGGGACACATGAAACACGTCGTGGACGTCGGAGAGTTCTTCGGGCAGCTTCAGTTGGTACGCCACTACTTGTCGATGTTTTACACCGGCAATAAATATATGGGGCTAGTCGGCGGATGTAAACTCGGTGAATTGCAAAGGAACACAAGGAGATTTATACTGGTTCAGGCCCTCGATGTGAGGTAATACCCTACGTCCAGTTGTGGTGGTATTCCTTTGAGGATTGATGTTTGCTTCTATGAGCTCGTGCCCTCAGGGGGCGCCCTGCCTCCCCTTATATACTGGGGGACAGGATTACAAGGTAGGAGTCCCCGTCGGATTACAACTAGGAGATCTCCCCTTAGAGATATAACGCACCCGACTAGGACTGTATATTCCTTTCTATACAAGGCGAAGTCTGCCGAATCTAGCTACATCTCTAATTGCAAGGCTAGGCCCATCCTCTATCCGAATGGCCCATATGCTTGTCATGAGGTACCCGGGGCCCATGACACCCACACTACTCCGCGTCTGTCAACGATAGGGTAAGGTCCGATGTAGCGAGGCGCTAGCTTTCCACCCATTCCGAATCTCTTTGTTCCTCGTAGGGGTGATACTCGGAGATACACATGGTCTCCTATCTGAAACTCGAGCTCCCGTCTCCGATTATCCTCATAGTTCTTCTGTCGGGCTTGGGCTGTCTTCAAGCGCTCTCGGATAACCTTAACTCGCTCTTCTGCCTCTTTCAAAATGGCTGGTCCAAAAATCATCTTTTCTCCCACGTTTGTCCAACAGAGTGGAGTTCTACACTTGCGTCCATACAGGGCTTCATTGGGGGCCATCTGGATACTGGCTTGATAGCTGTTGTTGTAGGAGAACTCGGCATAAGGCAGACAGAGATCCCAGGTTCCTTCAAAATCCAGGGCACATGCTCTTAGCATATCTTCCACAATCTGGTTTACTCTCTCGGTCTGTCCATCCGTCTGGGGGTGATATCCAGTACTGAAATTGAGATTAGTGCCCATTGCCTCATGCAACTTTTGCCAAAAGTGGGAGGTAAACTGAGCTCCTCGGTCGGACACGATCTTCTTTGGGACTCCATGTTGGCAGATAACCTTGGTCAGATACAACTCAGCTAACTTCTTAGCCGGGTAGGTTGTCTTGACGGGGATAAAGTGGGCGATTTTAGTCAGTCGGTCCACTATTACCCAGATGGAATCATGTCCTGTTGGGGTCTTAGGTAATCCAACGATGAAATCCATTCATATTTCTTCCCATTTCCACTCGGGTATCCTTAAGGGCTGAAGCAATCCTGCTGGCTTCTGATGCTCTGCTTTAACCCTTTGACAAATGTCACAAACCGCGACATACTCGGCAATATCTCGCTTCATTCCAGGCCACCAGTAATGATCCTTAATATCCTTATACATCTTGGTACTTCCTGGGTGGATGGAATAAGCGGACTCATGGGCTTCTCTCAAGATTAAGTCTCGGATTTCCTTTCTGCCGGGCACGCAAATGCGTTTTCCAAGCCAAACAGTTCCTTTGCTATCGATGGAGAACTCGGGGGCTTTTCCTTGGGTCATGCTTTCCTTAATAGACACAATCTTTTCATCTACCTTTTGAGCTTCTCTGATCTGGTCCTCCAATGTAGGCTGAATCAGCAAAGTCGCCAGTGTTCCTGGCTTGACCATATTTATCCTTAGCTTTTCCAGTTCTCGACTTAACTCGGGTTGAAGGGGCAGGGTCAAGATGGCATTACAATGGACTTTCCGACTGAGGGCATCGGCAACAACATTTGCCTTGCCAGGGTGGTAATGTATTCCAAGGTCGTAATCCTTAATCAACTCAAGCCATCTTCTTTGTCTGAGATTAAGCTCGGTCTGAGTGAAGATGTACTTCAGGCTTTTATGGTCAGTGTATACTTCACACCGATTTCCGACTAGGTAGTGTCGCCATATCTTCAAGGCATGCACTACTGCTGACAACTCTAGGTCATGGGTCGGGTAGTTCAGCTCATGAGGTCTTAACTGTCTTGAGGCGTACGCAACCACTCTTCCTTCCTGCATAAGCACACAGCCTATGTCTAGTCGGGATGCATCACAGTATACCTCAAAGTCTTTCCTGATATCCGGAAGGATCAACACAGGTGGGGTAGTCAGCCTTTTCCTTAATTCCAGGAAACTTTTCTCACAGGTGTCACTCCATTCAAACTTCTTTTCCTTCTTTAGCAATTCTGTCATGGGTTTGGCAATCCTTGAAAATCCTTCAATGAATCTCCGGTAGTATCCAGCCAAACCTAGGAAACTCCTTACTTCTGTGACCGTAGTCGGGGATTTCCAAGAAAGCACGTCTCTCACTTTCCCCGGGTCCACTTCCACTCCTTAGGCGGTGACCACATGCCCGAGAAAAGCAACTCGGTCTAGCCAGAACTCACACTTTGAGTACTTGGCAAACAACTGGTGCTCTCTTAGCTTTCCGAGAACCATTCTCAAATGTCCAACATGTTCTTGCTCGTCCTTGGAGAAGATTAAGATATCATCCATGAATACCACGACAAACTTGTCGAGATATTCCATGAATACCTTATTCATAAGGCTCATGAAGAAAGCTGGGGCATTAGTGAGTCTGAAGGACATCACCGTATACTCATATAATCCATAACGGGTCAAGAAAGCTGTCTTGGATATATCCTCAGGTCTGATCTTCAGCTGGTGGTATCCTGATCTCAAATCAACCTTAGAGAAAACTTTAGCTCCTTGCAGCTGGTCGAACAGGTCATCAATCCTTGGTAGAGGATACTTATTCTTGATGGTTACTCCATTCAGTGCGCGATAATCAACGCACATCCTCTTGGTCCTATCTTTCTTTTCCACTAGGAGCACTGGAGCTCCCCAAGGTGATGTGCTAGGTCGCACAAAACCTAGGCTCTCAAGTTCTTCTATCTGCTTTTTCACTTCGGCTAACTCATTAGCCGCCATTCTATAGGGTCTTTTGGATATGGGTGCTGTGCCGGGTAGCAACTCTATAGAGAACTCAATCTCTCTATCAGGGGGCATTCCGGGTAGACTGTCTGGAAAGACATCAGGGTACTCATTGATCACCGGCACTTCTTCCAAAGGGACTACTTGCACAGAGCTCAGGAGAGGTCGGTTCTTAGGGTTTCCAGGGGAGGCAAACTTTACTTCTTATCCAAAAGGGCACTGCAAGGTTATGGTGCTAGTTGCACAGTCTATTCGGCCTTTGTGCTTAGCTAACCAGTCCATGCCAAGAATCAAATCCAAGCCTTGTGATTCCAGGACAATGGGGTTGGCTGAGAAACTAACTCCTTTAATTACCAGGTTAACTCCAGGGCAAGACTGGTCTGACCTAAACTCCTTACCAGGGGAGTGTATGACCATAGGTATCCTAAGACCTTGAATATCCCAACCATACTTATCCACAAAAGATTGAGAAATAAAGGAATGCGATGCTCCAGAATCAAACAGAACAACTGCAGGTACGGAGTTGACAAGAAACGTACCCATTACCACATCTGAAGCTTCTCGGGCTGTCTCCGACTGATATGATTGACTCGGCCACGTCAAGCCGGAGGGGCACGGGAGGCAGATCCACTAGCATGTGTAGTCGGCTGTCCTCGACTAAACACAGGGGCTCTTGAAGCGCTGGCGTTGGGGCGTCCAGAGGCTGCAGGGTCTTGCTTCTGGGGGCAGTGACGGGCGAAGTGACCCAACTCGTTGCAGTTGTAGCATCGGCTTCCTGGGGCACTCGGGATACTCCTCTGCTGTAGGCCGGCCAGGGTAGGGCGACTTGCACCGGTACTTGCACTGAGGGGTCGGGACTGAACAGAAGAAGCCGGGCGGGAAACAGATGGGCGAAACACCTGCTCTTGAAACTGGGATGGGGCAAACTGACGGGAAGGACTGGGGAGATAGGGCCTGGTACTCGAACTACTACGAGACTGCATCTGGGAGGCCTTGCGCTTGCGAAAAACTTCGATCTCCTTCCTCGCGTCTTCAACCACTAGGGCTCTGTTGACCATGTGCTGGAAAGTAGGGAAGTCATGGGCAAGAAGCTGGATCTTCATTGCCACATTCATCCCTTTCAGAAACCTTCTGACTTTCTTCTTGTCCGTGTTCACGTCCTCGGGTGCATAGCGAGCTAAATGGTTGAACCTGCTCAGGTACTCGCTGATGCTGGAATGTCCCTGCTTGAGGTTGTTGAATTCTTCTCTCTTAATGTCTATTACTCCTTCTGGGACATGTACAGCTCTAAAGGCTTCAACAAACTCGGGCCAGGCGATGTTGGCGGCATCTTGATGGGCAACACAGTAGTTCTCCCACCAGTCGGCTGCTGGACCACGAAGTTGATGTGCAGCAAACTGGGTTTTCTCCACAGGTGTGCACTGCACTAGGTTCAACTTTCTATCCATATCCTTCAGCCAGTCGTCAGCCTCTACTGGCTCAGCAGTCTGCGAAAACTCGGCTGGACGGGACCTCATGAAGTCAGCAAGCTTGGAGCGGCCATGAGCTTGTGCTGGTGGAGCTTGATGGAGAAGAGGCTGTATTGCGGCCAAGTTCTGAGCAATGCCTTGCAAGATCTGGGTCTGGATGGCCATAAGCTGCTGGGGGTCTGCTGGAAGGTGAGGAGGTTGAGGCAATCCTCCAGGGTTTGCTGCTGCAGCATCAAAGGTACCGAGGCCGGCTGCACGGCCATTTCTGGACATCCGATCATGAGTCTGCTCCACTTCTTGTTCCTCCGCGGCAGGAAGCAGGTTGTTGCGGACTGGACCTTGGTCTTCAAAACCCAGGCGAGCTGGAGCACGAACATTCCGCGCTGACGTTCTGCATCTGGTCCTAGAAAAGGGCAACCAAGGTAGAAAGGTTCAGCAAGGTTATCGGCAACCAAACCGATGGAACAGATGAAGGAGCAACAAGATCAGCAAGATGGATTCAAGCAGCAGAACAAGGAACATACTCGGGAACCCGGCCACAACGAAAAGAAGACAGATAGAGCACTAGAACCTAAGGGCTGATACCAAAGATCCACGCAGGAGCCAAGGTAGGGAGATAGCCAAGAGTTTAGAAACATTTCCAAAATCTACAAAGCAGAGAAAGATACTCAGACAAGTCCTAGATTTTTACAAATAGTATAGTTTTCAAAATAAGATCCTCAAAGACATCTACACGCGTAGGGTTTCGCTCCTAGGGCCAACCTTTGCTCTGATACCATTCCTGTGACGCCTCCCCGACTAGGTGGAAGGCCACCATGTGCATACGGCACCCGATCCCAGGATCAGTAGTCGGGTACGCACAACAATGGTACAACTCAGAGTTACAATAAATACATAACAGAGTACACATATAAATACAAGGAGATCCATCCAGGACAGACCCGGGATGGGCAAAATAATCAACAGGTAAACTAGCGAAAACAGCAAAAACAGGGCGGAACCTGGACAAAAACTACACCACAGGCTCGGTTGGGAACTAGGCTCGAAACCTTCAGAAGTCTTCGTAGTCGGCTTGGTCTTGGAGGAACTTCCTGGCAGCAGTCGGTCTTCGTCTTTCTTCTCCAAACCTACTATACATATATATGAACAAGGTGAGTACTTTCGTACTCAGCAAGGCGGGAAAAGATGCCATGTTGGCTAGACAGAAAGGCCAAGGGTTTTTATTTGCGAAAAGCTGCCTTTAGAAACTCTTTTCTTTGCAAACACTAGTGAGCTTAAATTTTAGTTATCGGAAAGAGGCTCACGCCTCGATCCCATTCCGCAAGTTGCTTTTTTCAACAACTCGCACTTAATGAATCAAGATAAATATATATTTTCATCTTTACTTCGCATTTGCTAGTCTGTATCTCCCGAGTAGCTACAACACTCGTTGACCTGAGACTCGGCTACAACCAAATCTCAGCTGTGGCACTTAATGCCCGCTACGCTGGCTACAACCAGCTAGTAAACCGCCGCCCTGGCTACAACCGGGGGCTCGAACATTGCTGCGCCTGGCTACAACCCGGGAGCATGTTCATGGCACTTAATGCCCGCTACGCTGGCTACAACCAGCTAGCTAAAGTGGCTTCCCTGGCTACAACCCGGGAGCACAACTTGATCAACTTGCTGCCCTGGCTACAACCCGGGAGCTTGATCAATCCGTCTTCTGGCTACAACCCGAAGACATCTGTACAACTGCCGCCCTGGCTACAACCCGGGGGCTTAAGTTTGCTGCCCTGGCTACAACCCGGGAGCATGATCTTCATCCTGTTTACTTTTCATTCACTTGATTATGGTGCTTAACACCCCGGATCACACAGATCCGTTTCTGGCCACACAGGCCTTCCGTTTGCTCACTCGGCAAACTCTGGTCACGGTTCCCTTTCCATCAAACACTTTCACAAATCACTGGCAAACAAATCTACGCTATGGGAATCACCTTGCATCGCCCTTAACCGTGGGCACGGCTGTTCGAACAGTTCTGCTAAACTCTGCAGAGGGTGTGCGCTTTACCCATCCGACACGAAAATTACACCGAGTACTGGCCTGTACCCAGAAATTCGTGACAAGTCCATTTTCAAAGCCAGTCTAGGGTTATCTAATGCCAGCCGAAAGATCCACACAGGATTCAGTGGTCGGCACTGAACTTCCCTAAACCTACTATTTACTCGGCCAGGGGCATCCCATAATACCCGTCTGGTCGCACTGTAAGATGCTCGGATGGAATCCCCAAAGGAAACGGTCCTTAATGATAATACATAGCCAAGCCACACAGGCACTGTCTCTGTATATCAAGATTTTCACAACTTTATTTGTTTCGCAAAAACGCCGATACACAGAGTACTGGGTTTTTCAATCAGTTTAGTAAAACCCAATATTTTCCCAAACGACAAACAACGTTGCAGAGCTAAGCCATTCTACTCGGCATCGTATCCTCAGATAGGATGCTAGCGTGCCATTTGTGGGGCTCTCAAGGAAGAAATATATCAATATCCTACCAAAATAAGTGCTACTACTGGGTAGGTCCATCGGTTGCGCTTGCAAACCGAGGCCAACAGTTTAAAAAAGGTGTAAACTAAACATGCATATATTTTCCAAACAACATAGTTTTGCATATATGGGAAACAATATGATCAAAGAGGCTTGCCTTGTTCCAAGGAGGGGTCTTCTTCGGCGAAGGCGGCTTCTGGATCGTCCACCGGTTCAGGCTCTGAACAAGCAGAAAGAAACACTGATAAGCAGGAGGGTTAAAACACCAAGAAAAGGATCAAGAAGTAGTCGGCTGCAGAAAAGGTGGCAGTCGGCTGAACCAGGCTTGCGAACCAGGCGACAGAGCTCCAAAGCTTGAGAGAAGAACAAGAACTCAGCAGAGCTGGAGCTGGCCGGTTTGCGAAACAAAGGAAGAAGGAGCATGGATGGCTCAATATATAGCCGGCGTGCAAGAGTGAGGCACGGTGGAGCTGGGCAACGGGTAGGGAGAAAAAGTCAAGGTGAACTGACAAAGGATTTGATGTTCACGCAGGGCTTGACTTGGGAGTCCGGCGTGGTCAGGGAGTTGGCAGGCACTGTAGCTGCGATGAGACATTAAGGTCAAGGTTAGGACAGGTTGGAGAAATCTCACTGACAGGGCTTCGGACTGACCACTGGTCCAAGCGATGCAGCAGGTTATTGTCCATCGGTCCAAGCGGTGCCGAGGGCAGGTGAAGACTGGTTCTTCTCCACTCCGGTAGTCAGCGTCCAACGGGTGGGTGCAACTCGGGGGACAAGGAAACAACAGGTCTCAACAAGGTAGTCGGCCACTACACAGTGCTTACTCGGCAGCAAGGAGGTCCGAGTAAAACAAAGGAAAGGGCAGGATACAAGGACTGAGTAGCAATCTACTCGGCTCAAGGGAGATGGTAGTCGGCTGGCCGGGGAGAGGGAAAACGGAGGCACAGCTGACAGGATAGGAGAGGGTTAAGATCCCAAAAACAAGTCTCAACAGGGAAAAGGAAAACGGGTCGTTACACAGGTGCCCTCTACAATTTGCTGATGCCCATGTTTGTCTTGTTGTAGCTCATGAAAACAGAACTAAACAACCAATCCTTGGAGCTGGAACGCCTGAGAAAAGAGCTAAAAGAGCTTGAGAAGGCGAGGTCGATGTTGAGTTTGTGAGTAAGATGCTTGTCTGCCTCTAAACTTTGGCTGACTGAGTGATCTACCCCTCTGATTGCTTGTCTTTGGAAGACAGACTACAAGGTCAATGCACAGACGCAATTCAACTCCTTTGGCGAAGAGATCAAGGCAATAGAGAACTCGCGGAGTACCATTGTGGGCTCTACGAGGTCTCTGTTAGATATCATGCAACTAGGGAAAGCTAGGTGTAGCTCAAGTACTCCTGCCCAGGTACTACAACGACTTCGGGATGCTCTGGCTGTCTTGAAGAACTTTTCTACAGAGCACGCCACCCTGGGGATTACCTAGGCCCTCACTATGACCAAATCTCTTTACCTTCGAGTGGATATCGAGGCGGTCGGCGAGGGGTTCGCTGAAGGCACAATGTGAAGACAGTCGCCGAGGAGTTGCCACTATAGTTGCTCTGCCAAAAAAACAAACTCTTTAAGTGGTCTGTGTATGGGGAAAAACAATCATGATTTGTATATACTGTAAATGCATGTGCTTCTGTATTTTTGCAACTCGAGCCCGAGTACTTGATTCATCATAGTCGTCATTAGCCTTATCCAACTAGCTAGATTATACAAAG
The DNA here is from genome assembly GCA_003991445.1 of Oryza meyeriana var. granulata. Classification (NCBI taxonomy): domain Eukaryota; kingdom Viridiplantae; phylum Streptophyta; class Magnoliopsida; order Poales; family Poaceae; genus Oryza; species Oryza meyeriana. Next base: position 205,434 of record RYFJ01003127.1, on the reverse strand, counting down.
TAATGAGGATCAACTTAAAAAGCATTCATCTGATAAATCTATATTCGGTAAAAGTCAGCATGATCGATATAAGACTTCGTGCCTTAAATAAACCAGACTCAAGGTTAAGCAATAACAGGAGACATATTATCATCATGCAGCCCCTGACTCATTACTCGGTTGAAACAATTGGCGTAGTGAGTCAGAGTAAAAAACTTTATTTATATGTATATAAATTAAGTATAATACTCAGGTATAGAAAAGACATAGCTATTCTATGTTCCACACCGTCTTCAATCTTCAGTCGGTAAGCCCCCGGACATGTTACCTCAGTGATAATGAACGACCCCTCCCATAAGAGAGATAATTTGTACCTGTCTTTGGTGGTCTAAATTTTTCTCAATACGAGAACTCCCACCGAAAAGGCGTGGCCACAGACATTACGACTATGATAACAACATAGGCCTTGAAGGTATCTTGCTGATTGGATTGTTGCGATGTCCCATGGATAGATTGAGCTTGACCAGTCGGTCTTTGTTTGATTTTTCTTCTGAGTGGGCCCAAACTCGCGGAGAGCCGAACTCCAACTCAGTTGGTAACACGGCCTCAGCACCATAGACTAGGAAAAAGGGGATTGCCATATTGCCCGACTGACCTTGGTTCGCAAAGACCAGAGAACAGATGAGAGTTCTTGTACACACCGCCCTGCATATGGTCATAGTCGATCGAACACCCTAGCCTTGATACCTTGTAAGACCATGTTGTTTGCGCGCTCGACCTGCCCATTGCTCCGTGAGTGAGCCACAAAAGCATAGCAGATCTTGATGCCGAATTTGTCACAGAAATCTTGAAAGATGCCGCCGGTGAATTGAGTGCCGTTGTCAGTTATGATGCGATTGGGAACTCCAAATCGATAAATAATACTCATGATGAAGTCTTTTGCCCTGGCCGGAGTTATGGTAGCAACGGGTTTTGTCTTAATCCACTTTGTGAACTTGTCCACCACGACAAACAAGTGTGTGAACCCTCCTGGCGCTTTCTTGAAAGGCCCGACCATGTCAAGCCCACATACTGCAAAGGGCCAAGATATTAGGATTGCCTGCAACTCCTGAGCTAGTAGATGTGTTTGTCAAGCAAAAAATTGGCATCCGAACTATGTCTTTTGTGTCGGTAACAGCAGTCGGCCAGAACAATCCATGTCTATAAGCCTTTTCAACTAACGTTCTTGACGCAACATGGTTGCCATAAATGCTCGAGTGGATCGATTGCGGTATCTGCTTGCCCTCCTCAGGTGTGACACAGCGATAAGGACTCTGGATGTGATTCGACGAAAAAGTTCTTCTCTAACTACAATAAAGCTCTTGCTCCGGCATTTGACTTGTTTGGCTTCATTGCGGTCTTCTGGTAGCTCATCTTCCAATAAAAATCAGATGATTGAAGTCCGCTAGTCCTGAGAAACAGTAAGCAACTCCTTTGATTCAGGTTCTGGGTCAGCCCCTGACCCATCAGGGTCAGGTTTTCTCTTAACTGATGGCGCCAACACGGGTGGTGATGTGAGAAATTTCTTGAAGTCTTCGAATGCTTGTTAGGCTTCAAGCGTCCATTGAAAATTGTTAGCTTTCTTCAATAACTTGAAGAAGAGCATCCCCCGTTCGCCAAGTCGAGCAACAAATCGGCTGAATGCTGCCATGCAGCCAGCTAGCTTTCTGGCTAGTTGGAGAAGCCATGCTCATAATTGTGTTGATCTTCTTTGGGCCAACTCGCAGCTCTCCTTGTTGTAGGTGAAAGTTTGCTTGATGTCACTGCACAAGGAGAGTACTCCTGCCGGGCCAAGCATCTTGAGCATCATGTATATGTAGTGGGGTACTGCTATGAATTTGGCTAGCGCCGATGTTCCCAATATGGCGTGGTAGACTGTTTCAAAGTCGGCAACCTCAAAACAGATATGCTCAGTGCAAAAGTTCTCCCACGTGCCAAAGGTGACCGGCAGAGTAATTTGGCTGGGTGGGGTTGAATAGAGGCCGGGGATTACCCCGTGGAAGGGAGCTGTACTCGGCCGTAACTCAGACCGAGGTATTTTCATCTCGTCAAGTGTCTTGGCGAAAAGGATGTTGAGTGTGCTTCCTCCATCGATGAGAATCTTCTTTAGCTTGATGCTTCTAATGATTGGGTCTAGGACAAGTGGATATTGCCCTGGATGTGCCACTCGGTCAGGATGATCTGTGCGGTCGAACATACTCGCCACTTCGGACTAGCGTAAATACTAGGGGTGTCAGTGGTGACCGAGTTCACTTCTCAAGCAGTTAGCTTCTGTTTGCGCTTGGACTCGTATGCTGACGGCCCTCCGAATATGTGATTGAGCTCAGCCTGGGGATCTTGGTAATCGCCAGCTGGACCCTAGTCTGGCTTGTCTTTGTCGTTTTGTTCACTAGGCATAGACATTTGCTCAAAAGAAAACTTCTTGAGCACGAAGCAGTTCTGGGCCGCGTGCTTTCCTTTTGGATGGAAAGTGCATAGCCCGTTCATGACTTTCTAGTAGTCGTCCATCTTGGGGGGTCACGGTCGGGCACGGTCGACGGTGCCCCCTTCGTTCGAGTGAGGGCTTTGGCTCCGGCTGCGTCGGTGGAACCGTTCGTAGTGCAGGGCGAAGCGCTTGTGCTCGTTCTCAAGTCGGTGTCGTCCGTCCTCCTCGCGTTCTCGGCGTCGGGTGTTGATGTCATGACGGATTTCACATCGTAGTCATTCGTGGGCATCGCGATCATCTTGACGCCCGTCGTGGTGGTACCACCAACGATCATCATTGTGCCCTTGTGAAACACGATTTGACTCCGAACAGCGCTGACTAGTGCTTGCCGCCTGGCATTGTGCCGTAGTTGATGATGTAGCTGCGTCTGAAGTTGTTTTACCCGATGGGACAAGGGTGTCTCCAGACAGCTGACATTGTTGACAAGCTACAGCGGTTATCATGGCCTTGATCTTTGTGATAGTCGGGGTAGCTTAGTGATCAGGCCCTAGCTCCAGGGTGTCCAGGAGTGTTGCAGCGGCCACGACATTCTACTGAGATGTCACAAAGACGTCATGGTCGTCCACCCTAGTTTGGAGGATCTCTTGTTCGTCGTTCACCCAGCCTTGCACAGATTGTCATTGCGAGCATCGCGCTCAGCTTGTCAGCATCGTGCATCTTCCTCTTGTTGCTCACGTAGCCGTCGAGCTTCCTCCTCTTATTGGTCGCGTAGTCGGCGCGCATCTTGTGTTGGAGTTGATCCCTTCGACGCCATGAAAACTTCGTGTGATGGAGAAAAGCTCCCCGAGCTGCTATCCGACTGAGAGTCGGACTAGGAGTAGTTTATCGGTGTAAGAATTACTCCAACCTCTCTAGATTTGATCCCAAGCGGCTCTGGGCCGTATCCGGGTCGACTTCTAGAGGGTTGGGTTCGCCGCACCAGATTGGAATGAAAGATGGCTATGGAGTTGTTGAGTCCAAATTGGAAATTGACGATCTTGTCTCCCCTAAGCCCGATCTCGATCGGCTTAGAGCCGTATCCGAGTCGAACACCAGGAAAGAGAGTTGTCCCTGAACTCGTAGATCTTGGGTATCACCGCAGCAAGTCGCCGAAGACCGCTGCAGCGTTAAGCCAACTGGCGCTAGGTTGGCTTGGTTCCTAGTTGATCGGGTTGAAACCAAGTCAACAGGGTGAGATTGCCGAGTTTATCGCGATGAAATCGAGGCTCCCAAGTTGATGGCTTGTCCGAGGAAGAACTTGACGTCGTCGACTCCGGTGATTAAATCCATCAGGTTTGTTGACGATGATCTTGACGATACCCCTACCTGGCGCGCCAACTGTCAATGTTTTATATTGGTTGTATTAATTATGGGGCTATTTGTAAGATCTAAACTTGATGGATGCGAAGGAACACGGAAGATTTATCTTGGTTCAGTCCCTCAAGGTGAGGTAAAACCCTACTTCCAGCTGTTGTGTATTGCCTTTGAGGTTTCTCTGGCGAGATTGTTCTGCTCCGGGGGCTCCTTGCCTCTCTTTATATACTAAGGAGTCGAGGTTACATGATAGGAATCCCGATCGGACTCGACCATAGGATTTTCCTCTAGGAATACAGCGTAACCAGCTAGGACTATATCTCTTTCCTTGTCATGCAAGATAATACAAGCCGAGTTCTACTATGTCGGAGGAGGAAACTCCAACCGCGGGGAGTCTGGGGACCCCCCTTTTGAGTTCGGCTAGGGGAGTTGTTCATAGGACGGCAGCGGCGTCAAGGAGACGATAGGTGCTCGGGCGCCGGGGGCCTGGGCTCAGAGTTGGCACGCAAGGAGACAGGAGAAGTAGACAGGTTCGGGCCGCGCGGAGGCGTAATACCCTACTCCTGTGTGTGTTTTGCTATGTGGAGATGAATGTGGTATGCTGTTACAAGGAGCTCCCGAGGGGCGCAGGAGCTAGCGCGAGCTCGGGAAGGAACTGGAGCAGCTCAGCCCGCTCTACTAGCGGCCGTACTCGAAGAAGAAGAAGACCTCTTCGGAACCAGAAGCCGAAGCCTATCTCCCTATGTCCGAAGCCCCTTTTTTTCTCTTCTAGAGGCTGGCATGGATCCTCCTTTTATCGATCAAGGGGAGTCCGCAATGCCAAGTATACATGAGAGAGCTTTTCTGGAGACTTCTCCCGTTGCACACGTCCACCTGCTTCGCCCACGCCGGAGTTGGTCTGCTGCAGGCGGCTAAGTCATAAGGATGTGACGGCGCACGCCGTCGCCGCCGAAGTCAAAAGTCTCTGACTGCACGGTCGTGTGTCCACGGGGGGCCATCATGAGACGTCCATGCGTGGCAGAGCAGGCGACAGGGGCGACACGCCCCGTCGCCTCGTCATTAATGCAGGTAGTTGGAGAGTTGGTCCGCTCGAGTCAACCTCGTGCCCGGGGAAAAGAGCTCATTGAGCCCTCCGCGCACACAAGGCGCCGAGCTCCTCGGGGATGGAAAATGTGAGTCCCGGGCCCGGGAAGCGGCGCCCGGGACCAGGGATGTCTCTGTAATGTGCCCCGGGACCGAGCCTATGAGTCCCGGGACGAGGGCGAGACCGGGGCCCGGGAACGTCCGGTGCGCCCCGAGGCCGAGCCTGTGAGCCCGGGCCGGGACGAGATCTGGGGCCCGGGAACGGAGCTTCCCGGGACCAGGGACGAGACCCCAGGGCCCGGGCACGGAGCTCCCTGGGACCGGGGACGAGACCCGGGGCCCGGGCATGGAGCCTGTGGGCCCCGGGACCAGGCAGCGAGACTCGGGGCCCGACCATGGAGCGTCCCGGGATTGGGGCGCGAGACCCGGGCCGGGAAATCTAGTGATGTGTCCCGGGGGCATGCCCCGGGAAGGGAGCTGTGGGTCCCGGGCCCGGGAGCGAGACCCGGTCCCGAGAAGTCCCAGATATGTGTCTCGGGGGCACACCCCGGAACCGAAGCCGAGGCCCCAGGCACGGGGGCGAGACCCGAGACCGGAGATGTCCTCGGGCCCCCGGTACTTGACCGGAAGAAGGCTGTAGCCGGCCGTCGCCGGTGCAGAATGTGGCCCCAAAGGAGCTGACGTGGCCGAAGACCCACGCGTCCCCGGGGTATGTGGGACCCCCAGTCCCGTTTCGCCGACATACTATATCCCTAATTATATACAGGCCCACCCTCTATCCCAGTGGCCATATTGCCTTCTATGAAATACCTAGGACCCATGGCCTTCACATATCTGTTTGATGTTGTTTAGGCACAGGAGAGGCGGCACACGAACAAACTGAAGATGTGCTTAAACCATGTGAGTCGCATGTGAAAGGCATGGGGGCCTGTGAAAAGAAGAAGAGACATGGGAAGAAGAAGCATCAACCTACCGATGGATATATGGAAGCCGGTTGGTGTTGAGATTCAAGATGCCAGTGTTGGTGGTGGTTGAGTCCAATTGTCGGTTGCAGTATGGAAACTGGCTTGGGGTTTATCTACGCCTACAGAGATATTGGTTGCACATGATTTATGTACTAGTAAACTTTTACTACAAGCCCAAGCCATTTTATCGAAATGGGGAGCCAGTAGTGAACTAGTGATAATCTGACAAGCAGCGAACATCTCTATCTACTCTATAATTCACCAACATCTGTTCTCATTCCTCATTCTTTAAATTCTACGGCCATTGCTCCATCTGAATCATCCAACGGCTCAAGTAAACACGAATCCATCGGCCACATCAAATCCAATGCTCCAGATCGTCCCACGTTCCCCTCACCCTCCCCTCCTGTAACTTACCAAATTTTGTTAGTTTAAAAGAAAACCTTATGAGCAAAGGTTAGGAGGAATAAAATGTATTCTTGGTGTGCATCTTTTAATTTCCATGTTTTTGGATTTCTTTGCAAAGCATAATAGGATTTAAGTGCATATATGGAAGGCTAAACCAAAATTTGGATGAATAATTTTTTGGGAAAAATTTCATAAGAACTAGACATCATCTGGAAACCACTGTAAAAATTTTATAATTTTATCAGTTGATTTGGTGCCCGATTTAAAATTCTTAAAAACATCATAAATCTGAAATGTAGTTCTAAACTGATGGTAATTTCACATTTTTTTTTTACAGAATTTCATATTTAACTGATCAACCTTTGAATTTTTGTCAGAAGATTTAACATGTTGATGACTATCACTAGAAAAATTGGCAAAATCAAACTCACTAGATTTTTACATAAAATGTTAGGTGCAAAGTCACTGGAACCTCTTATTGGATATTCACTAGATAAAAGTCAGAATATGGTTGTTATGGGTGGTTTAAGAAAATACATTCCAATTACAAGAACTTGTTTTTTACTCCGTACAACAGAGTTTAAATTCTGGTGGCCACGAATATTATATTTATACCAGTGTATTTTCAACAGAAATTTAGTAAGATCAGGAGTTGGACATTGGGACCGACTCTTTGAGTGTGTGTTAGGAGCACATTTATAGTGCGTGTGCATGTGCGTCTTCTATGAAATAAAGAATCGATAATCTTCAAGTTCATGTTTTCTTCCCATACTTCTTTTGGATTGGAAATCTATGCGGCAAGGACCTCATCTAAATTTACCTTCCAGCTCGCCTACACCAAATAAAATATTCAAAATATAAACAAATTAGTGTCATCCAAGAACTACATTTCAAATTTGATGCCAAACCATTTCAATTTTTGAAAAGAAGTATTTCATTCAAAAATTTTGAAATCTAAAAAAATGAAAAGTAAAGAGCCTGGGCCGGAACTTCAGCAAGCCAGCATTGTCCTGTTCTCTTCTGATTCTATATTTTAGAATTTCATTTTTATACTTCCCAATTTTTCTAAACGGTGCGTTTTGTACAAAATTTTTCTATATAAAATTATCTTGTAACACTTTTGTAAAATAACTTTTCAACTTTATTGAAGTTAATTCATTTGTTTATACCCTCAAACAGCTTAAAAAATCAAATAGGGCGTTCTAAATAGCTTCCAGGTGGAACATCTTCTTTATTTTTCGTTAGCACGATTCTCGAACTGCTAAACGATATGTTTTTTAAAACTTTCTATATATAAATTTCTTTAAAAAATCAAATAAATCTAGTTTTTAATTTTATAATAGTTAATATTTAATTAATCGTATGATAATTATCTTTCTTGTTGTGTGTGCCCATACGGCGAGAAGCTGATTCGAACATGAGAGGTAATGAGCAGACCAGCCACCAATCCACGACGAATTTCAAGCGGGCCCCACCTCCAACGGTTCCCCTCTTTCCCTCGTCTCGAAATTTCGAATTTCCGCTCCGCTTCTCCTCGGCCCACCAACCCGGCGATGCCGCCGGCGGCGAGCTCTGGCGGCGGGAGGAGGAGGGGGCCGACGGGAGGGGCGCCGCGGGCAGAGAAGAGACCGCGCGATCTCGAAGACTCCGAGGCTGAGTCCGGCTCCGACGGCGGCTCCGGATCTGACTCCGATGGGGACTTCGTCAGGTTGAGGCCTGCCGATCTGACCTCCCTCGAGAAACTCTTGTTGTGTTGACGAATGATTGGGGGCGTTTCTGGTGTCGGGGTTGGTTCTTGATCGAGTTTTTGTTTGTGATTGCAGCGATTTGAGGGAGATCGTGTGCCTGCTGCGGCTGATCAAGGGCGGGGCCGACAAGGACGGCCAGAAGATGTGCGAGCAGATCATCGCCAGGTGACGAATCCGGGCCACACCTCAGAATTCACTTAATTTCGGACCAATTTGATTTGAAGATGCTGCTATCTATGTGCTGTTTCGCATCCCAGCCAAGGGGAATGCTAATCGTATGCTGAATTTGCTTTCTAACTTTTACGCTCTGTAGTATCTGTTCAGGGAACTGGTGATGGAATTTGTTCTTTTTACTTCAGTTTATGCTAGTGAAGAACTTGCAGGGTTCTACGTGTGCTAGTCTCTCTATGCATTTTGTGCTCGTGATTATGTGATTGTCTTGGGAGTGACTCACAGTTCAAGGTCAATGTCAATTAGTCATGAATTAGTAGTACCTGGGAGTCTGGGACAGTGGCAAGTTGCTTTTAGAGTAGTGCAATGTATACATTTCCTGGTTCTGGGATTTGTTAGGATCTTAGGTTCGTCTGTTGATATTGCTGCTTCTTGTAGTTCGTGTCTTATGGATGTGTGGGAGAGACTTAGTTGTCTATCTGGTGAAAATGTGCATGGTAATGTTAGGATGGGCCGTTGGATCCTATTTCTATTTTCAAACATACTAATGGACGGATTCTGTTCTCCACAAGTTGCTTTTCCATTAGACCAGTTTACTATCCTTTACCCTTTTAAACAAAGTACTGCTTCTTTAGAAAAACAATGCAAACAAAATCCATACATGTAGAGCATGTTAAAATATTTGCTCATGCTAAAAATTAAAAAAAATGAATTGGTTATGTTCACACAGTGCCAAAAAAGAAAGTAAGAAAGTTTTGTTTCATAAACAAACGGTTATGTTTCCCATAGTCCCAGGTATGATCATACTTCTGCTCAAATCTTTGTGAGCAATACTTTAGCATGCTCCAATTGTCTTCTTTCTTCAGTATTGGTAAAGTTATAAGCACATCATGCTGCTAATACTCTTTTCCATACCTTTAGTGTTGCAGCAGATATTCAGACTATGTTAGAAGATACAAAGTTGAAGTTTGAGAAAGAAAGGTATTTTGCATTTGCTTACAAATATCTCCTTGATAGAACTATAACTAACCCTTTATGGACTGTGAAATATAGTCTCTATATCTGGCATTTGCACTTATCATGAACAAGTCCGCTTGGATCAACTTACTGAAAACAAAAAGGTTCATCTTTAGTTCTTTACTGAAAATGTATTAAAAATTGTTTCCATTGCATATGCAGACAGAATTTGCTGAAAGTATTGTCAAACACTTCCAAAGAGGTATTCAAATTACATTTAATTCATAATTGTTTGTTAGTTTATTTATTTTCTTATTGATTGAATTATTTCATGTGATCTGTACTATTAGCAGTGTGACAGTTCATTGAGCAAAGAGTACATCAAATTTCAAGAAACATATGAAATATTCTCTAAACAAAAAGACGTGCATGTACAGGCATTCAGAGGTATGTCAAATGAGAGTTAGTTGCCATTTCCACAAATACTAGTACCATGTGCTGCATGTTGAAATGGATCCTACATACTGCATTGAAATACAATAAATAAATATTGTTCTGAAATTTTAAAACTTATATACATGATCACATGAGACCAATCAACACCTATATATAATCATGTGCAAGGATGAAATTTTTTCATAGAAAATCTTACAACACATACAAGCCTACATATTTGCAGCCAAAAACGATCTAGAATGGGTGTAGGTACAGAACAAATCATCACCCCCAACTCCATCCTTTTTAAAGAGGAAAGATATGGAATCACTCTTGATGTGTATCAAGGCATATTTAATGGTTTTTTATATTGTTTTCTTCACATAATATATGAAATGTGCCTCTTGTTTTATCAGTACGATTGATTCTGGGAGTTATTGTTTTCTTTTCATGTCATAGCATCTAGAAGACAAATTTAGTTGAAATTCTACGCTTTGTTTGCTAAAATGCACGTCGTAGGCTTGTTCTTCTCTCCGAACATTTGCATGCTGTAGCTGTAAAGAGAGTTCTGTTGAAATTACTTTAGCCTGATAATCTTCTTGTTAAATGTTACGCTCCACAGACCTGTTCTCAAAAGTTGATGTTGAGAAGGCGGCATTGCTTGAACAGTATCAAAATCATAGTAAGTAACTAGATGATTTGCCTATTTCATACAAGGAAAGATGGTTTGCTTTGATACTCAAATCTTTCTAACAGGGAAGGAGGAGACAGCCACGTTGTCAGAGCTTGACAACACCTTCTCAGAGAAGATCACACATGCAGAAAAATCTCTGCGGAGGACAGAGCTTGACAATACGTTCTCAGGGAAGATAACACATACACAACAATCTCTTCGGAGGAGTGAGCTTGACAATACGTTCTCAGAGAAGATAGCACATGCAGAACAATCTCTGCGGAGGACAGAGCTTGACAACAGCTTCTCAGAGAAGATAAGACATGCAAAGCAATCTGTGAGGAGGATGAAGCAGGTATTTTGAATACATTTCAGATTTTACAGCTGGTCGCATCTCTTGTAAGTTATAATCATTTTTCTATGTGTAAACAGCATATTTCATCTCATTATTAAAATTCCTTTTTGTCAGGACGACAAGTCCTTCATCGTTCTTCGCAAGTCAGTTGGCTCATTTCTTGAGTGTGGCTCCGATGATGATTTTGACCTTGACGATGATTAATGCTGCTGTTTGTATAGTATACTTGTAACATCAGAGGCATTGGCAATGCATATACAGGATGTAATATAATAAAGCTTTCGGATAAATTTATGTATATTATAGGAGAGCAGTGTTCTTTTTTAGTTTATATACTCCCTCCGATTTTTAATGTTTAACATCGTTGAGTTTTAGACATTCGTTTAATCATTCATCTTATTTAAAAAATTATGTAATTACCATTTATTTTGTTGTGATTTTTTATCATTAAAGATATTTTAAGCATAACTTATATTTTTATATATTTGTACAAATTTTTTGAATAAGGTAAATAGTTAAACTTATGTCTAAAAGTTAGTACTGTCAAACATTAAAAACCAGAGGGAATAGTTTTTATTTTTGTATCAAGCTCATTGTCTCGGCTTTAATGGTTGGTGAATTACGGCAGAAGAGTGCAATTGTTATCGAGAGCAGCATGTAAGTTAAGCAAATCCAACATTTGCAGCTATGATTATCCCCAAATGTTGTCACAGTGATAGCTCAGAAACTCCACAACAGATGCTTGTCTCTGCCCTATGTGAATTCTTCACTTTCACTACAAATATGCCGAACATCCCAAGAGTAGATACAAATTATGATCCATTACATATTTGCACTGATTAAAAAAATGAGCATCTGAATGGAAATATGAAAACTGGGATGCATGTCATCCAGTCACCTTCCAATAAAATGAAATAAATTTTCCGTGAATTGTGATAAGATGGCGTGGTTACAATGTTCCATGCAATTTTCAAAAAAATCCAGCATTCGCACCTCGATGGTAAGAATTTGGTATTTGGCAAGAGACAGTGAAGTACATAACGAATAAAAACGTACAGATTTCAAGTTCATTAATTGCTGCACTAGTTTCATTACTTTCTGCATCAACTACTTCCGTTACGACTAAAAATGAAGTTCATAATGAAAAACAGAATAGTCACCAAATCTCAGAGTTCAACTACTTTCGTTACTTTCTAATCAACTTTCTCGAGGACAAATAGTTCACAAGGCCAAAATTTCCATCCATACAGAGTCAGTTAATTGTTCATGCCAAATATAAGCAATAGAAGGCAGCTTTGCTCTTCTACTCCGAAGTCCAAACTTCAGAAGACGTTTCAAAATTCTGTGAAATCCTTGACGTCAATTCACAAACATTAAAGCTGTCGAACAAGGTACATGTGCTGTGTGGAGAACGAGGGCCGTTTAGACAAGCCACTTGCAAAACACTTCATCCACATTGACGCTATAAATGTGTGACAAGTGGTTAAACTTGCCGGACAACATGATGGAGTCCACAGCTTCAAGCTTCCTCTGATTGCAATTCAAAATCTCCTCCTGATGTTTTGCAAGGAAATGCTCTTCTTCCAGTTCATGCTAGAAGGATTGAAAGCAATAAAAAGGATCACATCAATCCTCAAAGTTCCATTGATTACTAACAGAACAATGAGTGAAATACATAACTGCAAGACAAATAACTAAATTCATCAAAAGGAGGACATGGTAAAGATTATTGCCATTGAACAGAAAATTTAGGAATGGAGGATCTATAAAGTAGAGGATTCAAAGCAATCCAATGAGGATGAGATCTTACCTTGACTAGTGCCAAGTTCTCCAGCTCATGTCTCCTGGATATTAACTTTAACCTTTTGACAATATGATAATCAGCATCTGTAGAGCCCACCCAGCGAAACTCTAACTTACTCCCAGGTCTCCGGGGGCGATCATTAAACATCTCAGCTGTAGCACGTGTTGCCCTCACAGGCCTTGGCATTCCAGACATCATAAAAGGGAATTCATTGAGCATATTGACCACAGCCACAGCATCCTTCTCAGTCTCCATTATGACTAACGCAGACTGTGGGATGCTAAAGGGAATAGTGTAGTTCACCAAAAAATTGATCTCTCTTACAGTCCCAAATTGATTCAAAGCTGTTTTAATGACTGCCTCTGTAGCCTGGTGAGAGAAGTAATCAAGATATACAGTTCTTTTGACCTTCTCCTCAAACTCTTGGTACTGTTTTATGGTCTCCAAGTTTGCTACATTGATGCCTTGTTCTGCAGCCTGGCCAAAAGACATAGAGGTCTTCATTTCAGAGTTAGCCATCTTGATTTGAGATTTGTTCTGTCTGGCATGAGCAGCATGTACTGCAGAGGAACACAGCTTCTTCTGTGGATTCTTTCTTCTAGCTGGTTCAATTAGTCTATTGCTTTGGGTATTGTTCATAGTCTTATCCAACAGCTTTCTGGTAGGAATGTTATTGTTATCCTCCTCACACTTCATGGCAGTGGTTGTCAGGTTCTGGCCTTGGTTGTTCTTAGATTTTTCAGGCACTACTACCTTACTTGGGATGTTGTTGTTAGTTTCATGAAACAGCCTCAGGGAGTTCTTATTTTCCTCCTCACCCAGCACTGCCATAGTTGTCAGGTTCTTGCTTGGCATGCTCTCTACAGGCTTTGCAGGTAATTCCTTAATTGGTGCAGGCTGTGCGTTGCTTGGGATATTGCCATTGGCCTCTTCACACAGACCCTCTTTTGCAGAGCAATTGCTAAGATTGTTTCCACACATTCCAGCAGTGATTGTCAGATTCTTGCTTGGGATGCTGTCGTTGGCTTCTTCAGGTAGCTTGTCACTAGAAGTGTCACAACTAGGTTCATTGGGAAGTGTCTTGCTCAAGGTATTGTAATTAGCCTCATTGCACAGTCCTCTTGTGGAGATGCTGCTTGCTTGACTCCGAACTGCAGTGATTGTCAGCTTCTTGCTTGGGATGCTGTCGTTGGCTTCTTCAGCTAGCCTGTCACTAGAAGTGTCAGAATTAGGTTCATTGGAAATTGTCTTGCTCCAGGTATTGTTATTAGCCTCATTGCACAGTCCACTTGTGGAGATGCTGCTTGCGTGACACTGAGCTGCAGTGATTGTAAGGTTCTGGCTTGGGATGCTGTCATTGGCTTCTTCAGGTAGCTTGTCGCTAGAAATGTCACAATTAAGCTCATTGGGAAGTGTCTTGCTCGAGGTATTGTTATTAGCCTCATTGCACAGTACTCTGGAGGAGATGCTGCTTGCGTGACTCTGAGCTGCAGTTATTGTCAGCTTCTTGCGTGCTATCTTAATCTTGGTTTGTGAAGGCACTCTATAACTTTGGGCATTGTTTGTATCACTGGGTGCTTCTTTTTTTTCCGTGATCAGGCCATTCAACAGCCTCTTTCTTGGTGGTAGACGTATATGTATTTTGATCCTGGGAGGGTCCACCTTCCTGTCATCAGTACCCTTGCTAGCTTCAGCGGCCTGGTTTTCAGAGGCAGACATTTCTTCGGCACAGAAGATGCTCCTGCAGCTTGCAAATGGACGTACTATCAGAATAATTCAATAAAATGGTGCTTGTCTCACCTGAAATCAAAAGGTTTGCTGTTGATGTATCAATTTTAGCAGAAATTTAGACTGACAATACACTATAAATTAACTGGCTTAAAAGAGAACTAGAACAAATGTTTTTGGCATAATGCCTCCCTAATAGCCTGCGATAGTGTATCTCATGTGACTAGCCATCATTAAGCATCAACAAGAAAAAAAGTGGTAATGGATATCAGATAGTGCTGACTGCTGAGTGCTGTTGACCAGAGTCCCCAAAACAGCGCATGACCTTATCCACCATGGTAGCAATATTGGCTATAGTATACTACCTTTCTGGTTCCTTGCAGTGACTAGTCCTCTACTAGCAAAGAAAATAGTAAATGATGTAGGTCTATATATGACTAGTCCTCTACTGGCAACTCAATTGACGCCCACTGCACAAGTGGAATCCAGTTGGTATTTCTCTATTTCCAGTATCGAATTGGCTTGCTATTGTCCCAAGAAAACAGTATCCTACTATCCTCGTGTACAAGATACATGAAGAGAATCAGTACAACTTCTCAATTGAATCAACCATGATTAACAGAAGAATACACAGCTGCTAAACCTCTAAAACAACAGGACATTTAGCAGCACAGGAAAGCAAGATCACATTTATATTTTACCACAAACTTCTCATGCACCAACTAACAATTGAGCTCTCAACCACAAGCGGTACCAGCAGGGAAGATGATATCACCTCGAAAAATCAAAACGAAATGATGATCCAGGTACGGGGGTTCAACAATTCACGGAACCTCGAAATTTCCCATCTTCTTTCTTAGGGAACAGATCGGTATCCGCAGCATATTATATTAGCAGTATTAGTGCAGGTGATTGACATCGAACCACACCTATCACCAACAGGATTGGATCCATTCGATTGCTCACGGCGGAGGAAACGAACCAAAAATCCAAGCAAGCTAGGGCAGGGTCCTTACCACCGAGAGGAATCAATGCAGGTCCCGATCCACCGAGAGGAATCAATCCAAGGCGGAGGAGGAGGGCTGCGGCGGTGGCAGATGCTCCAAAGGCTCGCGGGGGAGGAAGGCGCGACCGCGTCGAACGCCGCTAGGGCTTCCGTCGGCGGCGGCGGCGGCGCGCTCAGGCCCCCGCCCCCGCGTATACCTCACCGCGGATGAGGACGATGCGCCTCACTGAGTCACTGCGGAGGCCTAGGTATGGGCCAGCCAAGTTTTGCTGCCTTACCATTTCGGCCTAGTGAAACCGTAGGCCATCTCGTGGTTCTTTCGGCCCAATACTTTGTTGGTTGGGCCAGCGAGTTCCTGGGTCGACCCAGCCAACGTGCATCCGTTCACCGAATTTTTTTTATTTTTATATTTATTTAATAAAATATTTACAAAACTACATTTTCATTTCAAAAATTTACAAAAATATACTCCCGCCGCCCTTTGGGAGGGCGATATCTCTGAAATCGCCCTCCCAGAGGGCGATTTGATGATGTAGCTGACGGCCGCCAACGGCCGTCAGCCATTTTGCAGGCGGCCCCCCGGCCACACAAAAACCGCCCTCTGAGAGGGCGGCAAGGGGACCGCCTGTAAAATGGCCGGCCCCCCATAGGATTTTTACAAGCGGCCCCCTTGCCGCCCTCTCAGCGGGTGGTTTTTGGCTGGCCGGGGGGCCGCCTGCAAATGGCCACCCTGGGGCCGGCTATTTTGCAGGCGGCACCCTTGTCGCCCTCTGAGAGGGCGGTTTTTGGGTGGCCGAGGGGCCGCTTGCAAAGTCTGTCCGAACGGTCCGCACTCTAAACAGACGGTCCGGACTGGGTACTTTGCAGGCGGCCCAAAGTACTGTCCGGACGGTCCGGACTGGCTACTTTGCAGGCGGCCCCAGAGTACTGTCCAGATGGTCCGCACTATATACGGACGGTCCGAACTGTACAAATTGCCGTTTCACAGTATATAGTCCGGACCATTGTCACCCTGTTCGGACGGTCCGCACTGTACAAATTGTTGTTTTGCATTATATAGTCCGGACCATCCTCATCCTGTCCGGACGGTCCGGACAGGCATATCTGTGGCGGCAAGGAAGAGGAAGTACCCACGCTGCACACAGTAGTTACATCTCTACTTGGTTATCTGTTTAAAATTCCCTAAGGCATGTAATAACGATAACTAGAAACGTTTGATGTGCCGTTTGTACTCTTTGTATGGATAATTTCATTATGTTCGTATGCAATTAACGTGTGTTCGGTTGTCACCGCTCAGAATGTACTTTCGCCGTAAAATTGAAACTGAAAAATTCATGTTTTTGATCAGTTTCGTCACAAACATAGATCGTAAACGATCGACGAGCGTAAATAAAGTAAAGGGGTTTCTTCAGTATACGTAGAATTAATAAAACATGATATACAACAGACAAACTATCACTGATGCAACGTGCTACAGGCCTTGACCGTAACCTCTAGCTCTCTTGTCTTCCTACCTGTGCTCGCACCTGCCCTGGGAGTACGTTAGCCGGTCTGGTGGTACGGCGGCGGCCAGCGCGGGTCATCTGCACAGGTGTGGGCAGCTGGTGGTCTGTGTCGTCTGTGGTAGCGGAGCTCCTTCGAGCTGCGAGGCTGGTAGTATCTCCTGGATCTCGTCGCCCGAGTCCTCCAAGTCGTCCCCTTGAAAGATCCGGTGCCCAACCGCTCCACGTGCGGCCTGTGTGGAGGGAGCCACGCAGCAAACATCCCGTGCTGTAGAGGGAACATGTATAAAAATATTTGATAATTGCAATTAAAATTTGGCAAGGCAAAAATAAAGTTTGATATAACCTGAAGAACCTCCTGTGGTGCCGAGGGGCAGTTTGTCACGCCCATTGCCCTGCGTGGAGGAGCAGCGCCAGCAAACATCCGCGCATGTACAGTAGAACATGTACACCAAAATATTGATAATTGCCAAACGCAAAATTTTTGCAAGGCAAAATAAATTGATATAACCTGAAGGACCTCCTGTGGTGGCTCGAGGGGCAGTTGTATGTTCTAGCGGCGCGTGTGGTCGTCTGTGGTACACTCCATGCGTCGATGTGCTAGCTCCAGAGGGATGTAGATACGGTTGTAGTGAAAGCTGCAGGGAGGCATATTTATAGACAACAGTACGATGTCGTAGAAAAACATGTTATGAACCATTGTAGTCCACAGTTACGCTGAAGGCCAAGGATGGCTGACTGAACCCTGCAGTCGCACTCCTCTCTCTGCTCCTGCTTCCGTCTGCCTCGTTGCCTCTGGGACAAACGATGCGGGAGGACGATACCGGCCCATCGACCGCACGACAAGTTGAGCACACCAATTCACTTAGCATCGCCTGACGAATCTCCCGAAGGTCGTCCTCTGCTCATCGCAATTCAGCAGCAATGCCCACTGTTGCGCCAATCGTGGCTGAACGCCCGCATTTACATCCAGCCTAACCTGTCGCGCCTGCGTCGGTTCTATTTCTGAGTTTCGTGTGACTGTGTACAGTGTGTTAGAATTGTGGACACGTTACAGAAGGAAAATAGCCAAGTGATAGATAATGTGGACGTAACTGCGTGGAAGTAGTCCTTGGATTCACTGGTCCTGTCTACGGATATCTGTCCGTCAACCCTAGCGGCGACGTGGTGGCTGTGGAATCATCTGGGGTGAACGTTACGCGTGTGCGGGTACATGGCCTGGTACCCACGTGAGGTATGCTAGTTTGCCGACTCGCCTCAGTGTGTGAGGGGACCGTGATATCTTCTCGTTGACCACGCCTGCTCCGTCGCCACTAATAAAACCAGTCGTCCACGTATTTCTGCAATCGAGGATAACCATTGAACACGGCTGCATGTTCCCCTATGATTATATCTATTTACGAAGAGTGCATTAAACTACATTAAATAGTTATAGTAGTAAACAAAGGATCGCAGTTGTACTACCGGTGCACATCGCGCGGCACATCGATCTGCACAGGCACAGGGGAGTGCTGACGTAGTCCGAACTGTCGGCATCAGCGCGTGCGGAGAGTGGGGCTCGACGAAGATGTCGAACACCAACGGCACTGTCGTCATCTAGTACGCCTGGGTTGCGCGTGCAAAGAGTAGAGAGTCCGAGCGGTGCACAGGCCGCGTGGCCTGCGGACTATACGGCTCCCAGACGACGTCGCATAGGCAGCAGGGCGGTTCGAACTCCAAAACGATTCGGGGTAGGCCCTCCTAACCTGCGTGTGGGCGTAACGACTCTGCAAAATAGGAAAAGGGGTGGATAACGTCAGTGTTTGCGCATAACTGCTAAACATAGAATTTCAATTTTGTACCTCACGTCGACACCATAACGGTCCCCATAGTCGGACGGTCCCGTTGAGCCACTGGTCCGTACAATCCTCCAAGGCCGCCCTCGTAGGAAGAGTGCTGAATCAGAGGACGGCTATCGCGAAACCGCTCGGCGCCCATAGCTGCAGAAGGAGAGGGCAACCGGCGATGAATCGCACCTGGATCGGTCTTTGTGCACGTGTCACAAAGAGCACGGTACGTCGCCGCTAGCCACAGCAGATCCCCCACTCCCTGCGGTAAACGCGGCCGTCCTCGCTGTCGGTGATCGCACGAGCGTAGTGGATCAGTCCCTTGTCCACCGCGTGCCCGTGAGTGTTGGTGAACATCACCCACCTGACAGCCACAGCAGGTACGTCCTCCATGCTCCGCTGCACCGAGTAATCGTCGGGCGTCATCGGCTAGCTTATTTGGCTGTAAAGGAAGATTATTAGTCAGCAGCTCTGTTGCTTTGTAGATCAGATTGATTGTGAATGAAGGAATCCGCGACTTACGGTGAACTGTAACAGCCAAGCCTGCGAGGGCTGTTCGTGGTGTAAGGCGGGTAGCGAACCGGGTGTCCAAGTTCAAGTCGACGATGCACGGGCACAAACCGAGTCAATGATATCTGCGACCATCGGGTGCGCCTGTCGATCGGGCTGACTGCGTCTCCTGCGAGGGGAAGTCCTAGCAGGTACGGCACGTCCTGGAGTGTGGGAGTCATCTCGCCGCACAGTAGGTGGAACGTGTGGGTCTCCGGTCTCCAGTGATCCACCAGTGCGGCCATAAGTGACCGATCAGCATCCCATCGCTTGGCGGGGTCTCTATCGTCCGATGCGGGCTCGACTAGCCTACACAGCGGAAGAAGTCCAGCCTCACACAACCTGCAGAATATAGCACTGTAATCAGTATTGGGGAATATAGATATGCACAAATGATGTGAATGAATATTCGTACAGCTCTTACCTCACACGGAACCGAGGATCTATCCGCAGGAGGTGACGTGAAGGCCGTGGACGGAAGGTGGGTAAGTGGGCACCCTCCATGGCTGACAGGTAAGACCGGTGGGACCGGTCGAGACCTCGGTCCAACAGCTCTGGTGTATCGTACGCCATACCTGCATGCAAATAGAGAGTTAGCGTTAATTTTTGTTAAAGTTTATAGCATTGTTACATGATAACAAAAAACAACAGGACGGTATATATCCTTCTATAACAAAGAACTAGTATAGACTTACACTACACCGTAGCCACTAATTGTTCGAGAACGCCTAAGACGGGGTCGTCTTGAAGTTGTGCCTTCACCCGTAGGACGCCTGCCATCAGCGGCTAAACCCGACGGTCCAGCTTCCGCCGCACTTAGACCGGTTGCATCCTTTGGACATTTCTTATATGTATGACCTGTTTGGTCACACTTTGAACAACGTTTATGCCTTCCACTGGCTTCTGACTCATCCATGTCATTACGGATGCGTCTTGTCTTGCGGCGACCTACTTTATTCCTCAATTTTGTTGGGTCAGGAATGTACATAGCTTGAGGATGCTCCATAGTAAATGTACCCGCAATACCAAACCGTATATCTCTCCGCTCCAGGTATTATAGATTGCTTCTTTTCTGAAATAAGGTGAGACAAAATAGCGTACTTCTATCCCGCACTCACCGCTCGCGGCAATAACGTGAGAGCATGGCTTGTGGAGCAGAGTAGGTTTTCGGCACGAGCACTTGCAGGTCCCGTCTTCCTTCAGCACACACTCCTGCACAACTCTTTTACGGAAGATTCCGCGCATGCCCTTGTCGACACACAATATTTCAAATTTGTGTTCTTGTGTGCCTTGAGGTAGAGCACGATGTCTTCGGGCCTTTTTACTTTTATCTTGCAGATACTTCGTCAGTAATGTGCCAAAGAAAAGATTATTGTCCGTCATTGAGGGCCTAGCTGCTCTGAACCGATCTCTGAAGTACTTGGATGTGCCATGCAAGATAAATTCAACTATACCAACAAGTGGGAGCCCTCGAACACCACGCATCATCCAGTTATAAACCTCTACCATATTTGTGGTCATTATGCCAAACGGAGAACCATCCTTGTCATTTACAACAATGCCATGTTTCTCCTTTGGCTCATTCTCAATCCAAACTGAAAATTTTCTAACTGAGGATGCAGACCTTTTTCTCATATGAGGTCCGTCACTTGATAGAGGTTCAAGAGCTTGTGGAGCCTCATCCCCTCCAATGGTAGCCCTCCTGAACTGCTCATCTGTTAGTTAAGAGGTCAGCTCATCCAACCTCCTCCAAAGCTCATTGAATTTCTTCTCTTGATTCTAGGCACAAAGCCTCTTAAAAAGATCCATAAGGTGCTTATTCTTAAATTGTTTGTAGAAATTAGCACCCATATGACGTATGCACCATCTGCTTTGGACATCAGACCACCTTGGTGGGTATCCCTTCTCAACACATCCATATCTCAATTCCTCAATTGCACGCAGCAAGCCGGCGTGACGGTCATGTATAAGGCATACGTCTGGTCTCATCCGTACAACTGCAGACTTAACCATTTCTAGAAACCAATACCAGCTATCAGTGTTCTCACTCTCAACAAAAGCAAAAGCAACTGGTAGAACTTGGTTGTTTCCATCAACCCCAATTGCTGTTAAGATCTGCCCTCTGTACTTTTCGGTCAGAAATGTCCCATCGATGCAGAGGATGGGACGACAATGGACAAATGCCTGAATGTAAGCACCTAATGCAAAGAATACTCGTTGCAACACACTTTTATTACCATGGTGAATTGATGGAAAGGCTTTTAGGTCGTAGCACGTCTCCGGATTTTTCTGAAGAATACAGCCTAACAGACGAGCCAAATTATCATAGGATGCTTCAAATGTGCCAAATCTCATCTCTACAACCTTCTATTTTGCCCTCTAAGCCTTAGCATAGCTAATTGTGTATTTAATTTTCTCTTCAATATGTCTAACAATTGACCTTGGTTCGTACCCCATATTGTTAATAATATGGGAGTACATCTCTGTCGCAACAAATTTTGATGTCATGTTTCTGTGATATTTTTCAACACCGGATAAATAACATGAATGCTCAGTCACGATTGAAACTTGCCAATAATCTTTCCATTTACCCTTGAATGCGTGCACCCGCCATGGACACCCATCCTTTATGCACTTTACTTCATAGACCGATTTGCTTGACTTCACAACTAAGAACTCCCTTTGAAGTGACACGGCCTATTGTTTTACTGCCTCCTTTAAATCCTCTACATATGCATACTTAGCCCCTTGGATGACCTCATTTTCCTTGTACTCCCATGACACATGATGTCCCTCGGAGATAGAAAGCCTAGAAAAGTCATCGTTGCTCCATTTTGCAGGCATCACTTTGTCCTCATCAGACAAATCATCATACTCTGCTTGCTCGTTTTCAGAATCTTCCCTATCCATTTCTTCGATGATTCTGTTAATTTGTTCTCCCTCATCTGCCATACCTGTTGGCTGTCTATCTTCTTCATTCCCTCCTTCATTCCCTTCTTCATTTTCTTCCATTGTTTCGCTATTACCTCCCGCTGTACTTGGACCCTCATCATCTTGCACGGGCATTGCACCAGCAGTGTTTTCTTTCTCATATATCGACACAAGTATGCCCAGTAGCGAACCACGTTGGAATGCATTCTCCACATACCATCTCCAAGTGGCAGTGCAATCCACTGGCATCAGTTCCCAAAAAAAAACCTTCAGCTGCACGACTGGCTACTACATACAAGGTTATTGTGCTGAGCTCGGGGTTCAATCGAAACCCTCGCATCAGCCAGTTGTACACTGACCCAAAACTTCTCTCAGCTAGTCTATCAATCCCCTTAGCCGTTGAACTAAAATCCGACAGATCTACCCCTTCTGGACCATATCTAACATTCCCTTGCCCGTGAAATAACTGAAATATCACCTTATTTGACATTTCTGTTGATGAAAAAATACAGTTAAACTAGATACCAATATTTTCCTCACATCTCTACAAAAATTAAATCATCTAACACATTAACTAAAGACCTACAGATCTACGAGTAACAACTTATTTTCATATAGTACTATACACATAACCAGTACAATACTACATCATTTATGCATAGAAATAGAAATTACAAAGAGATAATAAATTTTACCTGCAGACAAATCAGCAGGCTGACAGAGCTTCGCTGCTTTCGTTCAGGCTCGCTCTCAGCTCTCTCTTCTTTTTTTTATGTAATTTCAGTGAAATTTATGACATTTTTGGAGTCTGGGAGGGGGTTTTATACTGCCCGGGTTAAAAACCGCCCTCCCAGAGGGCAGCAAGAGGGCCGCCTGCAAACTGGCTGACGGCCGTGGGCTGCCGGCTAACGGCCGTCAGCCACGTCATCAAATCGCCCTCTGGGAGGGCGATTTCAGAGATATCGCCCTCCCAAAGGGCGGCGGGAGTATATTTTTGTAAATTTTTGAAATGAAAATATAGTTTTGTAAATATTTTATTAAATAAATATAAAAATAAAAAAATTCTCCGTTCACCCAGTATTGAATGTGAACCCCAAAAATGGGAACATGTCTGTAAAACCACCTCCTAGGCATAATCAAGGTTAGAATCCCGATATATATGGTAGTCTATCAAGCCGAAACGATATTGATCTTATCAAGTATTCTAATTTTTATGGTATCCCGATCCTACTATTTACTTTCATACAATCCTACCGGATAAAACGTAATATCCTGATCCTACGATCCTACGAAAATATTATTTAAAATAAGGTGGATTGAAAATAATGTGAATAAGTTCACTCAAATTTATAAAATATCAATTAAATTTATCAAAATCAATATTATAGACTTCAATTTATATAACATATTGTAAATGCTATATAAAAATATATAATTTTTAAAATTTGATAGTATCCCAATCCTACGATAGAATCCTGACCTTATGATACTATCAGATAAAAAACGATATAACCTAGTATCCCGATACTGATTACCTGTCACACCCCGATTTGGCACCACCGTACAACGGCACCAAATAGAGCGTGCCGCAGGAAAACAACGCGAACTACTTCCCCGCGGATCCACGATACCAATACCAGTCCTAGGACACAGTGCTGGTATCCACGGCAAATAGACGTGCATCATTGTAGTACTTTAAATAAATAAATAAATAGGTAAACATATACCTCAACTTACGTTGCAGCTTCGGAGCAAGCCGGAGACAGCAACGAACAACATAGAGGTAGCGGCAGTAGCGGAGCAGCGGACTAAGTCCCAACACACAGGCAACGGCTGGGAACCATGACGAAACCCTAATGTGCCGTCGAGGACGCGGGTCGTCCAATGATGTCGGCTTGGCTGTCGAGAACAGTATGACTTGGAAGTCTAAAGAAATGCTTTGGCTCGGGAAGCCGTTGGATGTGAATTCTTGATTGCGAAAACTAGAGAAATAAAGATTGATGCATCTTTCACTCTGATCGGACGAGACTCACCTCATCCTGATTGTTGAGAAGCGCACACTAGTAGATTTAAAAGATTTCAATAAAACGGATTTATAAAACAGCCAGCCTCTCTTTGAAGTCTGCAACAACCACCTAAATTCCCCTGGTTTACTGAGTACATAAGTACTCACCCTTGCTATATATATATATATATATATATATATATATATATATATATATATATATATATATATATATATATATATATATATATATATATATATATAGTTCTTCATCGGGAGCTGAAGCGGGAGTTGTTGTGAAGTGAAGATTAGGATTTCGTCCTGGTTCCCAACCATTGCTTGTGTGTTGGGACTTAGTCCGCTGCTCCACTACTACCGCTGCCTCTGTGTTGTTCGTTGCTGTCTCCGGCTTGCTCTGAAGCTGCAACGTAAGTTAAGGTATATGTCTACCTATTTATTTATTTATTTAAGGTACTGTAATGATGCATGTCTGTTTGCCGTGGATACCAACGCTATGTATTGGGACTGGTATCGGTATCACGGATCCGCAGGGAAGCAGTTCGCGCTGTTTTCCTACGGCACGCTCTATTTGGTGCCATTGTACGGTGGTGCTAGATCGGGGTGTGACAGGTAATGATATTAGAGCATAGGTTGGCTCTAGGACTGAAACCCCCCGATAAGATGGCAATAATTGTATACAAAGCTAATTGCGAAAAACTAAGGAGTTTTCTGCCTGGTCTAGATTTGCGAAAAAATTTTGTCTGTTTCCCCCTGTCTACATCAAAATCTAGAAGCTAGTCTCGTGTATGCTTTTTCACCCTAGAACCCGCCTGTCATCATGCTCAGTTGATGAAAGGTGTGCTTCTGCCTGGCGAGTTAATAGCTAGCCTTTGGTAATAGTTAACCTTAGTATCGTCGCCCGCTCGGTAGGAGTTGTGGCAAAACAGTGCGTGTGTGCTGTTATGCCTGGTAGTCCGTGTTCAGGTATAGGACCAGTTGGGCTACTGACTGGGACATGCCACTATTCCTTCCTCGAATTGTGAAAATAGTTTTCATCTAGTGTTTTCGATTACGTCTTTACTCCTGTTCCCCCATCGTTTTGACCTTAGTCAACCTAGAATAGATGGCACGTCGCACCAACCATCCGATCTATGTTCCCAACCGCCTCAGCTATGAACAAGATCCAACCCTGGCAAGGAACCCAAATCCGCCAGTCAACCCGACCACCACACAGAATGCTGAAAGTGGTTCCACTATCAACCCCAGACCAGCCAGTCAAGCTGCAAATGGTCATCAACCCCCGCAAATGGATTTTCACCAGCTGTTTGCTATCCAGACACAGATACTGCAAGGAATCGCTCAGAGCCTGGCCGTAATACAACAGCAACAAACACAAGTGCATCAACCCCGTATGGCGCAAGACAATGGCAGATCTAAGCTCAATGATTTCCTAAGATCACACCCGCCAGAATTCTCTCAGACCATAGAACCCATCGAAGCTGACGACTGGATCAAAGATGTCGAAGGAAAGCTGAACCTTGTTCAATGCACCCCAGTGGAAAAAGCTCTCTACGCTACACATCAGTTAAGAGGACCTGCAGCAGATTGGTGGGACAACTACTATACTGCCCATGCCAATTCTATAGCCATCACTTGGACAAAGTTTGAAGAAGCCTTCCGTTCAGCTCACATCCTAGAAAGCACAATTGAGATGAAGAAAGAAGAGTTTGCCAAGATCAAGCAAGGATCCTCCTGCATCAACGAGTACCTCAGCCGTTTCAACAAGCTGGCCCGATATGCACCAGAAGATGTTGACACCAATGCCAAGAAAATCAGAAGGTTCTTGAAAGGAATGAACGCCAACCTGAGAGTTTAGTTATTGGCTCATGACTTCCCTACGTTCCAACACATGATCAACAAGGCTTTGCTACAGGAAGATGTAGCAAAAGAACTAGAAGACTATAGGAAACGCAAAGTATCACCAATAGAGTTTCATGCCAGAGATGGACAGATGCGAAGGACATCCCCGTCTATGCAATACTACACCGGAACACCTCAGAACTCCAGAACCACCATCTCGGTCTCTCGTCCAACTGAATCAAGGCCATGTCCAGAAGCTACAGTACCAACCCAGGAAGAAGCAACTCAGTTTCCCAGACAAGACACCCTGGACAGAAGACTGGAGTTGAATGTTTCAACTACCACCAGATTGGACACTATTCGCGTGAATGCCCCAAGAATCGCTCAGCGACACCCTAGTCCTACGTGTCCACCAAAGCATATGCACCCGAAAATACAAGACCGTAGAGTAGTGGGTCAGTCTCTCAAGCTTCACCAGCCACCAGACATGGACGTTTGAACCACGTGCAAGCCGAACCAGTTGAAGAAGTTGAGTACCTCAAGACAGTGGAAGAAGAAGGTGAAGAACAAGACCTTCCCGAAGAAGAAGAATCACAGCAGAACTGACCACCCTAGTCCAGCAGAGCAGCTGCCAATCCAGTGCAAAGTTGCTAGTCGACTAGAAGAAATGCCTGAAGTGACAGAAGCAGCGAAGAAGTCTGAAGTTTCCCTTTTGTTCTCCTTTCTCTATCCGCCTTCAAATCTCGAGGACGAGATTTTTGTAAGGAGGGTAGGTTTGTAACGCCCCGCTTTCAGCAAGACGTTAAACGATAATTTGCTAAAATCTACCCATGAAAATTTCGACCTTGTGTGCTGTGTTGTATGTCGTGCCTGGATCTCGATCCACCTCTACTCGATGATCTACCCCAATATGTACATACATACATATTATATATATATATATATATATATATATATATATATATATATATATATATATATATATATATATATATATATGAGCATCCATATATATGTAAGTATATGAATACATGCATATATACATACTACATACATGTATCAACCCTCTTACTCAACTCCACCAACTTATGTGTGTGTGTCTATATATATATATATACATATATATCCACCCAAATAAGTCTCGCCTCCATCCTAGGAAAACTCCTCAAAATTCCCTTGAGCTTTCCCCCAAAAATTCAAATTAAATATTGTAATTTGAATTTAATTCTCCCTCCTTGAATTTTCTCTCTTTGGATCCCCCGCAAAAATCCTCGGAAAAATATTAATCCCAAAAATACCAACAATTGCCACCTTAGACCCCTCGTGAATTCCACAATTTTCCTAGGATCAAGAATAATTTTAAATTCAAAACCCCTTGAAAATCCTCAAAAATCCCCACATAAATTCCCTGGGAAAAGAAATAGTCACTGTTTCCGCTGGGCCGCCCCTTCATCTTTTCGGCCCAGTAGTATGCCACCAAACGCGCCAGCCACCGCGGCCGTCAAATCGGCGCCGCGTGGCTAGCACACTGCGTAGCCGCCGTCGATCTCCTCGGCCCCGCGCGCGGACGCCACACCCCGCCCCGATGATGCCACGTGCCCTGTGTTCACTCGACAGCCATCGATCCCCATCGCCGCTAGCCCGCTCGCGTGAGCTCATTCAAATGCCGAACCATCGCCACCACTACACCGGTTCTGGTCTGGCCCCTCTTTGGTTGCCGCTAGCCGCCAAGGGCTGGATAGCCACGGCCACCACCACCACCGCCCTCCTTTATCCCTTTTCCCTCCTTCTTTTGACCGAGACCACGTCGGCTTGGTCCCATGGCACCCTCTTCCTCTCTCTCTCAATCAGACCGCCCAGCGTGTGGTTTTTCAAACCCCACCGCCCGATAGACCGCCCTCGCCGCCCACCGCATCCACACTGTCCACCAAATTCGCCGTGTAAGAGAATCCCACGCCACCTCGGTCAAACTCGCCTCTCAATGATTGAACCTCTGTTTGAGCTCCATTATTGGAGGCCGAGGCTCTAGCCGAGCCCCCTCCACTCCTATAAATACCCCCGGAGAGCTCCTCCCTTCCCCCTTGGTCTCTTCCATCCTCGAGCGCCGTTGACCACTACATTGCGCCGCCGGTCACCCAAATTCTCGGAGCTCGGTGGTCGTCGTCGTTCGGCTACCTCCGGCGTCGCTCTTCGAGGCCATAAAGAACACCGCCTCGCACTGACACAGAACCCATCCAACCCGTCCTGGTCCGCTCACACGTCGCCAACCGCCCGTGTTCTGCACCGCCACCGCCAGCACTGCCCCTCCCCATCGGCCTCCCTCCTTGACCCCAACGCCGTCGCCACTCTGATTCACCTCGATGAGCTCCCTTTCCGTGCAATCACTCGTGCCTTCGAGTCCGCTCTGGATGTCGTTAGGCCCAACCTCCCCCATGTGATCTCGAGCAAGGACTCCCTGCTTCTTTCCTCCTCCGACGCCACCGAGCATAGCCACGCTACATCGCCGAATCTCGCTCTCCCACTGTATCCCCAGGCCATCAGCCTCTCCTTCTCCCTTCCTCCGTGCCCAACGACCCCCTTTCCCCCTCTAGGATCGCCTTGAACGACCGAAGCTGTCGCGCCGCCATGGCCATCATTTCCCCTTTTCTCTTCATCTCTCTCCCCGCCTCCAAGTCTGCGTCGGCAGCCGTCCCCACTCAGCCTCTCGCGGATTCGAGCCGCTTAGGTGACTCACCGTGATCTCCTCTTACTGCCAGCGTTGCCACTCGCCGCCTATCACCGTCGCTCGCCGAGTCGCATCGCCTCGTCATCGGCCGTTCGATCCCACGCCCCCCTCGCTCCTGGGTACGCCCGGGAAAGACGACCACGCGGCGGTCCCGGCGAATGCCAGCTCGGCTGAGCCAATTCCCGTGCGAGCTCCCGGCTTATGTGACCATCTGTCACTGGCACATGGGCCCCCCGCCCCTCGGCCCACGGTAGACTGCGCCCATACATCCCTCTGGTCCACTACCGCCCGAGCCCCACCGCTAATATCTTTTGTCCCGATGACACCTGGGCCCTATGGCCCATCTCCTCCCTCAAGAGCCAATGACAGGTGGGGCCGCCTCGTAACCCTAGCCCACTCCCTCTGTTTCCCTCTGCTCCGTGGGCCATGCCTGTCAATGTCACAGTGAAAAGATCCCTGGAATATTCCCTGGAGAATTTAATTTAATCCTTTTCCAGTGAATCAGAAATTCAATTTAACTTCAAAAAATCATATCTTTTAATCCGTGACTCCGATTGACTCAGTTCCAACTCCAGTAATTTTCTAAAAGTGAGATCTATTTAATGGCACTATTATTAGCACTAAATAGGATCTGTTTCTTGGACTTTGTGTAGATTTTTGTGTGTTTGCGCACAGTAACGATCGCTGGAAATATCGTTTCGGAGCGGTTTTAGCAACAATTTCTCGAAGACTCGTGAAGACCTAGAGCAAGACAAGTCACCTTTGATCAATCGATCCTATACGTGAACTTTAATTATTTTATTTGTGAAATCCTACATCGATATGCGTGCACTAAACCATTCGGTCCTGTCTACGAGTCAGACCGGGTGACCTACCCAACCTTGCTGCATTTAATTCCTTCCTTGATGATTGCAATACCCTGTTCTCTTGTAACCACCGTAGCCACGCCCCGGTATTCGTGCACTATTGTACGAGTACTGACGGTCGCCTCTTCAACTTAAAATTTGAGCAACTCCTTGGGTAAAACGTGGTTTTATGAAACTTTTGGAAAACCCGACACCAGGGTCGGTGCTTTGTGAAAGCAAAATGAATTTTTAAAATGGAGATTCGTGACATAAGGCCGATCTGGTGTGTGTGATGCCTGTGTGGTCGCTATAAGGACCGATTCCTTTGGAATTTCATCCGAGCATATGACAGTACAACCACATGGGTGAATTGGGAAGCCCCTAGCTGAGTAACTAGACTCTCAGCGAAGCCTTGCATGCCATTGGACTGTGGATCGTGCGGGAGGGCATCGGGGATGCCTCCTGGGTTCCTGGTATAGCATGGTCGTGGACCTACTCTGTGACTGGTCTCGAGGACCCCTCCAGTTGGCATGGGGTAACCTGGGAGGGCTAGGGAAACGCCTTGTCGTGAAAACCTCTAGGCCACCGATCGTGCCTACTCAGTGTGAGCTGGTGGCTAAAGTGAGTCGCGTCGTGTGGGTAAAGTGTACCTCTTCTGCAAAGGTCTAAACTGTTTGAACGGCCATGCCCATGGTCATGGGCGAATATGAGGTGATTCCCTAGCGTAGTTTTATTTAACCTTGTTTGCAAATGCGTGTGTGGTTTTGGGAACTGTGAGAAGTATGTGCCGTCGATGATGCGGGTCGTCCGATGATGTCGGCTTGGCTGTCGAGGACAGCAGGACTCGGGAAGTTCAAAGAAATGCTTTGGCTCAGGAAGCTGTTGGATGTGAATTCTTGATTGCGAAAACTGGAGAAATAAAGATTGATTCATCTTTCACTCCGATCGGACGAGACTCACCTCGTCCTAATTGTTGAAAAGCACACACTAGCAGATTTAAAAGATTTCAACAAAACGGATTTATAAAACCACCAGCCTCTCTTTGAAACCTGCAACAAATACCTAAATTCCCCTAGCTTGCTGAGTACGTAAGTACTCACCCTTGCTATATATATATATAGTTCTTCGTTGGGAGCTGAAGCGGGAGTTGCTGTGAAGTGAAGATTAGGGTTTCGTCCTGGTTCCCAGCCATTGCCTGTGTGTTGGGATTTAGTCTGCTGCTCCGCTGCTGCCACTGCGTCTGTGTTGTTCGTTACTGTCTCCGGCTTGCTCCGAAGCTGCAACGTAAGTTGAGGTATATGTCTACCTATTTATTTATTTATTTAAGGTACTGTAATGATGCACGTCTGTTTGCCGTGGATACTAGCGCTGTGTCCTGGGACTGGTATCGGTATCGTAGATCCGCGAGGAAGCAGTTCACGCTGTTTTTCTGTGGCACGCTCTATTTGGTGCTGTTGTACGACGATGCCAGATCAGGGTGTGACATTACCTTAGGCATAATTAGGGAGGTTATGGTTACAGAAAACCTCAGATACTGTAACTTGTGGAACATATTCATAGGCTTTATGACCCCAACTTCATTGAAACATCAACTATATTTTTCAAAGTAATAATTATCTAAAAAAATTTGTTCAAAGTAATGAAGAGTTAAATCACCCATCATAATAAATTTAAGATAACATGTGTGTTGGACATGATATATTGTCAGGTATTGGTGCTGTTTTATGAAACCATGGTACCCTAATACCATGGTTATTTGCCATAAGTTATAATACTGGTGTTTTATATAATTTCAAGCATAAAACATTGGGGTTGAGTTGAGCACTACCATTCGATCATTCCTAGTAGCCTTTTTCATGTCTAACTTGCACTTGTTCAATAAAAAGAAAATCTTCATTGATTTATGTTTTCTCAGATGAAATTTGCTATCCTAATCAAATAATGTACAAAAATAAACATGGCTCCTATATCTGTCAAATGATTGCATGTTCGCTCCATGCTTTTGTTTTTCTTTTTTTTTTTGGGAGTTGGGAGGGGGGTGTTGGTAGGGGGTGTATAGGGAGAGATGAGCTCCTGTGATAAGCCAATTGAGCTAGTAGTACTGGATTTACCATCCCTACAGCTGTTGCACTCAATGGGATCATAGTGGTGGTCCAGGGAAACGCCATTACCTTTTGCCTTTTCTGGTGTTTTCGTACAATGCTTGGACATAATTTCCTGGCATCAATGGAGATAGAATTAGGATTCCTGATGTCCCTGATGTATCCCATTCCTATATATGGATGACAAGATGGAACTTAATTTAGATACTCCCATAGCCAATTGTACTACTTGTTGATAGTTGACAAACTCGCGCCATTGTCTCAATTGGTGCATGAACGAGCTTGTTTTGAGAACAAAAATACTGAGACTGAGGGGAGTGGATGGATAGGGTGGTAATTCCAGGTTTGCTATCTTTCCTACTACTTGACATCTTTCAATAGGACAATAATTGTAATCCAACAGACCTATATATAAGTAGTAAGCCATTAGTATATTCAACAATGCTAGCTAGCCTCTTCTTCTAGGAATAGTGTGGTACATACTAGAGAGGACATAGCACCTGCAAGTTGCACTGCCATAGACATCAGTTTATGATATTATAATAATACCTCTTAATACAAATATACATATACCCTTTTTCGTTTTATAAACTAAGAATTTGAGATATTATTAATGTCAAAGTTTTAAAAGTTTGTCTTAAACATCAAATATTTATGACACTTAGTTTGATGCACACTATTTTTCTTCTTTTTAAAAAGAATCAACCACTATTCATTTATGCTTCAAGATCTGCGCCAAACAAATTAAGATGATTTTACATTTATGGCCTCGCAAACTACTGTGTATCCCCTCATACGAATTATTTTCTAAACAAACTGGAAGAAGTACTATAGAACTGCGTGCTAAGCAAAAGTTATAGTTCTGTTTTATGTGAATCCCAGCTCTCATATGTGAATCCCAGTTGTTACAATTTAAGTAAATGTTGTACCCACTTCTATTTTATGCCTTAGGCTTGAGGGAGCCTAGACGTTAGGGGAGCATTAAAGTATAAAATGAGCTATCTTCTTCGTTACCTTAAGCTTTTAGGTGGACTGATACATACAATTCAATTGTAGTGTCTACTGTATGTCATGAAAAAAGAAATAATCTGCCTCCTATTATTTTGTGGTATATAATCTTTCTCATTTCAAAAGCGGAATACTCTTCAAAACATGCCATCTGACAGCTTGTGCTAGATTTTTTTTAAAATCATGTAATAAACATGAGGAGGTTTTAGAAAAATCACGTGTAACCATTCACCGAAACTACTAACAATGCATAATTATGCTGCGCTTTTGCTCCCTTTTCCTTTTTTTGGATGGTGTGTTGCTGGTGTATTTCTACTTGACAATTCTTTTTATTAAGAAAATTCTTTGTATGCCCCCAAATATTTAGCTAATCCCTCTTTCATGCCTCTAAATTTTATCTAATCCTTTTCATATCCCTGAGTTTCTATATTGATCCCCTACACGCCTATTCCATTAGTTGCTGGTTAGTTGACCACTATTTTTTTCTCAAATTACCACATTGCCCCTAGTTTATATATTACAAAATATTAAGCGTTCTCACTAAATAACAAGTTTTAGTTATAAAAATAATTATTAGAGTGCCTGAAATAGATATTCACAACAAATTTAAAATTTTTCTGAATAAGAAAAACAAAAATTTAAATATTAAACAAATTTCCATAAATTTTGCATGAAGTGACAATAGTGACCAAAGGTAAATACATGGTTATGATAAAATCCACATTATTCAAACAGCATATTCATTCAAAAATGACTTTTCAAATTCGATGCAAAGTTTCACAAAATTTTGAAATTTCAATGAAATTACTTTTCAAAATTTAGAAACTCGAAGTTGCATATTTGGTAATTTATCCCTTACTATTTTTGCACAACCTAAATAATTCCTACATATAATCTTTCTAAGTTTTAGTAATATGTCAAGGGCATTAAGGTTATTTCTAAAAACACTAACGGTAGAATGGGCATCTAAGGGGTCTAAATAAAAACTTAAGGGTATATAAGGGATCAAGCAAATCTCAGTGATGTAGAAGGGATTGTGTAAGATTTTAGGGGCACATAGGGAATTGACCCATTTTTATTTGTCTATGTAATAGGAAAGCTAGTATTCAAGTCTTTAAACGTGCACTTATTTGAGAAGGATTTTATTTATTTATTTATTTGAGTAGAGAGTCCTTTGAGTATAAAGTTGTACAGTTGAAGTAAATTGGAACTATTAGATGAATTTCGTTATCCAGGTGAAAGTTCTTAACATGAGCTGAATGTTTTTGTGCTATTGAGGAAAGTTGTCGTCTACACGTTGTAGAAAATTTACAATATCTAGATAAAAGTTCTCCACTAATTTTTTTAAAAAACTTCCACATGAAAGTTCTGATTGGTCTCTAGAAGAAATTAAGTTGATGATCTCTATTGGAGGGTGCCTGAGCGAAACCTTATTCTAATTAGAAGTTTTCAGTTGGAAGTTTCCATCTCTAACGGAAAGTTATGCAAACTGGAAAAACCAATTAATACCAAGATTAATTCTGTTTGCGCACTTCTCAGCTGAATATTTGGCTAATGGAAAATGAAGAACTGAAAGGAGTATGATTAATTGAGCAGATTTATTCATTTCATTAATGCCAAGATTTAATGAGCACTATCAAGGATAGTTGATCTACACTAGTACAGTCCAACAACAAGCAACTTCGTTGTAACTATTTTTGTCATATGGAATTCTGGACAATCTACATGACTTATTGTTCCATATCTGAAACTTGTAAGGGCATATTGGAGGGATTTGGATTTGAATTATTAGTATCTAGATAACTGAGAACTCCAAATAACCCCTAAATAGTTACTTGCGAGGTAGCGTTGAGCAGACACTAAAGATGAGCAGAATCGATCAATAGCGCAGGTGCGAAAGTGAGGTAGCAGTGAGCATCACAAGGCGTTCTCCCTGGCATTGCGACAAGAGAAACGGCTCGCTTTCCTGTCCGAAGATACGTCGGGAATTCTTTCTTCATTTTTTCTGAAGGTAAGGAATTCCCAAACAAAATGGAATACTTAATGCTTGAACTTGAATTCCTGATGGCTCTCTTTCTCATATAACCATATCACATGATATTTTATTGGATATAGATATGGCATTTCCCCTCTTAGGTACCACTCAAAGATGCCCGTTGGGTGAAAAACTGTTAAACGGTGTGTTTTTTTTAAAAAAATTATCTAAAGTTACTTTAAAAAATCAAATAAATTTATTTTTTAAGTTTATAATAATTAAAACTTAATTAATCATATGCTAATAGTTTATCTTGTTGTACGTGCGCTAAAAATTTCAAGTGGAACACGTACGTACGGTACCTTAGTGCCCTCAGGTTTTCTTCTGTGTTTCTACTCGTTCCCTTTGCACTTCTTATATACTAGACGGAAAAGCGAACAATATATGTACTCTCTTGGTTCTATAGTTGCATGCTTTAAATCGCTGATGTAGTGGTGTTTTAATTTACACTGTTCAGGGTGTAGGTAAACCTGCTTGTTGTTTTGTATCGTCGAGGCTCATGAGGAGGCGCTTAATTGGTTGTGGGGTGCAGAGATGCCTACCATTTATCATTCAAAGGTGACGATCTACCAGAGAAATCCAGTATATATTTATTTACAACATAAATAATCTGCCAACATTTAGGTGACTGAACCAAAAGTAAGTTTGCTGATCATTCACAATAATAGCTTTGTCAATTGACCAGGATGATGGCACATGATCCTCATAAATCTAAAATTAAGCCGTCTCGTTCTCTTAGAAGACTACAAATTAGAGGGGTGACCAGTCCTTTTTCATTCCTTCATCTTCTCGTATTCTTATGACAGACACAGGAGCTGGAGGGTCCTTAGCCTGAAACCTACACTAGCAATGAACCAACTAACATTTGGTCTTCTGAGCTGTTGTGGTTCATTAAGGAATAGGTGATCAGCAGCTGGCAGCTCTTACTCAGGCACAATGTTCTAAATACTGGTTTTGTAGGAAATCTTGGCACATACTTCCGGACTGGTAACTTGTAATTTGTAACCAACCGCCCGGAGAAATTTGGCATAACTTTAGTGCAAATATGCATAGATATTAATAGATATAATCATGGTACTAAATAGCGATCGTTGCGCCACAATACCGGTAACGGTGTGTTCTCGCTATTGCAACGGTGTGAGACGCTAAAATAATGGAGAAAACTTTACGGCCGCTATGCACAAAATATCGATCGCAGCACCGTAATATCGGCCGCTATTTGGTACATATTGTTAAAAGATATTTTTATTTTTTTGGACTTGGGCTCTATCGCTGCGTTCGATAGTGGGGTTGGGCTAGGCTACTTTCTCGTCCTTCGTGAGCACGTTTTCTAAATTGCTAAATGGTATTTTTTTTGTAAAAAATTTCTATCTAAAAGTTTCTTAAAAATCATATTAATCTATTTTTCAAGTTTAAAATAATTAATACTTAATTAATCATGTGCTAATGGCTTGTCTCGTTTTACGTGCCGCCGAAAATCTTAGCCGCTCCTCCGTTCTAAATGTAGCCTATGTCTAAATGACAAATTTTGAGTAAATTAAACACTAATATAAAATTTATAATTTTAACAAGTAAATTGATCTCATATAAACTAATGATATATAAATATTTTACTAATATTTGAGTGTGATTTTTTATTCCGCTATTGGAATATAGCATCCGCAATTCGCTACACCACTATTTGCTATTTAGTATCTTAGATATAATACATTGGCACATTGCAAATACATAAAAACAACCATGTATAACAATATCGCTCATGCATGACAAAATAGTCCATCAAAGATGTAACAACAAATACAATTTCATATCTGGTCAAACTTTTGAAACTTTGAAGACAAATAAAGAGAATCGGTACAATTTCTCGATTGAAACAACAAATACAATTTCATATCTAGTCAAACTTTTGAAACTTTGAAGACAAATGAAGAGCATCATTACAATTTCTCGACTGAATCAGGCATGATTATTAATTGAAGAATACACTGCTGCTAAACCTTTAAAACAACATGACATTTTTTGGGGAAAGCAAGATCACATTTAAATTTTGACCACCAACTCCTCATGGGGTTTCAAAACTTCAATTGAAACTTTGAAATCATTGTCTTGATTTACTTTATATTTTGTGATGAACAAATTGGTGGAGATTTGTGTTTTTGGCTGATGCTCGGTCGGACCGATTTTTGTATACCGGTTAGACCGGAGTTTGTGAGATGATTGGACCGGAGGAGGTTTTCCGGTTAGACCGTAGGTGTTCAGGTGGTCGGACCGGAGGTCCCGATGGTCAGACCGGCTGAATCCTAATTGTTTTCGGTTTCGAAGTGATTTTATGTTTCACAAAGGATAATCAATGTTTATGACTTCAAATCTGTTCATATGCGTATAATATACTGTTTGTGTGTTAATGTGAGTTAAGTTGGGAAGGAACTTGTGCTCGGATATGGTTTCTTTGTTTTTGCATGTGTAGGTGAGTTTTGAGGTTTCAGGAGTATTGCTGGTGATGGACCGGGAGTCGACTTATGAGAAGTTGATGTCTAGAAGATCGGGAGATCATGTGGGATACTGAAGGTTAGAGATCAATGCATGTGGAGGTGAAGATTCCATATGGCATATAAGAGGAATTGTGTGTGTATGGAAAAAGGAGTCAATTTTGGATAGGATTCCAAAATTGAAGAGTTTAAGTCCGAATTGTAAAGGGATAACTTGTATATCTGTAGGAAAGGTTTCCTAAGGAAATAGGAGTCCTAAATCTAGTTAGATTCGTGGCTTTTGTGCAGCCATCCATGGGTATAAATAGTAGAGGGGTCGAGACTCTAGAGAGACGAGTTTTGAGAAGCGAAAATTAGGGTTTTGTCTAGAGCCTCGTCTTGTGTACGAAAGTTGAGAGAGAAGTGTTGTAGTTACACTTTGTAAATACATCTTGATGCAATAAATTCGATATATTTGAAAGAGTATCTTTGGTGTGTTTCTTTCTGAATCCTAACGGTCCAACCGGCGGGTGAACGTTGGCCAGACCGGTGGGTGAACGGCGGTCAGACCGGCGGCATGGTAGCGGTCTAACCGGCGTGTATACAGCGATTCAACTGGCATACTCTATCCAGGTTTAAGGGTTTATTTTATTCCAATTCTACCATTCACCCCTTCTGATAGGCTTGATTCTTGTGATTTGAGCCTATGGAACCCCAAAATTTTCCAATGCTTTCATATGGCACAAATTGGTATTAGTAGCATACTAGTAGTTTTAATGCAGGTACTAAACAGCAAACCACCTATCCATCAATCGCACACGGTGGAGGAAAACGGGTGAAACGAACCGAAAATCAGAGCAAGTTAGGGCAGGATCGGGTCCTTACCACCGAAAGAAATCAATGCAGGTCCCTGAATTTTTTTATTTTTTTTAAAAAAGTATTTACAAAAGTATAATTTTGTTTTAAAAATTTACAAAAATATACTCCCAACGCCCCCTGGGAGGGCGTTTCTCCCAGAGGGCGATTTTATGACATGGCAGATGGCCGTCTGCACTTTTGCAGGCGGCTCCTTGGCTAGAAATAAACCATCCTCTAGGAGGGCGGCAAGGGGGCCGCCTCCAAAAACGCTTTTGCAGGCGGCCCCCTTGCCGCCCTCCAGATGGCGACTTATTGCTGGGCCAGTATAAGACCTCCTCCCAGCCTCCAAAAATGTCATAAAATTCATAGAAATCACAGAAAAAAGAAGAGAGAGCTGAGAACGAGGCTGAACGAAAGCAGTGAAGTTCTGCCGATTTACTGATTCGTCCGCACGTAAAATCTATTGTCACTTTGCAATTTTCATTTCTATTCATCAAGTGATGTAGTATGTGTAGTATTATACTAGTTATTTCACGGGTAAGTAAATGTTAGTTTTGGTCCACAGGGTGTAGATCTAATGTAGTTGAGCATAACGGCTAGGGAGATGGAAATGAGGACGATGACGTTTCATTTTGTGTAGTAATGTGTAGTATACCCTAGGTATGTAATTGTATATGATATTTTTGGCCTAGCGAGTTATAACTTGAGTTTATTTGGTTATAATGTTGGTTGCTATGGATGCGTTTGGTATGTCCAGTCGTTAACGACCTCCGATTGACGTGCCTCCGCCGATGTGTTGGTGCGGAGATGATTGCAAAGTTGCAATCAGTGAGCAGGATCACATGTATCGGCAAAGGTATTGGATGTGTGCTAATTACTCCTACTCTCCGGAGAAGCCAAAGCCACAAGGGAAGAAAGGGAAGTCGAAGAAGCCAGTAGAGGTAATATGAATTATCTTGTAGTACAAAATATTTGAACCTTTTAACTAACAAATTTACATATGTCAAGGCAGTGAAGCCTCCTCCACCTTTGTGTAGTGGATAGATATGGAGATCCGTCCAGAGGATGCAGAGTTTCTTTGCAGGTCACAGGAATGGCACAGGGAGCGGCTCGAACGTCTTTGGGCGGCAGAAGCAGAGTGGGAGGCTGAGCAGAAGAGAAAGGAGGAGAAGGAGCGGCAGGAGCAGGAAGCCCATGAGGCAGACAGGGAGAGGAAGTGGGAGAGGACACTATGTATGAAGCAAACTGGGCCAGAGGCGGTGAGGAAGGGAAAGTACCCACGCTGCACACAGTAGATGCATATCTAATCGGATGTCTGTTTGAAATACCCTAAGGCATGTAATAACAATAACTAGAAACATTTCATGTGTCGTTTGTACTCGTTGGATGGATAATTTCATTAGATTCGTAAGCAATTAACGTGTGCTTGGTTGTCACAGCACAGAATCTGCTTTCACCGTGAAGCTGAAACTCAAAAATTCATGTTTTTGATTAGTTTCGTCGCAAATGTAGACCATGAGGAGTACATTGTTAGATCGACGAGCGTAAATGAAGTAAAGAGGTTTCTTCAGTAAACGTAGGATTAATAAAACATGATGTACAATAGGCTAACTACTACTAGTACAACGTACTACAGGCCCTGGCCGTAACCTTTAGCCCTCTTCATTTTCCTACCCTACGCTCGCACCTGGCCCTGGGAGTACGTCAACCGGTCTGGTGGTACGGCACGGCCAGTGCGGCTCGCCTGCACGGGTATGGCAGCTAGTGGGTCCTATGTCTGCGGTGGTGGAGCTCCTCTGAGCTGCGAGGAACCTAGTACGTCCTAGATCTCCTCGTTCTCCAAGTCCTCCAAATCATCACCTTTGAAAGGATCCGGTGCCCAACCGCTGCCGCGTGGGCCCTGCGCAGAGGAGCCAATGCCAGCAAACATCCCCGACGCTGTAGAGTGGAACCCTATGCACAAAATTATTGATAATTGTAAACTGAAATTTTGCAAGGCAAAAGTAAACTTTGATCTAACCTGAAGGACCTCCTGTGATGGCCCGGGGGGCACTGCTCATGCCCTGCTGTGCGCGCGGTCGTGTGGGTATGCTCCCTACATGGACATGCTAGCTTCGAAGGGATGTCGGTATGGTGTAGTGAAAGCTGAACGGAAGCATATTGATGTAAAATGGTGCATGTCGTAGAAGAAAACATGTTATGAACCGATGGTTAGCAGAATTTACCTCTGGAGGGGCCAGCTGGCTGACTAGAACCCTGCTGGTGCACTCCTACTCCTGCGGGCCGTGGCTAGTGCTGACGTATAGCTACGGGAGGTACCACATCAACCGCATGACAAGTGAGCGCACGAATCACTATGTGTATCGATTGACGGATCCTCCCGAAAGTCGTCCTCTGCTCCTTCTCAGTCAACACAATCCCACCTTCCAACCGTCCGAACTCCGCGTCCACATCAGACCGAACCTGTCGCGCTGCGTCGGCCTATTTCAAATTTGACATGAATATATGTTAGAACCATGGACACCTACAAAGGGAATAGCAAAGTGCAAAGAGAATGTGACTTACCACACAGAAGTAGTTCTGGTCACGGTGTGTAGGATACGTGTTAGTCGTAGCGGCGACATGTGGCTGTGGATCATCTGGGGTGAACGTCATGCGTGTGCGTGTGCGGGTGCGGGGCTGGTACCACCTGAGGCATGCTAGGTAGGTGTCCTCAGTGTGTGGACATACCTCGTCGATGACCTCCTCCGTCACCAACAACTAGTAGTCCACATACCTCTGCAGTCGGGGATATCACTGAGTGTCGCCTGCCTATCCCCTATGATTATATCTATTTGCAGAGAGTGCATTAGACTTCATTAAAGAGTTGTAGTACTCAACAAAGATCGCAGCTGTACTAGCCAGTGCACGTCACGCGGCACAACCATCACCACGGGCACAGGAAAGACCTGATGTAGGCTAAACTGTCACATCACGCGCTGCAGACAGTGGGGCTCGACAAAGATGTCGAACACCAATGGCACTATCATCATCCAGTACGCCTAGTCGCGCGTGCAAAGAGCCGAGAGTCCGAGTGGTGCATGGGCCGCGATGGCATGTGGACTATACGGCTCCTAGACGATGTCACTGGGCTAGAGGCGGTCGAACTCCAAAACGAAGTCGGAGTAGGCCCTCCTAACCTGCGTGTGGGCGTAACGATGCTGCAAAATAGGATAAGGGGAACACGTCAGTGTTTGTGCATAAGTGGTAAACCTGGAATTTCACGTTACATACCTCACGGCGACACCATACCGTCCCCATAGTCGGACGGTCCTCGGCCGACTGCCCATACATGCCTCCAAGGCCGCCCTCGTAGGGAGAGTGCTGAATCAGAGGGCAGCCTATCGCGAACCGCTCGGCTGCCCATAGCTACGGAAGGAGAGGGCAGCCGGCGAGAATCACACCTGGATCGGTCTTTGTGCATGTGTCACAAAGAGCATGGTACGTCACTGCTAGCACAGTAGATCCCTAGCTCCACTGCGGTACGCAGCCGTCCTCGCTGACGGCGATCACACGAGCGTAGTGGATCAGTCTCTTGTCTACCGCGTGCCCCGTCGTGCTGGTGAACATCACCCACCTGAACAGCCATAGCAAGTATGCCTCCAAGCTCCGCTGCATAGAGTATTCATCGGCATCAGGGTCTAGCTGATTAGGCTGTAAAGCAAGATTATAGTCAGTACCACTGTTGCTTTATAGATCGGATGATTGTGAATCGAAAGAATCCACGACTTACGGTGAACTGTAGCAGCCACTCCTACGAGAGGCCGCTCGTGGTGTAAGGCGGTAGCGAACCCGGCCTACCAAGTCCAGGTCGACGGTGCACGACCTCGAACCAAGCAGTGATGTCCTGCAACCAACCATGCGCCCCGTCAACCGGACCGATTGCGTCCCCTGCGAGGGGAAGTCCCAACAGGTAGGACACGTCTTGGAGTGTGGAAGTCATCTTGCCGCATGGTAGGTGAAACATGTGCATCTCCGGTCTCCAGTGATCCACCAGTGCTGCCAGAAGTGACCGGTCAGCGTCCCATCACCTAGCGGGGTCCCTCTCATTCGGTGCGGGCTCAACTAGCTTGCACAGTGGAAGAAGTTCAGCCTCACGCAACCTGCAGAATATAGCACTGTAGTCAATATTGGGGAACATAGATATGTACAAATGATGTGAATGAATATTGGTACAGCTCTTACCTCTTATGGAGCCGGGGGTCTATCCGTAGGAGATGACATGAAGGATGTGGACGGAAGGTGCCTAGCTAGGCACCCTCAACGGCTGACAAGTAAGACTGGTGGGACCAGTCGAGGCCCCGGTCGAGCAGCTTCGGTGTCTAGTACGCCATACCTACATACAAATAGAGAGTTAGCGTAATTTTTATTATCAAAGCAACAAATAAGAGTAAGTTCGCAAAGTTAATTGAACAACCACATTACAAATTATTATTAAGGTTTATAGCATTATTACATGACAATAAAAAACAACAATACGGTACATATTGTTCTATAACAAAGATCAAGCATGCAACAAAGCATGAGAACTTAAGCTATAGAATCTCTATTACATCGATACATGGACTAACACTACACCGCAGCACCACTAAATGCTCAAGAACGTCTAGGATGGGGTCGTCTTGAAGTTGTGCCTTCACCCGTAGGACGACTGCCATCAGCGCCTGAACCCGACGGTCCAGCTTCCGCCGCACTTGGACTGGTTGCATCCTTCGGACATTTCTTGTAGGTATGGCCTGTCTGGTCGTACTTTGAACAACGTTTATACCTTCCACCAGCTTCTGACTCATCCATGTCATTATGAATGCGTCTTGTCTTGCGGCGACTTGCTTTGTCCCTTAATTTTGTTGGGTCAGAAATGTGGATAGCTTGAGGATTCTCGGTAGTAAATGTCCCCGCAATACTGAAGCCGTATATCTCTCCACTCCAGGTACTGTAGATTGCTTCTTTTCTGAAATAAGGTGAGACAAAATGACGTGCTTCTATTCCGCACTCACCGCTCGCGGCAATAACATGAGAACATGGCTTGTGGAGTAGAGTAGGCTTTTGGCACGAGCACTTGCAGGTCCCGTCTTCCTTCAGCACGCACTCCTGCACAACTCTTTTACAGTAGATTCCACGTATGCCCTTGTTGATACACAATATTTCAAATCTGTGCTATTGTGTATCTTGAGGTATAACTCGATGTCTTTGGGTCTTATTACTGTTATCTTGCATGTACTTAGTCAGTAGTGTGCTAAAGAAAAGATTATTGTCTGCCATTAAGGACCAACTGCTCTAAACCGATCTCTGAAGTACTTGCATGTGCCATGCAAGATAAATTCAACAATTCCAACAAGTGGGAGCCCTCGAACACCACGCATCACCTAGTTGTAAACCTCTACCAAATTTGTAGTCATTATACCGAATCGAGAGCCATCTTTATCATACAACAAGGCCCATTTCTCTTTTGGCTCATTCTTAATCTACTTCGAAAATTTTCTAACCGACGATGCCGACCTTCTTGTGATATGAAGTCCATCACTTGATAGAGGTCTAAGAGCTTGTGGAGCCTCATCCCCTACAAAGGTAGCCTTCCTGGACTACTCATCTGTTTGTTTATATGTCAGCTCATCCAACCTTCTCCAAAGCTCATTGAATTTCTTCTTCTAATTTTGGGTGCACAGACTCTTGAAAAGATCTATAAGGTGCTTATTGTTAAATTGCCTATAGAAATTAGCACATATATGATGCATGTACCATCTACTTTGAACATCGGACCACCTTGGTGGGTACCTCTTCTCAGCACATCTATCCCTCAATTCCTCAATTGCCGGCAGCAAGCTGGCGTGACGGTCATGTATTAGGCATATGTCTAGCCTCATCCGTACAACTACAGACTTAACCCTGTCTAGAAACCACTATCAGCTATCAGTGTTCTCGCTCTTAACAAAAGCAAAAGCCATCGGTAGAACTTGGTTGTTCCCGTCAACTCCAATTGCTGTCAATATCTTCCCTCTCTACTTTCCGGTCAGGAATGTCCTATCGATACAGAGGATAGGACGACAATGCACAAAGGCCTAAATACAAGCACCTAATGCAAAGAATACCCATTGCAACACACTTTGATTACCATGGTCAATTGATGGAAAAGCTTTTAGGTCGTAGCAGGTCTCCGGATTCCTCTAAAGAATATAGATTAATAGACGAGGCAAATTATCATAAGATGCTTCAAATGTGCCAAACCTCATCTCTACAACCTTCTGTTTCGCCCTCCATGCCTTAGCATAGCTAATTGTGTACTTGAATTTTTCTTCAATATGTCTAACGATTGACCTTGGTTCGTACCCCAGGTTGTTCATAATGTGAGAGTACATCTCTGTTGCA
This sequence comes from Oryza meyeriana var. granulata, assembly GCA_003991445.1. NCBI lineage: Eukaryota > Viridiplantae > Streptophyta > Magnoliopsida > Poales > Poaceae > Oryza > Oryza meyeriana. The sequence continues at coordinate 161,186 of RYFJ01003127.1, read as the reverse complement.
ACAAATGCAGATGTCATTTTTTACGGTATTTCTCGATACTTTGTAAGTAATATGAATGATCAATCACGATTGAAAGTTGCCAATAATCCTTCACGCACTTTACTTCATACACCAATTTGCTTGACTTCACGATCGAGAACTCCCTCTGAAGTGACACCGCCCATTATTTTACTGCCTCTTTCAAATCCTCTATATATACATACTTAGCCCCTGGATGATCTCGTTTTCCTTGTACTCCCATAGCACATGATTCCCCTCGGAGATAACAAGGCCGGAGAAGTCATCGTTGCTCCATTCTACAGGCATCACGTTGTCCTCATTAGAAGAATCATCATTCTCTGCATGCTCATTTTTAGCATCTTCTCTATCCATTTCTTCAACGATGGTGTCGATTAGTTCTCTCTTATCTGCTGCACTTGTTGCTTGCCTATCTTCTTCATTCCCTCCTTCATTCCCTACTTCATTTTCTTCCATTGTTTTGACATTACCTTCCTTCGTACTTGGATCCTCATCATCTTACACGGGCATTGCAGCAGCGGTGTTATCCTTTTCATACACCGACACAAGTATGCCTAGTGGCCAACCACGTTGAAATACATTTTCTACGTACCATCTCCAAGTGGCAGTGCAATCCACCGGCATTAGTTCCCAAAAAAACCTTCAACTGCATGACTGACTACAACATACAAGGTTATTGCATTGATCTAGGGGTCGAGTCGAAAGCCTCGCATCAGCCAGTTGTACACTGACCTGAAACTTCTCTCAGCTGGCCTATCAATACCCTTAGCTGTTGAACTAAATTCCGATAGATCTACACCTTGTGGACCATACCTGACATTTCCTTGCCCGTGAAATAACTGAAATATTACCTTATTTGACATCTCTGTTGATGAAAAAATACAGTTAAACTAGGTACCAACATTCTCCTCACATCTAATACCGTGTAATTAAGATTTTATAACTACAATCTCTATACAAATTACATTGCCTAATAGATTGACTAAAAACCTATAAATCTACGAGTAACAACTTATTTTCATATAGTACTTGTCGGTGAAACGGGACTGGGGGCCCCACATTCCCCCGGGACGCGTGGGTCTTCGGCCATGTTAGCTCCTCCGGGGGTCCACATTCTGCACAAGTGACGGCCGGCTACGGCCATTTTCCTGCTAAGTGCCTAGGGCCCGGGCACTGTCCGGGCCCGGGTGCACCTCCCCGGGCGTGTCGCGACGACCGCCCGCATCCACCTCGGGCCCCGTGTCCCGGGGACATTCCCGGGCCCCGGGACTCGGCCCCCGGTCCCGGGACCCACAGTCTCGGTCCTGGGGCACATTCCCGGGGCACATTGCTGAGACATTCCCGGGCCCCGGGTCTCGGCCCCCGGACACAATGGGTCGCATTCCCGGGACCCATTACCCGGACATTCCCGGGCCCGGGGCGCGCTCCCTGAGCCCGGGGCTCACAGCTTCCATCCCCGAGGAACTCGGCGCCTTGTGCGCGCGGAGGGCTCGATGAGCTCTCTGTCCCGAACCCAAGCCTGACTTGAGTGGATCGACTGTTCCAACCACCCACATTAATGGCGAGGCGACGGGGCGCGTCGCCCCTGTCGCCCGCTCTGCCACGCGTGACGGCCCCCCGTGGGCCGGCTCCCTGCGCAGTCAGAGAACTTTTGACTAAGAGGGCTTCAGTTTTCCACACTCTGGCAGCGGTGGCGTGCGCTGTCACACCTTCACGACCTAGCCGCCCGTAGTAGCCGAGCGACGTGACGACAAGACATCCCGAACCAACTCCGGCGTGGCTTAGCAGGCGACCGCGTGCGTGCGACAAGACATATCATACCTAGAAAAGCTTTCTCTCGGCATGAGTACTGGGCACTGTGGACTCCCCTTGGACTATAAAAGGAGGATCCATGCCAACGGGAAGGGCTCTCTCTTTTCTCGAAGGGAGGCTTCTGGAGGTGTTCAGCTTCTAGAGAGACTTAGTCCCCAAGCGAGGGCTAGCTCCTAAGCACCCCTCAAGAACATCTTGTAAGAACAAACCACATTCATCTCCCATATAGCAAACACACACAGGAGTAGGGTATTACGCCTTCGCGCGGCCCGAACCTGTATACTTCTCCTGTCTCTCTTGCGTGCCATCGACCAGACGCTGCAGCCGTCTGAGAACCACTCCTCTGGCCGAACCTCAAAGGGGGGGTCCCTAGACTCCCCGCGGTTAGAGTTCCCTCCTCCGACAATACTATACACGTGACTAGCACAATACTACATCAATTCTTGCATAGAAATAGAAATTGCAGAGAGACAATAGATTTTACCTGCAGATGAATCAGCAAACCGGTAGAGCTTTGCTGCTTTTGTTCAGTTTTGCTCTTAGCTCTCTCTTTTTTTTTTGTGATTTCTGTGAATTTTATGATATTATTGTAGGCCAGGAGAGGGTCTTATACTGGCTCAGTAATAAGCCGCTCTCTGGGAAGGCGGCAAGGGGGCCGCCACACTTTTGCGGGCAGCGACCCCCTTGCCGCCCTCCTAGAGGGCGGTTTATTTCTGGCCAGGGAGCCGCCTACAAAATGGCAGACGGCCGCCGGCGGCCCACGGCTATCTACCATGTCATAAAATCGTTTTCTGGGAGGGCGTTTTTTAAAAAACGCCATCCCAAAGGGCGCTGGGAGTAGGAGTATATTTTTGTAAATTTTTGAAATGAAAATATATTTTTGCAAATATATTTTTTAAAAAATATAAAAATAAAAAAGCTCGCAGGTCCCTATACGCGGCGATCCAGTGGAGCAGAAATGAGGAGGGGGGACGGGTGCTGTCCTCGCGTTGGCGGCGTGCACGTCCGCGGTGACGGCGGCGGCGGCACTACCACCGATGCTCCGCACCCTCGCCAGCAGGAAGACCCGACCGCGTCGAAGAGGCCTGTTCACGCGGCTGTGGCTTCGGTCGGCGGCGCCGCGCTCAGCCGCCGCCCGCGTAGCTCGGAGTGGACGAGGAAGATGCGCCCAATTTTGCTGCGTGGGTCACAAGGTTGGGCCAAGAAGTCCATGGGCCAGGCCCTATAGTTCGTGGGTTGCTGGGCCGGATGGTCGGCCCAGCTCACGTGCATCCCTTCACCCTGTATAATTGAACCCATTTGCAAAATCATCCTCCAAGTCCAAACACATTTTTTTTAAAAAAAATAAACTTCAGAAACCACACGTTCATGGTTCCTTCCTTTCCTACTTGACATCTTTCAACACTGGAGTAGGAATAAGTAACACCACTAGCTGGTACACAAAACGATATAATGAAGCTGAGTTCAGATGCACCTTTTCTTTTTCTCTTTTTCTTAAAATAAAAATCAGATCTGCTATCGCCACTCGTTTATGCTCCAATATCTGCGTCAAGCAAATTGAGTTGATTTAAGATTGCAGTAATGGGCTTTCAACAATCTGTCCATATAATAAATGCATATATATCCCTATGACAATTCATTACTACAAAACGCGTCTTCAAAGGTAGCCAAAATGCCTCTTCGCTGGCGGGCGGCTACCCCGCCTATAACTAAAGGCCCGTGAAAGTAGATGGTTTTCGCAAGTGGACGGTTGACCGTCTGCGGAAACCTATTATCGCAAGTGGCCGGTATAAGCCCGCCGTCTACAAAAACATATTATCACGAGGTACTGGCGCCGCCACGCACGTCGTGGTTGCCTCGTCCTCCCCGAGAGCCATGTCCTCATCCTTGACCTCGTCTCCTGCTGCATGCACCTCCACGGGCCGGTGGGCTGCTCTCCACCTCCACCATGACCTCTGCGCGCTCCGGTGGCGGTGGCGTGTGCTCGGCGAGCTACTGCTCAGACATAGTCTAGTCGTTCTCCATGACCGTCGACCTCGATCGACACGGAGAGGAGAGAGAGCGCAGAGTGGCAGAGACCGAATGGGTGGTTGCGAGAAAACTGGTGGCATTTTGCTACTTAAAGTAAAAAAAGGGAAAGGGCGGTAATGACGGATGCAACTGGTGTCCGGCCGGTGGCTCAGTACCGATACCGGTGTGATGGAGGAAGATGAAAGGGCATAACTTAGGCAGACTACTTAACGGGCTGCCTGTGGAAACATTACTATATAGGCGACCCATCTAAGCGCTTGCCTGTGAAAATGTGTCAATCTTCGCAAGTGTACCGCTTTAAGTGACCGTATGCATAACTGTGATTATCATAGGTGAACCTCTTAAGTGCCCACCTGTGGAAATGGGTCAATTTTCGTAGGTGGGCCTCGACCTTGTACCCTCACCTCATATAACGTAGGAGGCTAGAATTTTGGTCCGCCTGTGTTGTCTGAAAGGGGTGTTGGTGAAAATAGTTTTTTAAGCAGTGATTTCCCCACACATGGAATTGGTTTCCCATTTTAGGCCCCCTTTAAATCAAAGGATTGTGCAAGAATTTTATAAGATTCAAATCCTATAGGATTTTTTCCTATATAGCTCTTTGAAATAAAGGATTGGAGTTTTCCAAATCCTATGAAATTTCTAAGGAATAACTCAATGCACATAGATTTTGGAGAAGAGTTAACAAGAGCTCAAATTTCTTGGAAAATTTCTTTTGAGTTTATCTCTTTCATTTGTTTCCTGTGTTTTTCCTGCGGTCTATTTAAACAATCATTCCTATAATTTTTCTGTGTTTTGTAATCCTCTGTTTTGCATTTGCATTCTTGTTAAAATCATATATTTTTCCTATTCTCCCGTTTTCTTAATCCTACGTATTTGTCCTAATCCTCCGTTTTCTTAATCCCACGTTTCAACTGGTATTGTACTATTGTACAACTCTTTGAATTTTGAGTGTGCTAAGTGTACTAAATCAAGCACATCATTTTATTTGGGCGAGGAAAGCAAACATATCTTTACTTATGCATTTTAAAAGTACTCCCTCCATTATTTTTTGTTTGATGTTGGTTAGTTAAAAAAATTGAGGGAGTAATATGTATCTTCTCACACAAATTGATTTTTGAAACAATCTGGAAGGAGTACTCGAAGAAACTGTAAGCAAATGTTATAGTTCCGTTGGGAACTCTTTATTGAAATGTACACTGCGTACTGCCAGTAATTTTATGATTCCAAGTATTTTTTTTCTCACCTCTAAGTAACATGCGACTTGTTACTATTCAACACAATTGCTATTGCTCTATGGCATGAAGGACGTAGGTTGTCTTAATAAAAACAAGAGCTAAGTGAAGACACAGCAAAAACTACATGATATGTGACAAGCAAGTGATAAATTGAAAGACTGCATCAGGTGTCAGTGTGACTCGAGCAAATCCTTTGTTCTTCGATTGTGCGCCAGTTGTTGGAGTCATTTCTACTTCTATTGCACACACCACATGCCATATAATCGGGGTCTGGTAGTGTTATGTTATCACCTTGTGCTGCTTCTGGCGTTTCCGGCAACGCATTGGCCTATTTAACTCCATGGATGCTGTAAGAGCTCGAATTCTGATTCCTGGTGTCTCCCTTTCCTATTGGACCTTATTATGAGGTAGAACATGGTAATTTGGATCCTTAGCCCTCTATATGTATTTATACTTGAATTCTGCAACTATAATGGAAAACGTAGGGAGAAACTTAGACTGTCATATAATCTTTTCGACTATAAATATTTTATGTTTAGGACAAGATTTAATCGAACTTTTAAAACTTTTACCATCAACTTTATGTTAGAATAAGTTTACAAAATCTAATAAGTTCATGATATTATGATATTACATTTATGGCAAATCAATGCATACCATTTGAGTGAACTGGGCTAATATAAATAGAACTTAATTACAATATTGTTGTTAGAAAGAATTCTCTCCTACCATTTTGCGGTATATATAATCCTTCTCATTTCAAAAGCATAGTACTCTTTGAAAACATGCCATCTGGCCACCTATACATACGGTAGTTATCTTTTAAAAGTGTGTAAATATGAAGAAATTTGGAAAATCACACTTAACTAGTGAAACTGTAATATACATATTTGTAGCACTTGTGCTCCCCTTTCCTGTTTCTGGATGGTATGTGGCAGGCATATTTCCACTCTATTAGTGAAGTACCCGTGCTTTTGTAACAGAATGTTGGTTTAGGGTGAACTATTTGCTATTTTATTGGTCCATGGGACTGGTAATGGGATGGTGTAGGGATAGAGTAGAGAAAGCATGTGATCACTATTATAGAATTATAGAACCTGTCATCTGTAACGGTTCAGCCAAAACCGTTTAAGATGACCTAATCTATAATGGGTGAATAATTGGACCGTTAAAAATAGCGTTGGGAGGAAGAACCCATTAGTAATGTTAGGTCATTTACAACGGCTCATCTGTAACAGCTTGTAGTAATGAACCGTTACAGATGACTTGTCATCTCTGAATGGTTCATTGTTCATGAACCGTTATAGATGATTGGAGCTCATATATAACAGGTCAGTTTTGTGCAATCGTCATAGATGCCCAGCACTGGACTACTACTCATCCGATCAATCGGACATCCCCATCCGCATTGACCAGTATGCCTATGTCGGCAAATTGAGCAGGTGAGTTTCGCTCTTATTTTGCATGCTTGTGGTTACCAGACCCCTTGATTTTCTGTTCTATTTTGATTCGGTTGCTTTGTTTTTCTTGGGGAATTTCTAGGCAGAACAAGACGCCGATGAGTGGTTGGGGACCTCGAGCTGCATTTTTGCAATTTCCAGTGGGGCATGGATTTTTGTAATTTCTAGTGGGGCGTAGATTTTTGCAAGACACCGATTGTCGGCCCCTGGTTTTTGAGACCGGAAACCCCTCATGCATTGCATGTCAAATCCCGGGATCGGTAGTTTGACACAAGCATAGCACAGCTAGTACCATTACTTACAACGTCACAGAGTCTTACATTCACTTAGTTCTTACAAAAGGGGGTTGCCCATGTAGGGCCCCGAGTAAACATAACCAACCAACTTAGGGTAAACTAGCAAAAGACATAGTACGGTAGTGGAAGTTTACGCGGCAGCAACCCTACGATAGTCCATATGCACTTGACTAGTGACTTGCACCCTATGGTGCCTCCGTTGGTTCTTCTTCCTCCTGACCGATCTTGGACGGTTTGCATAAAGCCAATTTTCGCAATTCTTTTCACAAATCTATATTCTAGCCATTTTATCAAAACATGGCGCTATGATTGCAGCTGTTTAACTTACCATGGGGCTAGGTCCACCTTGCCAATTCCCACTTGGTTCGGTTTACCCTCGTGCTCGTTTATTCATCCATGTCCGAACCATATGCCCATATTTCGAACAAGTTCCCACATCCATCCATCCCTTACCTAGCCAAGTTTTAGAAAATTCAGAGTCTAGTCAAGATTAGTACAAGTCCCGATGCTCCTTTGACTGCGAGCACGGCTATTCGAATAGTTTGGTTTTACTCACATTGTAGTGGATCTACGCTTTACTCACAAGTCGTGATTCTACCCAACATATGAGCCTAGCCCCAACACATGAGGCCTATCACAGCCTGGTCTTTCAGTTCCCCTCACGTTGCGGCACCCGCTCCAAGGACTGTGAACCCTCATGCACCCTTAGCACCCAACGCCTCGAGATAGTGGTGAGAGGAGTCCTGGAACCTGAGAGATCTAGGAGGTACACTATATATATACTTAGGGTGCATTTTAAGTTTCTGACGTCATAATTTCCCAAATATTCAACTCTTCACCACATCATAATCTTCTTGTGCAGAACCAACCATGACTGGGGTGCCACCCCAGTCGGGTTACCTAATCCTCTAGGTCTATACCCATAGGAGAGATGTGGTCATACTCAGTTCGTTTCATGCCTGTGTTCTTGACTCGGTTCTTAACTGACCAGGGTCGGTGCTAGCCTTTTCCAGAACCACCCAAATCATCCCATGCCGCCCCAGTCGAAAATTGTTTTGTTCCTTAGTTGTTGGTTTTCACAAATAGTTCTTGGTGTAACTTGCGAGTGGCACTGCATGTCTCCACTCGCATGAAATGACGATCGCCCTCTACCCAGAACGATCGTCCCCATCCATATATTAGCATAAGAATATGGAAAATTCTAATAAGCAACACTAAGCTTTGTCAATACTTGACTTGCGTAGGTAAAATAATATACGGCATCAAGGAATATGGAACAATATCAAAGAATGGCTTAAAATGGAATTTTAGGTATGCGATTTCAATATAGCATGCAATTTATTTGTAAACAAAATATTTTCACAATAGGTACAGCATGTTCAAGGAGGAGGGCGTGATGACTTGCCTTGCTCAGCTACAGTAATGTCCTCCTCTGCGTCAGGGGTTTCGTCGTTGCAAATATACCCTAATTGAATGCAGCGACTATTAAACCTCTAGGTCGATAAACAAAATAATAAAGAATAAATAAAAAAGGGAAAATACCAAACCAGTGCCATTGGGTAGATCATGATTTTTGATGAATTTTGGTGAAAGTTTCACTCGATTTGGACTTAAAATGAGGGAGTTATGGGCTTTAGAAGATTCAAATTTGAATTAAATTGAATAAAAGGAAAAGGGTATGTTGGTTTTATTATTTTCCTTAATAAAATCCGTGTTCTCACTGACCGGCGGGCCCCCAGGCGGGAGAGAGGGGGTTCTCCGTTGGGTTGGCCTGCCACTGACAGGTGGGACCGAGGTCCCGGTCGGCTGGGTCAACTCGACCGACATGGGGGCCCGAGGCCCACCGGTCAGTGGCACGGGATGGGGTGCCTTAATCTCTTCGCGTGTGGGATCTAGGTGTCAGCGATACAGAGTTTTAATTCGATTTAATTAGAGTTTGCTAATGATGAGGGCCCACATGTCAGTCTATGGATTAAGGGTGTGATTTAATCTAATCCCGTCATTAGCATTAGGGACGGGGTTCACCGGTCAGAGGCTAAGGCCTCTGGCCTTTGTCTTCCTTGCACCGGGCGCGAGGCCGAACACCCGGCGCGTCGTGCCGAGAGCCGTGGCGGCTCGGCGGAGGCCCAAACGGGGTCGCCAGCTCTCAGAACTCTAGTCCTTGCTGGTGGTGAGGTCCAGGGCTTCGATTGTCTGCAGTGGGACGGGGGTTCAGTCTTGGCAGGGCAGTGGTCTACGGCACGTGAAACTGGGCGGAGGTGGCGCGGTGATTGCGGCTACAAGGTGGCATAATTGGGCATGATTCTGTCGGCGGGGAAACTAGGGAGAGGGAGGAGCTAGCTGGCGAGGGAGTTCACCGTGCGGCAGCCAGGAAGCAGCACAATCCAGATTGCGGTGGAGGAAGGGTGGAACAGAGCTCGGCAGCGAGGTCCGGTTCGGGCAGTCAAAGCGGAGCTCGTGGTTCGTCCTGCGGTAGTTGGCGGCGTTCCCTCTAGTCCTGGAGGCCATCTCCCCTGCAGGCGGTGGTGCAGCGTCGTGGCACTTGTGAGCTCCCAGGGTGGTGGCGGTGCGGGAGGCGGTGGTCCAGTCCGGCACGGAGCGGTGAGCTCCGCTGGTGGACCAACGAAGAGCGGCGGTGGAGGAGTTCTAGGACCGAGGCGAGGTGGAAACCGAGGGCGATTTGGGGTGGTGTGACAGCTTGGCCTTTTATATGCACGGGCGGCGGAGCCGTTAGGCACAGCGGCGGTGGGAGGACGGGCTGGCAGGGCGAGGACGGGTTGGTGGTGCTTGGCAGGCAGCGCGTGAGGGCGGAGGTAGTTGACAACCTAGCGGTCCATCGTGAGACTCCGCAGCGTGGCATGGCTTGGACCACTGGTCCACAAGGTGTGACGGAAGGGGCGAATGGCCGACCGACGAGGGGCGGACGCGCGGCTCGGCACGCTCCTCCGCCTTAAAGGAGTGGCGCGCATGGGGTCTGAGGAGATGGGCAACGCGACGAGGCCGGGTATGGGCGACGTCAGAGGCTACGATTCGGGCGTGGGTGATAGGGTAGACTAGGCGCAGGCGGAGGATGGCCGGTCAGGTTCTGTCACCATAATGGCCGACGACGATCGGGGACGTAGGGGCCATTGCCGGCGTGGGTGACTGGCCGAGCGATGGGACGGCTCGGTCGCTGTAATGGCGACCAGCGCGTGTGCTGATAGGATGGGGCAGGCAGGGGGAGGGCGTCAGTAGCGTGGGCGGCGACGTGGCTGGATCTCGTCAGGGCGAACGGACTCTAGCAATATGGTGCAGGACTTGCGGTGCGGCGCGGCGTCTGGGCGAGAATGGGGAGACGACCGCACGGTGACCTCGCGCGGGCGCACACTGAATAGCGACAGAGAGAGACAAGCGGGCCCGGGTGGGGAGGAGTTCAGGCGGGCGCGCGTGCGTGGGTGAGCTAGCGGACGGCGGCGGTGGCCAAGCTTAGCGCTGTCTAGGCCGTGAGGGCTGGGGGGGGGGGGGGGAGAAAGGGAAAGGAAGGGAGTGGGCTGGCCTAGGTAGGAAGATGGCTTTTAGCCCAGGGATTTTTTTTCAATTTCCCCTAGATTAAAAGGAGTAATCTAAGGTTTGAATTAGTTTTGAAATATTAAATAATTTACTTTTGGCACTTGCATCAAAATGCAGAAAAAAAGAAAAGGAACACTAGAAGATCCAGCGTGATGCGGTTGTTCACAAAAGTTTTTGTTGGTTCCAAATTTTGGTTTTCGATTTTTATTCACATTTTTCAGGATGTTACAAACCTACCCCCCTTACGTAAATCTCGTCCTCGAGATTGCTTACCGGTCAAGCGAAGAGATGGGGATATTCTATCTTCAGGAAGTCTTCTCGCTCCCTAGTGGCCACCTCTTCAGAGTGGTTGCTCCATTGTACCTTGTACATCTTGATTACCCGGGAACAGGTCTTTCGTCCAGCTTCCTCAAGGATCCTGATTGGCTGTTTAGGGTAGGTCAAGTCTTGACCCAAATCCGTCGTCTCTAGCGATGCCCGTTCCTTTAGCACACGAAGACATTTCTTCAGTTGCGAGACATGGAAGACCGGATGGACGTTAGTGAGGGTTTCGGGCAACTGTAGTTCATAAGCAACCTGCCCTCGTCGTCCCACTATTGGGAATGGGCCAACGTATCTTGGCGCCAACTTGCCTTTGACCTTGAACCTCTTCATTCCTCGCAATGGCGATACTTTGAGGTAAACGAAGTCTCCTACCTCGAACGTCAGCTCCTGTCGACGTGTGTCGGCGTAGCTCTTTTGCCTAGCCTGAGCTGTCTTCAGTCGATCCCTGATTAGGCGAACTTTCTGTTTGGCTTCCTTTAAAATGTCCGATCTAAACACTGCTGCCTCCCCAACTTCGGACCACATGAGCGGGGTGCGACACTTGCGCCCAAATAATGCTTCATTAGGCGACATCTTCAGGCTTGCCTGGTAGCTATGGTTATAGGAGAATTCTGCATAGGGCAGGCACATATCCCAATTGGTAGTAAAATCTAGTGCACATGCTTGTAACATATCCTCCAAGGTTTGATTGGTCCTTTCCATCTGTCTGTCTGTCTAGGGGTGGTATGCGGTGCTGAAGGCCAGGTGACTTCCCTGGGCCTCATGGAATCTTCCCCAGAAGTGGGAGGTGAACTGGGTGCCTCGGTCTGAAATGATCCGTTTAGGCACTCTGTGCAGACACACTATCATTGACATAAATAGCTCGGCTGGCTTGGCCGCGCTGTAGGTGGTCTTGATTGGTAGGAAGCGGGCAACCTTGGTCAAGCAGTCTATGATCACCCAGATGGAGTCGTAACCCGATGTAGTCTTAGGTAACCCCACAATGAAATTCATCCCAATCTCGTCAAACTTCCACTCGGGAATTTGTAGGGGTTGTAGGAGTCCGGCAGGGTGTTGATGCTCAGCCTTGACTCTTTGGCATATGTCACATATAGCAACATATTCTACCTCATCCCTCTTCATGCACGGCCACCAGAACGCTTGTTTTAGATCCTGATACATCTTGGTGCTACCTGGGTGGATGGAATAGGCCGAGTCATGGGCTTCCTTAAGGAACAGCTTGTGAAGGTCATTTGTCGATGGGGCAAACAAACGATCCTTGTACCAAAGTATTCCCTGATCGTCTAGTTTGCACTCTGCCGTCTTCCCTTGTCTTAATCGACCCTTGATCTTATTTGCTTCAGCATCCCCTTGCTGTGCTTCCCTGATCTGCCTAGGCAGTTGGGGTTCTATCTCTAGAGTTGCTAGGCTCCTTGGAGTTACTATCGCTAGGTTGAGATATGCCACGTCTGCCCGTAGGCTGGATGGTAGTCTTTGGGTTTCTATGAAACAATAGGCTGGCTTGCGGCTGAGGGCATCTGCTACCACGTTGGCCTTTCCGGGGTGGTAATGGATGTCTAGGTCGTAATCCTTGAATAATTCCAGCCACCTTTGTTGTCTTAGGTTCAGGTCAGCCTGGGTGAAGATATACTTGAGGCTTTTGTGATCGGTGTAGATATTGCAATGGTTCCCGATTAAATAATGCCTCCAGATCTTGAGGGCATGGACGATAGAGGCCTGCTCGAGATCATGGGTGGGGTAATTCTCTTCATGCGGCCTCAATTGCCGGGATGCGTAGGCTACTACTTTGCCTTCTTGCATCAACACACTTCCTAGTCCCTGCCGAGACGTGCCACAGTAGATCTCAAAGTCCTTCTTGATATCTAGCAGGACTAGGATGGGGGCAGAAGTGTGTTTGGCCTTAAGCTTGTCGAAGCTACTTTGGCATTGGTTTGTCCATTCAAACTTCTTCTCCTTTTTGAGCAGCTGAGTCATCGGGCGAGCTATCTTAGAAAACCCTTTGATGAATCTATAGTAGTATCCTGCCAAGCCCAGAAAGCTCCTTACTTCGGTCACTGTCTTAGGGGCCCTCCACTAGGTTACTGCTTCAACTTTGGATGGGTCTACTGCCGCCCCTCCCACGGAGATGATGTGCCCTAAAAAGCTTACTTCCTTAAGCCAAAAGTCACACTTGCTGTACTTGGCGTACAGCTGGTATTCCTGCAGCTTCTCCAATACGAATCTTAAATGCACCGCATGTTCTTCTATCTTGGAGTAGACTAGGATATCATCGATAAACACAATGACGAATTTGTCTAGGAACTCCACGAATACTTTATTCATCAAATTCATGAAGTAGACTAGGGCATTTGTTAGTCCAAAGGACATGACCAGAAACTCATATAAGCCGTATCGGGTAGAGAAGGCAGTCTTAGGTACATCTTCTAGTCGAATTTTTAGTTGATGATAGCCCGAGCATAGGTCTATTTTCAAAAATACGCATGCTCCCTGGAGTTGATAAAAAAGATTGTCGATCCTTGGGAGGGGGTATTTATTCTTGATAGTAACCTCGTTCAAGGCACGGTAGTCTACACACATCCTTTGGCTACCATCCTTCTTCTTAACGAACAGCACTAGGGCTCCCCACGGGGACGAGCTAGGCCGAACAAATCCCTTGGCTTGGAGGTCTCGGATCTGTTCTTTTAGCTCTTCTAATTCATTGGCCGGCATCCTATAGGGCCTTTTGGATATGGGTGCCGTACCAAGGATCAAGTCAATGACAAATTCGATGTCCCTATCTGGCAGCATGCTTGGGAGTTCTTGGAATACATCCAGGTATTCCTGAACTACAGGGGTTTCTTCTAAGAGTTGGTTGAGTTGGTTGTTCTTCGAGCTATTGCCCACCTGTTTGGGTAATCCTACCTTAATCCTGATCTACCCTTGGTCCAAGTGGTTTAGGACTAACTCTCTTCAGGCACAGTCGATTATTCCTTGGTTCTTTTTTAGCCAATCCATCCCTAGGATGACATCTAGGTGCTAGGAGGGAAGGATCACAAGGTTTGTGGAAAAATTACCCCTTGTAGGAGAAGTGGGACTCTCACACAAACCCTAGACATATGGAGGTCTCCCCCAAGAGAGTGTATGATCATGGGTTTTGGCAAATCAGTGATTTCTAGTTGATGTCTCCTAAGGATTTTTGGCGATATAAAAGAATGCGATGCTTCGGAATCAAATAACATGAGTGTAGGAATGGAATGAATGGAGAACATACCAATCAGGATGCCCTAGTCGTCTTGTGCCTCTTCCATGTAGATGTGGTTCACACGTCCCCTTGCAATAGAAGTCATGGTCCTCATCTTCACTGGTGTCTGCTGGGTTACTCGTGGCGTGGCCGGGGTGTCGAGCCGGTGTTGCCCCGGTCGGAAATCGAACTGGTGTAGCCTGATGCTAGGGGCATTCTCTGATGAAATGGCCCCTCTCTCCACACTAGTAGCAGTTGAGGTTGTTTTGCCCTAGTGCGGGGATGGTGGGAGCTGGTGTGCGAAACTCTGGGGTTTGGGGGCAAGCTGCAGGTGTGGCATGTGCTGGAGTGGTAGGGCGAGGGCGAGGTGGTGTAAGATACACCGGCCTCCAGTTCTGCTGAGTGGTACCCTTGAACCTCTGTCCTCCAAGTTGTTTGCTCTAAGACGGCCGCATTGCGTTTTCTATTGGCCTCCACCTTTCTATTGTCCTGTTCAAATTTCAGGGCCTTGTTCACCATGCTTTGAAAGCTGGCGTGGTCTTGAATAATCAAGGGTCCTTGCAAGGTGTCATTCAGCCCTCCAGAAACTTGTCAATCTTTTCCTCTTCATCAGGGATATCCGAGGGGGCGTAACGGGCCAACTGAGTGAACTTGTTCAGATAGCCCTACACGCTCAGGTTGTCCTGTCTGAGGGTCCTGAATTCATCCCTTTTCATCTTCATGATCGTGGCTGGTACAAAGTTCTCGCAGAACACCGCCGTGAATTCTGCCCAATTAGGCTCTTCCGCTTCGTCTTCCTGGGAGGCCTGGTAGGCTTCCCACCGGTCACTGGCTGGGCCGTCCAGCTGGCTGGAGGTAGGGATGAAACTGAACGGGATAGATCCCGTACCGATCGTTTTCGTTTTCTATATTATGATACCGTTTTCGACCGTTTTCGAATTTGGCAAAACATAAAAAATTGTCATTTTCAATTGGTTTCACAATCATTTTCAACCATTTTTTGTCCTCATTATTTAGTAAAATATAGAAAAATCCCGTACCGACCGTTTTCGTTTTCTATATTGTAATACCGTTTTCGACCGTTTCCGACCGTTTTCATCCCTAGCTGGAGGCAAAGCGAACCTTGTCCTCCTCCCTGGCTCGAATGGGATCCAACTTCTTCTCAATCATGCAGAGCCAGTCCTCTGCTTCAAGCGGCTCCTCTGCTTCAGTGAACAGTGGCGGCTTTGTCCTCATGAACTCGCCATAGCTAGACGGGTTGCGATTTGTCTGAACATCTTGTCTTGATTGCGTGGCCCACCTACCTTGAGTGGCCTGGCTGCCAAACGCATAGAGGTTGGCCAAGGTCTGCATGAGCTGATTCTAGGTGGCAAGGAGTTGAGCTATTGAAGGGTCAGCAGGGGGTGGAGGAGGGGTTGGCTCATCCTCACGCGCGGGCCCAGATCCTGATGCCCAGGTGTTCACCATCTGAGAGAAAGGGGGAAAGAAATATAACGATTGAGGACGGGGGTAAGGTAATTCACTCATCTACTTGTTTGGTTGTTTTTAGTGATGTTTGCAAAACCATGTTCTTAGCACATGAGAACGAGAGGATCTGCTAATAATAGATAAGGCTGTACTAGTACAAAGCCTACATACAGACTAATCTTCTACTGCTCACAGCTCGCAGTAGAAGTGTAGAACACATATATCAATACATAAACATGGATGATGACACTACCCCGACTGCTTATAGTACGCAGTTCGAGGTGATACACACACAACTAAGTCTGGCTGACACGTATCTAAGGGAAGTGAGTCGGTAGGGCCCGCTGTCCAAAAGGTCGCCAAAGCGGTGCCATGACTAAGGACGCACTATAGTCCCAGTCTACTCACTTAGCACACTGTCGCTAGCTGGAGAAGCTGGTGCGGTGAGCAGAAAGTGGAGCTCCCTGGTCCTGCGAGGAGAATGGCTACGGCTGCGGCTACGGTTGGTGTCTGAGTCCAAGCCGGAGCTGGAGTTGGAGCTGTCAGAAAAGTAGTCACGGCGAGCATAGCCACGTCTACGCCCACAGCCACGTCCGCAGCCGCGTCCACGGGTCGGTGCCTTCTGGCAATGTGTCGGTGGTGAAGGAAAGACGGGTGGAGGAAGGACAAATGGTGCCACTGGAACAGCCGGCTCAGTGTCTGACACGTGCGGCTCCACCTCCTGTGGCTCCTCTGAAGACTCGAAGGAGATGCAAACCGAGGCGGCAGTAGTCTCCAGCTGGACGGCCACAACGGCGAGTCCCTCTAGTGCTGGGGGATGGGAGGAGCTAGCAGTCTCCCGCGTAGAGGAAGCTGGAACGGAGTCAAGGCCTGCAATTAGGGCTGAAGTCGGAGGGGGAGCGGCCACCGTGTGGGCGGTCACTGCCAGTGTACCCCCTCGGCCAGGTGTGGGGGTGAACTGGTCCCCAGCCGAGGGGCTCTGACTGTCCCAAAAAGGAACGAGGACAGCCCTGACGCAGACACTGGTACAGGTGTGGGGCATAGTACTGGTGGGGTCGTCGTGGGCGGAGCTGCAGGTGCCCCACCTAGCGCCCTGAAGGCATCCAGGTAGAGTGCACGTGGAGTCTCGGTAAAGACTGGCTGAGTACCTGCAAAGAAAGGACCGTCCCTAGGAAGGAACGGCGTACGCTTGGTGAAGATGTTGCCGTCCCTAAAGAGGAACGGCGGCTACGGCCTCGGAGTCAATGTAGTTGTCGGGGAAGCCGTTGGTGCCACCAGCGGGGTGGTGGGTGGCGAAATCCATGTCGCAATCTAAGTAGCAGCCCTAGCTGTGGCCTGGGCCACGGTGCGGTGTCCCTGACATGCCTCCATGAGTCAAAGCTCCAGGTCCTTGATGCGCTCACCTTGGTGGAGGTAGTGTGCGTAGAGGGACTCGTAGTGTCCCTCGAGCTCCTCTAGAGCCGAGCGGGTATGGTAGAGGTGGCCTTGCACTACGTCAGACTCCATCAGCGACTCCCCGTACCAAACGGCCAAGAAGTAGTGTTGGTCTCAAATGCGACGTAGGTACGTGTCGCAGCCGTAGTGGTGGTCCATCTGACGAAATTTCCATGAGAGTGAATATAGAGTGACCTTATGGAGAAGAGGAATAAATAGGACCTAGAAGTTAACTTTAGATTTAGTTTGCATTTTTTAGAAAACGGGCGGCAAAGGATGGTTTCCTAAGGCTCAACGCTACGGTTTTAAGGGAAGGGCACCATTGGTCAAGTCCTGTAGTCGAGGTGGCTCTGATACCAGTTCTGTCGGCCCCCTGTTTTTGAGACCGGAAACCCCTCATGCATTGTGTGCCAAATCCCTGGATCGGTAGTTTGACACAAGCATAGCACAGCTGGTACCATTGCTTACAACGTCATAGAGTCTTACATTCACTTAGTTCTTACAAAAGGGGGTTACTCATGTAGGGCCCCGAGTAAACATAACCAACCAATTTAGGGTAAACTAGCAAAAGACATAGTACGGTAGCAGAAGTTTACACGGCAGCGACCCTACGATAGTCCACAGGCACTCGACTAGTGACTTGCACCCTATGGTGCCTCCGTTGGTTCTTCTTCCTCCTGACCGATCTCTGACGTTTCGCCACCAGGATCTATTTCTAAAAAGGAGGATTGAGCAACGGTGAGTACATAGAGTACTCGCAAGCCACCACTACAATATGATTTAATTGCACATAGGGTTCAAGGGAGGCCGGGGTGGTTTGCATAAAGCCAATTTTCGCAATTCTTTTCACAAATGTATATTCTAGCCATTTTATCAAAACATGGCGCTATGATTGCAATTGTTAAACTTACCATGGGGGCTAGGTCCACCTTGCCAATTCCCACTTGGTTCAGTTTACCCCCATGCTCGTTTATTCATCCATGCCCGAACCATATTCCCATATTTTGAACAAGTTCCCACATCCATCCATCCCTTACCTAGCCAAGTTTTAGAAAATTCAGAGTCTAGTCAAGACTAGTATAAGTCCCGATACTCCTTTGACCGCGAGCACGGCTATTCGAATAGTTTGGTTTTATATTGGGGGTGAAGCTGTGTGCTATTGTAGATTTGGCAAGTTGCCCTGGTCAATTAAGGACTTCACTTCATAAGCCAATGATCTGAGCCTAACGTACAACCACATGTCCTAATGGGAAGGACCTGGCCCAGTAGGATTTTGAGTTTTGTCACTGTCGGCCCAGGTGGTTAGATGACAGGTTTAATGGTTAGCCATGGGTACTTTCTTGTCTGTGTGAGGGAAAGGTGGCTCATTGTCACGCCCAGAAATTCACCAGAATTTCCAAAGCTAATTTGTGCAATAAATCCTCGTCCAGGAATCAGCCGAGGTACACAAATTGACAATTTGATAAACATAACCAAAACGAAATAACGATAAATACTTACAACAGAGGCACTTAGTCCTCACACAGAAGAAAACAGCAGCGGAACGGCAACTAGCGTAGCTTCAGCACCAAGCCACAGGCAGCTCAACTGGGGTATAAGCCAAACACCATCTTCTCCTCCTCGCAAGGCTTCACTCTAAAGATTTGCAATAATGCAAGACTGAGTACCACCCACCGTACTCAACAAGCCACACTAGGGAATGCAATGTAATGCAACAGGATACCAAAGAAATGGCATAATATGGCTTATTTTGCATAAAACCGCATTTAAAACATTTGCATTCAAAATCATTAAAAACAGTATAGTTCAATTATTAATCAGTATTGAATCAACCACTGAACAGCGCTCCAACGCAGTTCAGGCCCAAACCAAAACTCCTCCAAACAGGAGCTATCCATATTCCATCATTTATTTTTATTAATGAGTAGTGTGGCACTAATCACAGAAACATTGCTAGGCTCGCCCTTAACCGTGGGCACGGCTATTCGAATAGTTTTACTCTGGCCAGAGATGTACCAATTTACCCACAAGACATAACTCCACAACACATCACTGTGCCCCTCGATACCACCACGGTACCTCAACACATCAATGTGCGCCTAAGTACCACCACGGTACCTTGGAAAGGAATTGTGACAGGATCATTCATGTAACTCGCACAATAGGAGAGCCTCCCGTCGAACCTCCGGTCTCCGGTAGGGGTGATCAATGCCCTCCCCGCAAGACGGTCCGACGCCCGAAGCATGGTCTTATTGTCACTGCCATGTGTGGACTTATACCAGCCACAAACACGCCCTGGAGCCTCCTATTGAACTCGGCACACTTCAAAACTCCTGCTAGCCCATACTAGCTTGTGGTTAGCACGAGTGTTGCTTCGCAACAAGTAGTCCGCGAACCGGTCCTTAATTGTCATGAGCACCGCTAGCAACAAACACAACCCTGGTGCTCACAACCCACCATTCAGTCAAGTTTTAGTTGATATAGTTAATTAATCAACCACGACCAAGCGTCATGAAAATATCACCATCAGTCATTAATTAATCAGAATGAATGAATAGTTTCCCATATAAAATGATACTACAGTTTCTAGGCATGGCTAAGCAACTCCTAAATAATCTAGCCAGATAAATATTTAAACATCCAGCTAGTCAGTATTATTCACCCAAGGTATCAAGGTATAGATAGCAATAACCAAAATGGCCATAAATATCAAGGAATATTGGCTATTAAATAATTACCCGTAATAATGTCATTCTAAAGCATTTCATGCAATAACTTTAAAATAAAAGTAGCTTTCACAAACGGGATCAACATGCTCAAGGAGATTGTCGTGTGACTTGCCTTGCAATCGCAAAACGTCTTCAATTGCTCTTCCGAACTCTTCCGCAGACTCCGAAGTCTTCCGAAACGGCAATATACGTAACTACACGTAAAACAATAATAATCCTAAGAAACTCCAATAAACAATACATAAAAATACATAAACAAGTAAATTATGATTTTAAATGAATTTAGGAAGAAACGGGTCGATTCGGACTTCGGATGGAAAAAATACGGCTTTTGGAATATTGAATTCGGAGTAATTCCGAAAAGAATTGGAAAAGAATATTCTCGTTAATATTCTCTAGATTTTTGGATTAGAATAATTATTTTGGATAAGTGCTGACATGTGGGGTCCACACATAGCAGAGAGACACTGCCGATAGGGCCACATGTCGGGGTCAAAGGGGGCTGCGCCCAGCCATGGCGCGATGGCGGCTCGGCCGCGAGGACGGAGGACGGACAACGCCAAGGGGAACACAAGGCCGGGGAGGTCCGGAGACGATGACGCCGACCGACGGCAGATGGGGAGTAGAGCAGGGATGGGATGAGGTGGCGTAGCGATGGTGGCGCTGCAGGCAACAGCAGGAATGGTGACTGGCGGAAAAGATGGCCTGAAGGCGGTGCGGCAGACCGGCAACGGAGTAGGGACCCGGGCGACGCGACGGTGGATAGCCAGGAGGAGCGGGCGACGGCCGGCACGACGACAGCGGGGGATGTAGCGGCGCTTGGCGATAGACTACGACGACGACTACCTCGCAACGGCGACGACGAACAGGAGGCAGAGGAGGAGGCGACGATGCCGATTGGAAAAGAACGATGGCAGCGATGAATCAACGAAGGATGGCTCGTCCGAATTCTCACCGGCGATGGGAGGTCTGGAGCTGACCAGCGGCGAGGATCGAAGACGACGACGACGGCGACGATGCGGACGGGGAGCAGCATATCGGGAGGAACAGAGAGAGAGAGAGCGGATCCAGGGTTAGAGAAGATGAAGGCTCGCTAATGTGCTCAGCGGCGACGGTGACGGACTGGGCACAGCGGCACTAGGAGTCGAGCGACAGCGATATGACGACCAGAGGGGAGGCGGCGGCCTGGGCGGCTTTTTGGTGGAGGACGGCTTGATGCAGGGACTGCGGCAGGCGGCGAGACCGACGAAGAGGGGACGGCGACGACGGCTGGAGGAGGACGGCAGCTCGACGGCGACGCTAGACGGAGATGCCAGGGACGACGCGACGACGACAGGCAGCTTCCCGATCCGAGGCGTCGAAGGAGGAAAAGCAGATGGGGCATTGGGGACGACGGGTGGAATGCTCACCGACGACGGGCGGGTAGACGGGGATGACGACGACCACGGCGACTCTGTCGGCGGCAAGGCAGAGATAGCCGGCAGGGCGGTGGCAAGGCAGCGCGATGGCGGCGACAGCGCACAGGAGCAGGGGGACGGCGGCTGGCGGCGCACAGTGCAAGGCAGCGGCGGCTGAGCGACGACGGCGCTGGGGCAACAGCAGACTCAGCGACGGTGGGCGCACTGGAAGCGACGGCAACGGCGCGTCTGCAGAAGCGGAGCGGCGGCGCGCGCTGGCGGGGAGAGCGGCGACGGCGCACGGGAGCAGCAGAGGGGCGGCGCGACTAGGGCACGCACAGCGCACGTTGGCGGCTGGCCTTATATGGGGGAGAGGATTCCGGGGCAGCACGGGCGACGCTGCGCGCGCGGATTCGGCGCGGCAGCGCGCGGAGAGGAGGCGCAGGCGCTGGCTTGGGCCGGCGGCTAGCTTGGGCCGAGGTCGGGCGCAGGCCGAGGGAGGCGCGGCGCCGGGGGCGCAGGCCGGGCCGAGAGAGGGCGCGGGCACGGCGAGCGAGAGGCGCGGCCGGGCAGGGAGTCTCGGGTGCGCGTGGTGGCCTGGGCCGGGAGCTCGACCAGGAAGAAGGACAAGAAGAAGGAAGAAAAGAGGAAGGGGCAAAAAAGGAGAAAGGAGAGGGTCTTCTGATAAAAAAATTTGGCACAAATTGGAATTTATAAATTTGGGATTTTTAATATTGAAAATTTCAAAATTTATTCAAACTCTTTTCTCAAACACAAAGAATTTTCTAGTGTGTTTCTTGTATTTCATTTACCCCAAGATAATTTTTATTAAGTGCGATTTTCGGGCGTTACAGCTCATGGGGTGGCAGTGTTGAGGCAGAGTTTCTAAAAATCCTGTTACACGGATTCCTTGCCGCACACAATAAGAAGTGTGACATTTGCGCATGGCCGTATAAGAGGATGATGTGTTCTTGTGGTAAAGCAGTACAAGCCGTCTGCAGAGTGTTTAACTAATCTATTCGAATAGCCGCGTCCACGGGTCATGGACATGCTCGGCTGAATTCAAATGAGGGGTAGTTTGCGAAAACAGGGATGGTAAGATGCTGTGTGCAGGAAAATGAATTAGCTATGTGGTGCTAATGTGGATGGTAACACCGTCATTATTTAAAATATTGTTTTTGAATCTGTTTATAAATTGTTTTATAACTGTCAACTGTTGTGTTATGCAAAATAGCCTTAGCCTTTCTTTGTCAGCTATGCATATGCATATTTCCGGTCGCACTTGCTGATATTCCATTATACTCACCTTGAATTGCCCCCATTCCAGAAGAAAGGGTCAGCTGTTTTCGGAGGAGTTGTGCTGCTGAAGACGAGGAGATAGGCCGTGTGCCCCCAGTTGACTCGCTTGTGGCATGTTATAATAAAGCTCCACATATTTATTTGAGATTTCTGCTACTGTCTTGTTGCTGTTAGGCCCTTCGTGGGTATAATACATGTAAACTGTAGCCAAGAGGCTTTTCACATTTGGTAATTTATTAATAAATAGTTTGGTTCCTTCGTGATTTTGGCTGTGATATTTTTCTTGGTGACTATGTGTGCTAACGGGATCGTGGGTGCTAGTACGGTACAGAGCCTTTGTGCATTTTAAGTTTACGACGTCATAATTTTCCCCAAATATCAGCTCTTCACGCAATCATACTCTCGTGTGGTAGAACCAACAATGATTGGGGTGCCGCCCCACTCAGGCTTACTAATTCTCCAATCTATACCGCCATATGAGGAGAGATGCATCGTACTCAGCTTCGTTTCGATGCTTGTATTCTTGACTCGGTCCTTAACTGGACCAGGGTCAGTAGCTAAGCCTTTCCCAAAACGACAACATCATCCATGCCAACTCCAGTCAAAAATGGTTTTGTTGCTTAGGTGTTGGTTTTCACAAATAGTTCTTGTTTTTTAACTTGCGAGTGGCATTGCATGTCTCCCTCGCATGAAATGACGATCGCCTCTACTAGACGATCACGCCCCATCAAGATATTAGCATAAGATATACGGAAGATTCTAATAAGCAAAACTAAGCCTTGTCAATACTCTGAGCTTGCGTAGGTAAAATAATGATACGACATCAGAGGAATATGGAACAGATAATCTAGGAAGGTTAAAATGGAATTTTAGTGTACGCGATTTCAATATAGGCATGCAATTTTAATTTGTAACAAATATTTTCCCAATAGGGTACAGACATGTTCAAGGGAGAGGGAATGAAATGACTTGCCTTGCTTAGAATACAGTAATGTCTCCTTGCATCAGGGGTTTCGTGGCGCAGAATATACCCTAATCGGATGCAGCGACTATTAAACGCTTAGGTCGATAAACAGAAGTAATAAGGAACAAATAAGAAGAAAAATGGTACGATACCAAAATAGTGGCCTTGCGTAAGATCTTGATTTTAATGAATTTTGGTGAAAGTTCGACGGTCGATTGGACTTAAAGAATGAGAGGAGTTAGGCTTAGAAGATTGTCCAAATTTGTTAATTAAATTGAATAAAAGGAAAAAGGTACTATTGGGTTTTTATTTTCCTTAATAAAAATCTGTGTTCTCATAACAGGCAAAAGGCCCCAGGGTGGGAGAGAGGGGGGTTCTCCCTTGGGGTTCCGGCCTACCACATGACAGGTGGGACGGGTCGGTCAGTTGGTAACTCGGCCAACATGGGCCCGGGGCCCACCGGTCATGGGCATGGGGATTGTGGTGGTCTTAATCTCTTCGTGTGTGGGACCCAGGTGTCAGCGATACAGAGTTTTAATTCGGTTTTAAGTAGAGTTTGCTAATGATGAGGGCCCACACGTCAGTCTACGGATTAAGGGGGTGATTTAATCTAAATCCCGGTCATTAGCATTAGGGGCGAGGCCTAATTTCCACCAGTCAGAGGCTAAAGGCCTCTAGCCTTTCGTCCCTTGCACCGGGCGCGAGGCCGAACACTCGGCGCGCCGCGCCACGCCGAGAGCCGTGGGTCCAGAGCGGCTGAGGCGGCGGTACCCATAATGGGGTCATCGGCTCTCGGAGCTCTAGTCCTTGCCGCGGTGAGGTCAGGGCTTCGGATTGCCCTGCGGTGGGTTGCAGGGGTTCGGTCCTGGTCCAAGGGCGGCGATCTAGCGGCGCCAAGCTAGGCGGGAGGTGGTGTGGGTGATTGCGGCGACAAGGTGGCATAATTGGGCACGATTCTGCACGGGGGAAACCTGACCGATCCCGGGAAACATAGGGGGAGGGAGGACTAGCTGGCAAGGGAGCTCACCGTGCAAGGCAGCCAGGTAAGCGGACACAATCCGGATTGTGGTGTGTAGGCAGAGTGGAAACTGAGCTCAGAAACTTGTATGCGAGGTCCGTCTGGGCAGTCGATATCACCGGAGCTCCGCGTCATCCTAACGGCGGCCGTGCGGTGTTCCTCTACCCTGGAGGCCATCTCCGCTGCATAAACGGGAATAGTCTATCTGGTGCAGCGTCATGGTCCCTCCGACTCCCGGGGCTGGTGGCGGTGCGGTATGGCAGTCGGTCCGGTCTAGCGCGCAGAGAAGCGAGCTCTCGCTCGGTGGACCAACGAAGAGCGGTGGTGGAGGAGTTCTAGGACCGATGTGAGGTGGAAACTGAGGGCGATTTGGGGCGGCGTGATAGCTCGCCTTTTATAGCACGAGCAGCGGAGCCGTTAGGCACAGCGGCGGCAGGAGGTTAACACATGGCCTAGCAAGGTGAAGGACGGTTTGGTGGCATTTGCAGGCGGCGCGTGTGGGCGGAGGTAGTTGACAACATAGCGGTTCACCGCAAGGCTCCGCAGTGTGGCATGGCTTGGACCACTGGTCCGCGTGGTGCGATGAAAGGGGTGAATGGCGGAGCGATGAGGGGCGGACGCGCGGCTCGGCGTGCTCCTCTGCCTTAATGGAGTGGCGCGCATAGGGTTTGAGGAGATGGGCAACGCGGTGAGGCAGGTATGGGCGACGTCAGCGGCTACGATTCGGTCGTGGGTGACAGGGTAGACTAGGCATAGGCAGGGGATGGCCGGTCGGGTTCTGTCGCCATAACAGCCGACGACGACCGAGGGCACAAGGGCCATTGCCAGCGTGGGTGACCAGCTGAGCGATGGGACGGCTCGGCCGCTGTAATGGCGACTGGCGCGTGCGCCGATAGGATGGGCAGGAGGGGGGGGGCGTCAGCGGCGTGGGCGGCGACGTGGCTAGATCTCATCGGGGTGAATGGACTTCGGCAGTATGGTGCAGGGCTTGCAGTGCGTCACGGCGCGGCATTTGGGCGAGAAGGGGAAGACGACCGCACGGTGACCTCGTGCGGACACGCATTGTATAGCGACAGAGAGAGAGACATGGGGGCCCGGGTGGGGAGGACTACAGGCGGGCACTCGCGAAGGTGAGCTAGTAGACGACGGCGGTGGCCAGGCTCAGCGCCGTCTGGGCCGTGAGCTGGGCCGCCTGGCACTGCTGCTGCTGTTGAAGGCGGGGTGGAGAAGGTAGGGGGGGGGGGGGAGAAAGGAAAGGAAAGGAAGGGAGTGGGCTGGCTGGGTAGGAAGAGGGCTTTTAGCCCAAGGATTGTTTTTTTTAATTTCCCCCTAAATTAAAAGGAGTAATCTAAGGTTTGAATTAATTTTGAAATATTAAATAATTTACTTTTGGCACTGGCATCAAAATGCAGAAAAAAAAAAGAAAAGGAACACCAAAAGATCCAGCATGCTGCGGTTGTTCACAAAAGTTTTTGTTGGTTCCAAATTTTGGTTTTGATTTTTATCAAATTTCCAGGATGTTACACAGATAGCCTCACCTCAAACGGCATCGACGACAATGGCACAGCGACGGCAACATGCATGGCGCGGCCATGGCGATGACAGATGGCAACACGCGGACATTGGTTTTTGCTTTTTTTGGGGCTAATTTTGCCTATCTGTAATGGTTCATAACCTTGAACCGTTTTAGATGACTTTGATCTGTAACGGGTGTTCACCTGTTAACGATGAATCTCCTTATGAGTTACCAACAACTCGTATCGGTTGGCCCAGCCGTTACAGATGTCTATTTTCAACCGTTATAGATGAATGGTTCTTTAGTAGTGGATCCAACCTTTTTTTTTACAAACTGGTTGACCAAATGGTTTTTGTTGGTCTCGGGAGGGATGCGCTAGGCATGCGGTGTGAGGAGGGGAGTGTGGACGGAGGACTATCCTTTTAAGTAGTAGAGATTATTATTTTTTTCTCCCTGTATAATTGGAAATCTAGTATTCATGTTTTTAAATGCACAAGTAGTTTTTTCTTTTTTAATTATTTGAGTATAAATCTCAGGTCCTTCAAGTAAAAAGTTGTTCAGTAGAAATAGACTGTTTGCAACAAATAGATGAACGCCGTTGTGCTGGGAAAGTTTTTAGCATTAAGCTGAATGATTTTGTCCTACGGAAGAAAGTTGTCGTTGGTAGTACTTGAAAGTTTTAGCTTAAAGATGACTGTTTTTTGTTTTAGATCTAAACTTTCCATATGACGTTATACGGAGACCATAGCATTCATCACGTCAGATATTCCTGCACTATTGTGCACTCCAAATGTACATGCTATAACCATCCGCAACAGATATTGTGAGCGTGGTTTTGTAAGAAATGGATGTCAGCAGCAATTTCTTACTCAGGCACACTATTCGAAATACCGGCCGGTTTTGTTACTTTGGAAATTTTGGTACCTATCGCTGGACTAGTAACCACCTACAGAATTTTGGCATAGTTAAAGTGTAAATATTCATACATAGGTCCTAACATATATAATACATTAATACATCACAAATTGAATAAAAACAACCATAAGCATCACGATACATAACAATGTAACACAGTACAATTTTAAAAATTGTATTGAGTCATTTTTCTCAAATTCTCCATGTTGAAATGTAACTATACATAAACTTGCAAGAGAAGATGGAGTGAACACAATTTCAAATGAAATTTTAAATATTTAAATTTAAATTATTCCTGTGCCAATAACATGGTACTAACTAAAAAGTGGTAACAGGCCGGTTACCACTGCAAGTGTGATTTATGAACCCTATTGAAGTGGTGCTCCAGTTGTCAAGCACCTCCTCCACCTCCTCCTTGTCATTCAGGCCATGGCTTTCGTTCTACTAACGAAGGCCAGCTAGCACCATAGTAGACTCAAAAGCTTATAGAGCAACACCATAGAATTCTTCTACAGCAAAAGCCGTTACTTGGGTATCCATCGCTACTATCATTGCAAATGCATCCACTGGCACAAAAGTT
Organism: Oryza meyeriana var. granulata; assembly: GCA_003991445.1. Taxonomy (NCBI): domain Eukaryota; kingdom Viridiplantae; phylum Streptophyta; class Magnoliopsida; order Poales; family Poaceae; genus Oryza; species Oryza meyeriana. The sequence continues at coordinate 133,922 of RYFJ01003127.1, read as the reverse complement.
CAAGCTGGAATTCGTTTTTCATGTGCTTCAACAATGGTGCACTGTGGAAATGAATGAAAACTCACTGGCACAGGAGATATTTTTCGTTGAACACAAATTCCTGATGCCTCCTTTTCGCACTGGACAAGACCATCTGGATAGTTATGGTTTTCACTCGCATCCTCCATGCATGCTTACTGCTACTCTGGTAGCGATTAGCTTGATAGTTTTTTCTTGCTTCAATGTCTTCATGCTCAATATGAACATGGAGATGTTTGCTATTTATCTATAAGTCAGCAAAAGGAGGCGCAGTTACTGCATTATATCATGACATGCAACATAAGTATAATTAATTCATCAACTATGTATGCAAGATGAAATTTATTGTAGACGTTACCGTCACTAACTTTACTGCGAAATATATGTCATTCTAGTGTCAGCAACCACAAAGTTCAATCAATTCATCGGTAAGATATATAATTGCATTTTGATGTATCACGATGATATGATTTTAAATAGGTTCATATCATAAATGTATTCTGTCGATGGATTGATACCCAACCACAGTATTTGTGTATATACGATGTATTTTAAGAATATAGGGTAAGACTAATATGAAGATACAAATAAAGATGCAAGGAGACATGGATTTTTATACATGTCGGGCCCCTTAGAAGTAATATTCCTCTCCTGTTTGGCTGTGAGGCCGGTGTTTCCCACTATATCAGTCTCATGAGTACAAAGTATGAGGAGAGAAAAACTAATCTAGTCTTCTAGTATCTCGGTGTAAATCTCGGGTAGGGTGGTCAGCAGCAGTTATTGTCGGGCTCCTCCAATGTCGACTAGATGAGATTGGTGTTAAGTCTTATAGTTACTCTTAACCATAGCCTACACATGATCACCTTAAAATTATGCGGAATTGGGTGATTCACTGACCGGTATATGTCGAAGCCATTAGCGCCATGGTGGTAGTTGTCGGTGATGCCGTAGGTCATCGTTCAACGTGTGAGTGGTGTCATCCTTCTGGCCGCCACCTGCACTATCCAACGATCTTGGGGAGGAGATCGACCCTTCGGATCTCCTTCCAGCGCTCTTAGTATTGGCTAGGGTTTTCAGGAGTACCTTAGTCGTGCGTAGATCGTCACCTATGTACGTGCCGCACCTCCCTTTTTATTTAGCGCTAGAGGAGATCGGGGACGAGTCCGTTAGGGATAGAACAGGTGAGTCCATTAGGGATAGAACAGGCGCTACCGATCGTTGCGCGGGCGTGAGAATCGGTCCACGTTCGGTATCGGTGCATGGGTGGTGGAGGGACTCAGCTCATGCGCCTTATCCTAGCTTGTGTGCTAGTAGATCAACCAACATTCTCCCACTTGATCTTAAGCCTAACGAGTCCAGTCTAAGTAGAATGGTGGACCAAAATAATGTGTCGTAGCGGTCAATAAACACCACTGCGACAACAGTACCTATAGTCACCAAAATACCTCGATAGGAAACAACTTACTCTTATAGTGTGTTGATTGATTCTTATGCCCCTATTCCGGAATCACACTTATAGGCTACCTACTAATCCCATGCCAGCAATATGCTCATTAAAAAAATTGGGTGGTACTCCTTTAGTGAGCAGATCCACGAGCATTAACTTAGTGCTTATGTGCTCAACCTTAATTGTTTGATCTTGGATTCTATATTTCACAACAAAATACTTTATGTCAATGTGTTTAGCAGCACCACGTGACTTGTTGTTACTTGAATAGAATACTGCGGCCTTATTGTCGCAGTATATAGTGAGTGGTTTAGAAATGCTGTCTACCACTCTCAGTCCCGAAATAAAGCCTTTAAGCCATACGGCCTGCCCGGTTGCCTCATAACATGCTATAAACTCAGACTGCATCGTCGACATTGCAATGAGAGATTGTTTGGAGCTTTTCCACGAAATGGCACCTCTTGGCAGAGTGAAGACATAGCTTGATGTAGATTTCTTAGTGTCTATACACCTTGCAAAATCAGCGTCTGAATAACCAACAACCTCAAGGTCATCAGACTTTCTATAAGTTAGCATTTAGTGCTTAGTGCCCTGCAAATAGCGCACGACTTTCTTAACAACCTTCCAGTGGTCTAGATCTGGATTAGACAGATACCTGCCAAGCATTCCGGTCACAAAAGCCAAGTCTGGTCGCGTATAGACTTGCGCATACATTAAGCTTCCGATAGCTGAAGCATATGGAATCATCTTCATCTGATCCTTTTCTAATTGATTCTGCGGGCTTTGGAATAAACCAAACTTATCGCTCTTAACAATTGGCGCAGGCGTGACAGAGTACTTACTCATGTTGTATCTTTTAAGTACTTTGTCAATGTATGACCTCTAAGATAACCCTAATACTCCTCTAGACCTGTGTCGGTGTATGTCAATGCCCAAAACGTAAGAGGCCTCACCAAGATCTTTCATGTCAAACTTAGAGGACAAAAATGCCTTAGTCTCATGCAGCAAATGCTTATCGCTGCTTATAATAAAATATCGTCCACATAGAGTACTAAGATTATAAACTTACCACCCTTATACTTCATATAAACACAATTATCCATTCTATTCTCCTTAAATCCAAAATTTTTAATTATGTCATCGAATTTAAGGTACCATTGTCTAGACGCTTGCTTTAGACCGTAAATGGATTTTTTTAAGCCTGCATTCCATCTGTTCCTTGCCTCCCACGACAAAACCTTCCGGTTGGGCCATAAAAACTTGCTCATGCAAGTCACCATTAAGAAATGCAATCTTGACATCCATCTGATGTAACTCTAAATCATAATGAGTTACCAGCGCTATGACAACTCTAAATGAGTCTTTCTTAGAGACAGAGGAAAAGGTTTCATTATAGACTATTCCCTCTCTCTACGAAAAACCCTTAGCTACAAGCATCGCCTTGAATCGTTCGACGTTTCCCTTGGAGTCATACTTAGTTTTGTAGACCCATTTACAGCCTACTGTTTTGACTCCTTCAGGAATTTCTACGAAATCCCAGACATCGTTAGTGCTCATAGACTTTAGTTCATCTTCCATGGCCTCAAGCCACTTGGATGAATTCTTACTGACAATGGCTTCCTTAAATGAAATGGAGTCATTTGCTTTCCCAATGTCTTCTCCAATGAAAATCTCATAGTCACTACGAATGGTAGATCTCCTCTTCCACTGTGATCTTCTTAGTTGTTCATTAGGGATTTCAGTGGGCTGAGGAATTTGCACGTTAGTTTGTACATCATTTTGTGCTACAAGTTCATTCGTATCCTCAACTGGAGATGAATCCACAGAAGAGGATGCTTGTGACACTATCTAAGATGTAGGCAGATTTCCCTGTTGGATAACCAGCATGGTGACACGGATTTTCTCAAGGTCCAACTATCTGTCTTGTAAGCTCCCACAGATTTGATCGTTCTCTAAGAAGACAGCATGTCTTGTCTCAATGAATTTATTGACACGGTCTAGGCAGTAAAAGCGATACCCCTTAGATCTTTCTGGGTATCCAATAAAGTAACAACTCACAGTCTTATGGTCTAATTTCCTTAGATGTGGAATAAAAGGCTTGGCTTCAACAGTGCAGCCCCATACTCTTAAATAAGTTATTCTTGGTTTTCTATTGGTCCATAATTCATAAGATGTCTTAGGCACGAACTTAGTGGGCACCCGATTTAATATATGAGCGGCTGTTTTTAATGCCTCCATCCATAATTTCACAAACAAACTAGAATGACTAAGCATGTTGCGTGCCATGTCCATTAGTGTGCGATTACGATGCTCAGCAACTTCGTTCTGTTGTGGTTCACTAGGCATAGAATATTGGGCAACTATACCATTTTCCTGTAGTAATTTGGCAAATGGCCTCGAAATTTGCCCGTATGGAGCACTTTTTCCATAATATTCTCCTCCTCAGTCTAAGTACACGATTTTAATTTTAACATTATACTGATTTTCCACCTTAGCCTTAAAAATCTTAAACTTTTCTAGTGCCTCAGATCAGTCATTAATGGGGAAAATGTAGTCATAACGGGAAAAGTAATCAGCAAACGTAATGAAGGAATCAAAACCGTTTACTGACGTCACTGGGAAGGGTCTACAAATATCCGTGTGTAGTGGCCCCTTTCTTTATTGTTTTAGTGAATTTGCCTTTTATGCAATCTAAGCAGGGATTTTTCTCAATTAAATCTAATAGTTAAAGTATCTCGTCCTTAATGAGACGCTCCATCCTCCCCTTTGAGATATGGCCTAAGCGACAATGCCACAGTTTCAATGAGGTCTCATTAATCTTAACATTGTTAACAACATCACACAAAGTCATTGTAGATTTATCAAGAGAGATCACAAAAAGTTTGCGTCTCTTAAAAGCAAGGCCCACGACCTCATTATTAAACTTGATAAAACATTCAATGTCTCCAAAATTAACTCTAAAACTGCATTCAGTTAAACAAGCAACAGAAATAAGATTCGTTTTGATAGATGGAATATAAAGAACATCATGTAATAATAAATTGAAACCTCCTCCGAGAACTAAGGGAAGATCTCCAATGGCCTCGTATGAAGTTCATTGCCATCCACCACTCTAAGATTTCGCTCCCCCTTTATGATAGTCCTCATGGAACACAATTCCTAAAATAAATTGGTGACATGCACAATTGCACCTGAGTCAATCCACCAAGAACCAAAGGCATAATTCACATAGAGTGCATCATCAACATAAGAGATAATATCAATAATGACGTTACCATGCTTAGCAAGCCACTTCCTAAAGCTATTACAATTTTTTTGCATGTGACCAGTTTTCTTGAAAAACTTGCACATCACGCCACTGGATGTAGATGCACCAGATCCAGATGGGGCACCCTGGGGCGGCTTATATTTCCCTTTAGGCTTAGGCTTGCTAGTGGAAGTCTTAACTCTTTTGCTAGCTTTACCTACACAAGCTTCATCAGCCTTCCTCTTTCCTTTATTAGACTCAGCGAGGAAAGCCTGTTCCTTTTGCCTTTCTGCCTTCTGACGCTCCTCCTCCTCCACAGAGTGAGATATGAGCTTGGCAATGGACCACTTGTCCTTCTGAGTATTATAATTTATTTTAAATGGACCATAATCTGGTGGCAAGGAACTCATGATGAAATGGACCAGGAAACCATCAGAGATAGCCATATCCATGCTCTTCAATTGTGCTGCCATGTTGGTCATAGACATAATGTGTTTTCTTACACTCCCCTTCCCGTCGTAGCAAGAGGTGAGCATCCTCATGATGAGAACACTAGCATATGTCTTAGAAGAGCCTTTGAAATTTTGTTCAACATTAGTCATATATGCCTTGGCGATGTCAGCATCAGAAATGCTGCCTTTAATGACAGGAGATATAGAGTTCTGAATGACCATCAAGCTCATGCGATTTGCCTTCTTCCATTTTTCCGTCTTCTCCTCATAAGCCTTCTTAATTGTGTTAGCAGAATTAGTGGGAGGTGCAATGGGGGCTTCCTCGCATAAGGCAGCATCATAATCAAGTAGCCCAAGGGTAATGTTCACCCTCTCCTTCCATTCCTGGAAGTTAGTGCCGTTTAGTTGCTCAATGCTGTTTATTTGAGCGACTAAATCATTAACAGCTGAAATTAACGATAAAACATTAGTAAACAGCAACAAAGTGTGTATAATTAACCCTACGTTGGTTTGGTTAATCATGCACAGAAAATAAATATTCTACTCCATAATACCGTTGGGCCAAAATGAAGTAAAACATAAGTTGTCGTCAAAAAATTAATAATATCCTAAATCATAACTCCGTTGGGTCGAAATGACAGAGGAAATAAAATAAAATATTCCAACTAAACTTCTCGTTGGTTCCATTTAGTTGGAAATTAATTCTAATGCAGAAATATAATTTTACTTTAATTCATAGCATCAAGAAATAGCTTAATGGAATTAAATCTTAGCATATAAATCATAAAGGAATTCTGGAAATTAAATTAAAAGGGAGAGAGAAATTGGCCTAGCGGCCTGTTACAGCTCCAGCCAACCAGTTACTGTGCCCCCGGGCGCGCGCGACCCTTATGCGCGCTGCCCGGTGGCCTGGCACACGCGGGTGGCCCATTACTAAGCGCCGTCCGATCTCATTCAACGGTCGAGATCCGAGGGGATCGACTCAACGCGGCACAGACACGATGACGGCCATCGAGATCTAATCCAATGGCCCAAAATGGATGCATCCCTGACAAAGACACCGCGCGGTCAAAACCCTAATCCCCAATTTCTCCATTTCTCCCCAGATTCCTCCCGCGAGAGAGGTATGGCGATGCCGATGCCAAGCAGAGCGGCAGCAACGACCATGGTGCGCGATGTCCTAATGTCACGCGCCGTGTTGCCTCCCCCCACCGCCGCCCTGGTTCTCCTCCTCGGTGCGGCGCACAGCCGCGCCAGGCGAGCCTTGGCCCTGTGCGGCCAACGAAGGCAGGCGCAGGACCGATCCAAGATGGTGGCAAGGCGGGTACGCAGGAGAGCTCAAGCCATGCACCGGTCATGAGGTTGGCGAGGACGCGCGGAGGCCCACACGCGTGGACAAGCTTGATGCCTCACGCCGCGGCTTCGGCGAGCTTAGCTTCGGCGAGATGGATTGGGTAAGTACACCTTAGCCCTATCCCTTAATGTTTTTTTCTTGATTTAGGGTTTCTTAACTCAGGATTTGGGGAATTTTTTTGACATTTGGGCTCTTAATCTCGGGAAAAAAACGAATTTAGGGTTTCGGCCGAAGGGGAATTATGAGGATTTTAATTTTTCTTAACCCAATTTGGCTCCCCTCCTTCTAATTGCTACTCAAACCGAACGTAATGGCATAGGATGAGAGTAATACTGAACTAATTTGAACATTAACACAAAAGATTGAATAGAATAAACCGACATTAGGAAATCCACGGTTTTAGGGCTTCTAACCGGGATGATGGATACATGTTTGCGGCTAAGGTGGCTCTGATACCACAATGTTAGGTCTTATAGTTACTCTTAACCTTAGCCTACACATGATCACCTTAAAATTATGCGGAATTGGGTGGTTCACTGACCGGTAGATATCGAAGCCATTAGCGCCGTGGTGGTAGTTTTTGGTGACGCCGTAGGTCATCGTTCAATGTATGGGTGGCGTCGCCCTTCCGGCCGCCACCTACACTATCCAACGATTGGGGAGGAGATCGACATTCGGTGTTCTTCCAGTGCTCTTAGGATTGGCTAGGGTTTTCGGGAGTAGCTTAGTCGTGCGTAGATCGTCACCTACGTACGTGCCGCACCTCCCTTTTTATTTAGCGCTAAAGGAGATCAGGGGTGAGTCCGTTAGGAATATAACGGGCGCTACCGATCGTTGCGCAAGCGTGGGAATCGGTCCACGTTCGTTATCGGCGTGTGGGTGATGGAGGGACTCAGCCCATGCGCCTTATCCTGACTCGTGTGCTAGTAGATCAACAAACAATTGGGCGTATATGGCTTCTGTTTTGCTCCTGCTCCTGTTTGAAGTAAAGTAATTATAGTTGTATGATTGCTAACTGGACATTCTGGTATTCTGAGAAGGAGGAAAATCGGCACGCCGGCATGCTGGCATTCTGAGATAGAGTAGTACACACGGGAGAGCAACAAGAACAAGAGCTGCCAGGGGAGATGTGAAGTACAGTGATGCGCATCCATCAGAAGTTCAGAACTCTGAACACACATCAATGTAGTGTCATGCTGAACTGTGAGTAGGCCACTTAACAAACTGAAATCACAGACATGTACATATAGTCACAGATCTACATGTACAGTCATAGATCGGTTATACAATATGCACATCATTATCATCATCACAGATCCGCATTTCAACAGGAATGGGAGTGAACTATCATAAAATGATCACATATGCAGGTTCAATACACTAGCATAGAGTTGACCACCATATATACATGTAACACCCTGTTTTCCGCATGGTATTAAAGACTAATTTTGATATGAGACTAGGTGTCTGACTTTTTGATAGGTTTGATTTGGCGACAAGTGGACGTTCACGTTTTGAGGCTTCCGATCGGTAGATCGTCACCTCGCATGCGCTATACCCACACGTCTTGTCGTTATCGGCCACGCTCTCACGCAGTCGACCTAACCACGAAGGTTTTGCTCCTGCAAATAATAGAAGAAATTTCCAAGAACAAAGAAAACACAACCTGAATTACAGATGAATGTTTAGCATACAAAGTTGGAGTTCAACAAACCGATCTAGACGGTGAAACTACAATTGCAGAATAATCTAAACAAAACTCAATCCTAACTCGATGACTTCTACTGAATATATAGGGTCTAGGGTCGGCCAAGGACCCCTGGACACATCCCTAATGGACTCTGACACGATACAAGGCCCAACGGCCCAAAAGACGGTGATGCAGCACCCTAGCAAATTCTGTTTGCCCTTTTGTTTTGATGATATCTTTTGATTCGTAAGGAATTTTGATGTGGGACCAAATCCATTGGAAAGCTTATCTCCTTAGCTTTCCGTACATATGTAGAACATTGAAAACAGAGTTCATATGCAATCTGAGCGACGATTTTAGTGCGGATTACTCCTAGAATCTGAGATGGACTCGAGCTCAATATGAATTGGACATCCAACTTGACTTGAACGTCTTTGCTGGCCTTGTCCGCCTCCTAGACTCTCTCTAAATGCTTCCTAGTCCTCTCCAAAGTTTCTAATCATAATTAAATTATTAGGTAGCAATCTATTCTCAAAGTCACCAAAAAAAACTTTGAAACGAGTTCACCTGGAGATTCAATTGTCGTGCCCGAGCTCTAGTAATTGGCCCGACTCAAGCTCATCTTCTTCTCCCAAGTATGGTTTCAAATCTAAAATGTTAAAGGTGGGACTAACCCCAAACTCGGGAGGCAACTTAAGTTTATATGTATTATCGTTAATTTTCTCAATTATTTTGAAAGGACCAACAGCCCTAGGCATCAATTTAGATTTTCTAAGCTGTGGAAATCTATCTTTTCTCAAGTGTAACCACACTAAATCACCCGGTTCAAGAGTAACTTTCTTTCTACCTTTACTACCAGCAATTCTATACTTTTTATTCATCTTTTCAATATGTTCTTTAGTTGTTGCATGCATTTTCAAAATAAAATTAGCACGCTGCTTAGCATTATGATGTGTCCGCTCAATAGTAGGTAAAGGCAAAAGATCAATAGGAGCACGGGGATTAAATCCATACACTACTTGGAAAGGACTTACCTTGGTGGTGGAGTGTTCTGCCCGATTGTAGGCAATTCAATATGCGGCAAACACTCTTCCCACATCTTCAAATTCTTCTTCAAAATAGCTCGCAACATAGTAGACAATGTTCTATTCACGACCTCGGTTTGTCCATGAGTTTGTGAGTGACATGTTGTAGAAAATAACAGTTTTGTACCCAATTTATTCCAAAGTGTACACCAAAAGTGACTCAAGAATTTAGCGTTACGATCTGAAACAATAGTAGAAGGCATACCATGCAAGCGAACAATCTCTTTGAAAAAGAGGTCAGCAATATGAACGGCATTATCGTTTTTATGACAAGAAATAAAGTGTGTTATCTTAAAAAATTGATCCACTACAACAAAAATGCTATCCCTCCCCCTCTTTGTCCTAGACAATCCCAAAACAAAATTCATAGATATGTCTACCCAAGAAATAGAAGGAACAGGAAGAGGCATATACAAATCATGTGGATTCAAACGAGACTTAGCTTTTTGACATGTGGTGCAGCGAGCCACGAAACGCTCTACATCTCGCCTCATCTTTGGCCAAAAGAAGTGTGTGGCCAAAATTTCCTCCGTCTTCTTAGTGCCAAAATGACCCATCAAACCTCCTCCATGGGCCTCCTGCAGCAACAAAAGAATCCATCATTAAGCACAAATTTATTCCATGTATATCCCTCTTTACAATTCAAGAACACGTCTTTAAAATCAACATCAAGTTCATATTGCCCCTTAATCAATTCAAGCCCAAGTATACGATAATCAAGTTGAGACAACATAGTATAGTGTCTAGACAAAGCATCAGCAATCATATTATCCTTCCCTTTCTTATGTTTGATGATGTAAGGAAAAGATTCAATAATTCTACCCACTTAGCATGTCTTTTATTCAATTTTGCTTGACTTCTAATATATTTCAGAGACTGATGATCAGAATGTATAATAAATTCCTTCGACCATAAATAATGTTGCCAAGTCTCTAATGTTCGAACCAAAGCATACAATTCTTTATCATAGGTTGAATAGTTCAAACTAGGCCCTGATAACTTCTCACTAAAGTATGCAACAAGCTTACCCTCTTGAATAAGAACACCCCTAATCCCAATTCCACTTGCGTCATATTCGAGTTTAAAAACTTTACCAAAATCAGGGAGTTGGAGTAGCGGTGCATGAGTCAACTTCTCTTGGAGAAAATTGAAGGCGTCTTCTTGTGCTTGTCCCTATCGAAATGGAACGCATTTCCTTGTTAGCTTATTCATGGGTGCAGCAATGGTGCTGAAATCTCTCACAAAGCGACGGTAGCATCTAGCTAGACCGAGAAAACTCCGCACCTGTGTAACCAATTTAGGAGTCTACCAACTCTTGATCACTTCAATCTTGGTCTCATCAACTTTAATTCCCTGTGGAGTCACAACATAACCAAGAAACGAAACTCGTTCCATGCAAAAAGCACACTTCTCGAGATTACTGAACAAGCGTGCATCTCTCAAAGCAATAAAAACAGCACGTAAATGTTCCTTATGTTTATCTAAAGACTTGCTATAAATCAGTATATCATCAAAATAAACCACCACAAATCTACCATTGAAAGTGCGTAAAACTTCATTCATGAGTCGCATAAAAGTAGAAGGGGCATTTATTAAACCAAAAGGCATAACTAACCACTTATACAAACCAAATTTTGTTTTAAACGCAGTCTTTCATTCATCACCCAATTTCATTCTAATTTGGTGGTATCCACTACGAAAGTCTACTTTAGAGAACACAACAGAGCCATTTCATTTATCAAGCATATCATCTAACCTAAGAATAGGATGACGATACCTAATAGTTATGTTGTTAATGGCTCTACAATCCACACACATGTGCCATGACCCATCTTTCTGTGGAGGCCATGGGCCCCAGGTATCTCATGACAAGCATATGGGCCACTCGGACAAAGGATGGGCCTAGCCTTGTAATTAGAGATATGATAGAACCCGGCAGACTTTGCCTTGTACGATAAGGGATATACAGTCCTAGTCGGGTAGGTTATATCTCTAAGAGGAGATCCCTTGGCTGTAATCCGGCTGGGACTCCTATCTTGTACCCCTGTCTCCTAGTATATAAGGGGAGGCAGGGCGCCCCCTGAGGGCAGAACAAAACATAAGCTCATAGAAGCGAACATACATCCTCAAAGGAATACACCACAACTGGACATAGGGTATTACCTCACATCGAGAGCCTGAACCAGTATAAACCTCCTGTGTTCCTTTGCAATCCATCGAGTTTCGATCCGACGAGTAGCCCCATATTCATATTGTTGGTGTAAAACATCGACAGTTGGCACGCCAGGTAGGGGCTTTAGCAAGATCTACATTTACAAGCTCGATGGATCCAACAACAGGAGTCGACGGCGACAAATTCTCTCCCGGAGATACAATCTCACTCGAAAGCCTCGACTTCATCGCTGACATGTTCGGCAATCTCACCTTAGCCGATGCCGATCCAATCCAACCGGCCGAGGAACCGGCCAACTCCGCGCCAGTCGGCCCACAAGATGCTGCAGCCACCTCCTTTGATCTGCTGCGGCGATCAACCACCTGTCTGAGTCTCAGAACAACTCTCTCTTTCGGCATCCGACTCGCACTTGGCCTTGAGCCAGCCCAGGTTGGGCTAGGAAGGGGAGAGATCATCAATCTCCCGTGCAGACTTGGCAACGCCGCAGATTTACATCTCACGCGGCAGACCTAATCCCCTGCGATTCAGTTTGGACATGGCCCAGAGCTGATCCAGATTGGATCTAGAGAGGTCGGAGTCGTCCTTACTCCGATCAACTACTCAGATTTCGACTCCAAGTCAGACAATGGTTCGAACACCAATTCGGACACCAGTCTGGCAAGTTTCCTTTTGCCCTGGGAGATCTTCATGGCTTCAACCCCTCCATCGGAGGTGCGCCTACTACAAGAGGAGCAACAAGAGGAGGCACGCCGACTATGGCAATAGGAGGAGGCCGATCGCAAGGCTCGCAACGACGAGCTATGCAGGGCTGGGTGAACCGCTCAGCAACGGATCCTCCCGACCAAAGTCGGCGACCACGACGTCTTCGTTACGCCACAACAGAACGTCGTAGCCACTGCAACCCTGCTGGACACACTCCAACTCACGCCTGATCACTAGGCCACCCCGACTATCGCCAAGATCAAGGCAATGATTACAGCTATTGCCTGTCAGCAGCACCAACAGTCGAGCAACACACTTGTACCGACCAACCGGTCGGGTTCTCCGGTGGCAGGCTCATCTACATCAGCACGACGCCGGGCGGCCGGCTCAAGTCAGCTACACGAGGAGTCACGACAAACATCACTTGGCAACACCAACAACAACAATCGGCGGCATCACCAAAACGATCGCCTGTTCAACCAAGACCTCCGAGTCCGACTACAACGTGATCTCTGCCAAGAGATTAATGCTCGGTGCCGTCAACACGAAGACGACGAGCAACGCCGACTAGAGGACGAGCACGAGCATTTCGGCCTCCACCACGAGCGGTTTAACCATCGTGGCCGGAGCCGGAGCCCTCACGAAGATGAAGGCGTACCAACCTTCACTCGGGAGCTACAAGACGTTGACTGACTGACGGGCTTCAAGCCTATGGGAATCGAGAAATACGACGGCAAGACTAACCCTGAGTCCTGGCTCACCGTATATACTCTGGCGATTCGAGCTGCCGGAGGTGATCATAAAGCCATGGCTAACTACCTCCCGGTCGCTCTAGCTGACTCGGCGAGGACATGGCTAATAGGGCTCCCAAGACGATCAATCGGCTCCTGGGGGAACTCCGGGAACGCTTCATAGCCAACTTCCAAGGGACTTACGAGAGACCATCTTCCGAGCACGATCTCTACCAGCTGCACCAGAGGAAGAACGAGTCCCTCCGTGAGTTCATCAAGAGGTTCTCCGAGAAGCGCAATTCTATTCCTATGATCAAGGACGAGGTCGTCATCACCGCCTTCCGCAAGGGAGTCAAGGACGCCCTGTTTATCGCGAAGTTCACTCGGAAGCCACCAGCCTCTGTCTGGGCTCTCCTCAATATGGCAAATAAATACGCCGACTCGGCCGAAGCGGTCGCAGAGGCCCTCGACGAGAAGAAAGAGCCCCGGCAGAACGACCAGAAGGCGAAAGCCGACAACGAGCCATCACAGAACAAGTCTGGCAACCGCAAACGGCAGTCGGACAATGAGGTGGCCAACATGGAGTGAACTCGGTCATGGCCCCCAAGGAACAACGACTACCGGAAAGTTATGAACGGGCCTTGCCTCTTCCACCCGAAGGGCAAGTAACGGCCAAGGACTGCTTCATGCTTAAGAAGTTTGCTTCTGAGCAGGCTTCATCATCTGGCACCGACAAGGACAAAGACAAGCCAGATTCGGGCCCGGCTGACGATTTTCAGGATCCCCAGGCCGAGCTCAACCACATCTTCGGAGGGCCATGTGCGTACGAGTCCAAGCGGAAGCAGAAGCTAATAGCACGCGACATCAACGCGGTCTCTACAGCAGACGCCTCCCAGTATTTGAGCTGGTCAGAGATGTCCATCACATTCAACCACGTAGATCATCCAGATCGGGTTTCACACCCAGGATGCTACCCACTCGTCCTAGACCCGGTCGTCAAAAATATCAAGCTGAAGAAGGTACTCATAGATGGCGGCAATGCGCTCAACATTTTGTTCGCCAAGACTCTGGATGAGATGAAGATTCCTTGTTCAGAACTGCGGCCTAGTACGGCGCCCTTCCACGGGATAATTCCCGGCCTGTCTTCAACCCCCCTCGGACAGATAACATTGACGGTCACCTTCGGCACGCGGGATAACTTCCGCATAGAAAACATCTGCTTTGAGGTCGCCGACTTCGAGACCGCGTACCACGCGATACTCGGACGACCGGCGCTCGCCAAATTCATGGCGATACCGCACTATACATACATGGTGCTCAAGATGCCTGGGCTAGCCGGAGTCCTCTCCCTCCACAGTGACGTCAAGCAAGCCTTCACCTGCGACAAGGAGAGCTGCAAGTTGGCTCAATCACAAGAGGCGGTAGTCGGACGCAACAGCATTCGGCAAGCAGTCACAACTGAAGTCGAGGAAGACCAAGTTCTGGCCAAAAAAGCAGCAAAGTCAAGAATTTCAGCGGACTCTAACACGAAGAAGATCCCTCTGGACCCTTCCGACCCCTCCAAGATTGCTCTAGTTGGGACCAGACTCGACCCCAAAGAGGAAGACGCGCTCATCACCTTCCTTCAAGCCAACAAGGATATCTTCGCATGGAAACCGTCTGACATGCCGGCCGTACCAAGGGAGGTGATCAAGCATGCCCTCAATGTTAAGACAGACGCAAAGCCAGTCAAGCAATGGCTACGACGCTTTGCACAAGACCGGAAAGATGCTATTCGGGAGGAGATAACCAAGCTCCTTGCAGCCAAGTTCATCAAAGAAGTCTACCACCCGGATTGGCTAGCTATCCCATTTCTAGTCCAAAAGAAAAAGGTAAATGGCGCATGTGCATCGACTACACCGATCTAAACAAGGCGTGCCCCAAGGATCCGTTCGGTCTACTAAGAATAGATCAAGTGGTGGATTAAACTGCAGGGTGCGAACTTCTTAGCTTTCTCGACTGTTACTCGGGATACCACCAAATTAGCCTAAAGGAGGAGGACTGCCCAAAGACGTCTTTCATCACGCCGTTTGGAGCGTACTGTTGCATCACTATGCCGTTCAGTTTGAAAAACGCTGGAGCAACATATCAACGAGCAATTCAGCGGTGTCTACACACTCAAATCGGACACAAGGTGGAGGCCTACGTCGACAACGTGGTGATCAAGACCAAGTCCAAAGAAGGCCTAATCGCTGACCTGGAAGAAACCTTCCAAAATCTTCGAAGATTCAAGATGAAGTTGAATTCGGAAAACTGCGCCTACGGTGTGCCATCTGGCAAGCTACTCGACTTCATCGTCTCACATCGCGGCATCGAGGCCTACCCAGAGAAAGTCAATGCAATCATGAACATGGCACCCCCGACTAGCCAGAAGGACGTCCAGAAGCTGACAGGCTGCATGGCAGCACTCAGCCAATTTATTTCCAAACTGGGCAAACAGGGCATGCCCTTCTTCAAGCTATTGAAGAAAGCAGACAATCTCCAATGGACTCCCAAAGCCCAGCAATCCTTCGAAGATTTCAAGAAATTTCTCACATCACCACCTGTGTTGGTCACCCATGCCCCAAGGGCCACTAATGCTATATCTGGCGGCAACCACTCAGGTAGTTAGCACGGTGTTGGTGGTCGAGCGATCCGAACCAAGTCACATATAGAAGATTCAACGGCCAGTTTACTTCGTCAGCGAGGTCCTTGCCGACTCCAAGATGAGATACCAGCAAGTCCTGAAGCTACTCTATGGCCTACTTATTACTGTCCGGAAGCTAGTGCACTATTTCCAATCACACCAAGTCACAGTGGTCACATCATACCCACTCGGGGACGTCTTGCATAACGCGAAGCCACCGGCCGAATCACTAAATGGGCGCTCGAGTTGATGGCGTTCGACATCACCTTTCAGCCACGGACAGCGATCAAATCACAAGCTCTAGCCGACTTCGTGGCCGAGTGGACAGAAGTTCAGGTACCCACATCAACAGCAAAGCTAGAGTACTGGACAATGTATTTCGACGGTTCTCTACGGATCGGCGGTGTCGGGGCCAGCGTCGTACTAACGTCCCCCATTGGTGAAAAACTCAAGTACGTTCTACGGATCCACTTCCCGGCTTCCCACAATGTCGCTGAGTACGAGGCACTCATCCATGGGCTCCGCATCGCTATATCACTCGGCATCCGTCGACTAGTTGTGCGTGGAGACTCTCAACTCGTGGTGAACCAAGTCATGAAAGACTGGACATGTCTCGACGATACCATGGCGGCATACTGTTAGGAGGTCCGAAAGCTGGAGAACAAGTTCGACGGGCTAGAGATAACACATGTCTTACGACAATACAATGATGCTGCAGACGAATTGGCAAACATGGGATCCAAGCGAGAAGTGGTCCCGACAAGGATCTTTGTCGAGCAACTCATGGAGCCGTCAGTCAAGAAGAAACCAGTGCCAGAGTAGTCGGGAGGCGAACCTACCCCGGTGATAGACGAAGTACTGAACATATGTCAAGATTGGCGGACTCCTGTTCTGAAATTCCTCCTAGACGACGAACTCCCAGAAGATCACAGCAAAGCCGAACAAATCAAACGTCGAAGCAAAAGTTTCCTAATAGTCGGAGAAGACATGTACTGAAGAAGTGCATCCGGTGTCCTCATGCGCTGCGTCACCACCGAGGAAGGCAAGCAGATTCTGCAGTCAATCCACTTGGGCATATGTGGCAACCATGCCGCATCTAGGACGTTAGTCGGAAAAGCTTACCGGCAGGGATTTTTCTAGCCAATAGCAATAACAGATGCAAAAGACATTGTTCGCATATGTGAGGATTGTCAGTTCTACGCAAGACAAACAAATATCCCAGCCCAAGAACTCCAAACCATACCAATCTCTTGGCCCTTTGCAGTATGGGGGCTTGATATGGTCGGGCCTTTCAAGAAAGCACCAGGAGGGTTCACATACTTGTTCATCGTAATAGATAAATTCACGAAGTGCATTGAGGCAAAACCCATTGCTACCATAACAGCGGCACGAGCAAAGGACTTCATCATGAGTATACTATACCGATTCGGGGTTCCTAACCGCATCAAAA
Organism: Oryza meyeriana var. granulata; assembly: GCA_003991445.1. Taxonomy (NCBI): domain Eukaryota; kingdom Viridiplantae; phylum Streptophyta; class Magnoliopsida; order Poales; family Poaceae; genus Oryza; species Oryza meyeriana. Next base: position 116,908 of record RYFJ01003127.1, on the reverse strand, counting down.
CGGACAACGGTACTCAGTTCACGGGCGGCGTCTTTCAAGATTTCTGTGACGAATTCGGCATCAAGATCTGTTATGCTTCTATGGCACACCCGCGGAGCAATGGGCAGGTTGAGCGTGCCAACGGCATGGTCTTACAAGGCATCAAGACAAGGATATTTGACCGACTACAATCATACGTGGGCCAGTGGGTACAAGAACTCCCATCAGTTCTCTAGTCTCTAAGAACCACGGTTAGTCAGGCAACAAGGCAATCCTCTTTCTTTCTGGTTTATGGTGCTGAGGCTGTGTTATCAACCGAGTTAGAGTTCGGCTCTCCACGAGTCCGAGCTTACTCAGAAGACATCTCAAACAATACCCGATTGGTCGAATTAGATCAGTTGGAAGAAGCGAGGGACATCACCATAATCCAGTCGGCAAGGTATCTTCAAGGCCTACGTTGTTACCACAATCGCAATGTCCGTGGCCGTGCCTTTTTGGTTGGAGATCTCATCTTGAGAAAAATTCAAACCACCAAAGACAAGCATAAACTATCCCCAATATGGGAAGGGCCATTCATTATCGCAGAAGTTACACGGCCAGGCGCCTACTGACTGAAGACTGAAGACTGTGCCCTCGTCAACAACTCATGGAATATAGAACAGCTACGTCCTTTCTATACCTGAGTTTTGTACTTTCCCATGTGTACAGTTTTTCTCTGACTCACTACGCCGCTTGTTTCAACCGAGTAGTGAGTCGGGGGCTATATGTATTATATGTGCTATGTCAATAATATAGAGCCTGTTTTGCGTAAGTTATGAAGTTTTGCAATGACTTTGTTATGTTTGCCCTAGTACAGCTTTCCACGGTGAACAATTTTATTAAGTTCCTATAGACTAACTCAGCGTAGACTATATAGTCGGGTAAAGCTAATGATAACTAAGTTAGAACTTAAAGCTTGGCGGCTTTGCACATATATTTACACATGTCCTTACAAAAATTTATATACACCGACTACATGATGGACTGTTCTTACATACCCAGGTCTCGGGTGATCACCTCCGCAGTCAACCTCGCCTAGGCTATCAGCCCTAACGCCTCCTCAGGTGTCGTCTCCTCGGCGAACCCCTCTCCGATGGCTTCGATATCTGCCCTGGGGTAGATTGACTTGGTCATCGCCAGGGTTTGGGCCACGCCGACAATGACATGCTCGTCCAAGTACCTCTTCAGGATACTTGAAGCTTCGTTAAGGTGCGCCTACACTTGGGAGACCGTGTTGGAGCTGGTTCCCACGTAGTGAGGATCCATGATGTCAAGGAGCCCTTTCACGGACTAGGTAAGAATCTCCTGTGACTCCTTGACAACTTCAACCTCCTCTGCAAAAGCCTGAAATTGGATCTGGACATTGGCTCTAGCGGCTACCCAGGTTCATCGACAAGTAAACTTGTTAGGCAAAATTGCAGGCAGGGTACTTAATGGATTGGTTAAGATCATTGTCAGAGTGGAGACTTACTTTCGTAGTCGGCCTCCCATTTGGCTCTGGCCTTCTCCAGTTCAGTCTTCTCCTTCTCGAGCTTGGCGTTGGCCTTCTCCTTCTCGAGCTCAGCCTTGGCCCTTTTCAAGTTGGCCATGTCTTTCTCAAGCTCGGCCTTGGCCCTCTCGGCCTCCTTCAGCTTGGCTTTCCCCTCTGTTCGGGTCTTCAACTCGGCTTCAAGGGCTGCACATCAGAATAGTCAAGTACTCAACATTGCAGTCAAGACACAACTGGGCAGTTGGGAAACAGCGTGGCTAGAGAAATACACTAAGGGCTCGGTCAGGAAGACGTATTCGAGAGACTTACTTCCAATCTTCTTTCGTCCCTGAGCTGATCAACGGCCCCCTTCAGCCAAGACTCCCTCTCCTGGCTACACCGCTCCAATTTGCCCTTTAAGGTTTGGAGCTGGTCCAATTGTTGGAGTTGGGGGGCGAGCTGGGTCAGGACTTCGTTCATACTCTCCGAGCAGTCAACAAGTTTCTGCTCGAGGAGAAAACAGAGCAAAGCAGAGTCAAGCGTCAGAACACTTATGCGAGGAAGACTACCAAGACTCCAATACGGCGAAAGTCATACCTGGACCCCCTGGGATGCGGCGATTGTGGCGCGAAGCAAGTCTTTACACTCCCTCTCTGTCGCAGCCTCATCGTGCTTGTAACTCTTCGTAGTTCCACCAGGGGCTACCCAGCGGAATGTCTTCGAGAATTTGTGGGGAGGAGCCTCAATCCTGGGGAGGTCCGGTCTTTCTGGAGAAGACGACGACGACGACAAGGACGGCGATGGGGTCCTGGCCTCCAACTCAGCAGCTGCTGGGGCTTCAGAGACATGCTCAGGAGCTAGAGCAATAGCTTCGACATTCACCCCTTGGTTGACCAGCGTCGATGGCTTTACAGTCAGGACGACCTCGGTTTCTACAACTGAGACGGTCGCCGGCTCAGCAGGTATGCTCGTGGGCGCTGGTCCGGCTGGGGACGGCTCTACAATAGGAGCAGCCGGCGTGGTCTCCTTGAGATCAATGTTGGCGCACTTCTTGCAAGATGAGTCGGATATCAACACACCACAATGTTGAACAGGACTTCCGAAAGGCTTAAAGTCACATACATTTTGGAGAATTTGAGCTTGCCCCCGGGGGCCCCTGATGTCGGCGGTGGACTGCTGCCGGCTGTCGGGCTGGACAGCGTGGCAGTCGGCAGCGGCATTTTTGTCCTAGTTGGCCCCGCTCCTAGCGTGGCCAGCTAGGGCGCTCGGGTACTCGACGGTGCCGTCCTTGGGCTCGATGTTGCTGAGCCCGGCAGCGCTTGACCAAACCTTATACTTGGCGGCACCCTTATTGGGCTCGATGACGCTGAGCTTGATTGCGCTGGTCCCAGTCTGGGACTCGGCAGCCTGGGGGCCCAACCGGTGGTGTCTTTTATCCTCAGACTCCCGGCTGCGGCACTCGGCCTGATAATCTTCTTCTTGCCCTAATCTTCAATAGGTCTCTTTCCCGCTCTCTTGGAGTCAGGCTGGGCGGCAGAAGGACTTAATGGCCTCTTCTTCTTCGACTTCATGGCTGATAGAGTTCGAGAGTCATCATCGAACTCCTTACATGTCTGCAAGCAATTCAACAATATACATCACATACCGTAGAAGCAATCAAGAATACAAGTTTACAGGCACTCATCACAGATGAACAGCAAGGGTTACCTCTGGACGAGGCCATTTTTGGCTATAAGCCGCGATGGAGCACTCTGCATCTTCGGTTTCAACCACCCCAGTGGAGAAATAACTGAACAGCACTTCGGTCACTTTGTGCTGGTCAGCCAGATCTCGGCATTCTTGGTCAGGATCGTCCCTCCCACGGTAATCCCAACAGAATTGGCTTCTTAGCTTCAACGGCTAGATGCGCCGGGTCAGGAAGCGCCTGGCCACCCAGGGGCCGGTTAGACCGGCGCTCTTCAGCCTATCTAGTCTTTCAAGCAACTGATGCACTTGGCCTATCTCCTCAAAAGTTGGCACTGATGACCAATAGAATGAGACCACCAGAGGCAAACCAGTAAATGGAGGCAGAGAGGGTTCCAGATCAGAACAATAGAACCACTCTTTATGCCAACCTTTCAAGGAAGTTTTCAAAGGAAGATGAAGGTATGTCCTTTTCATTTCACTCCTGAGCTAGATACCGGCCCCCCCAATCACCTGGACCTTGCTCTTGGAGGGCTGGGGCTTGATGTGATACAAGTGTCTAAAAAGATTTAAATGGGGTTCCACACCCAAGAAACACTCGCAAAGTGTTACAAATATAGAAATTTGCAAGACTGAGTTGGGATTTAGATTCACCAACTCCAATCCATAGAAGGCAAGAAAACGGCGGAGGAAGTCAGAAGATGGAAGAAATAGACCTTAGTCAAAAAAGGAGACGAAAACAACAGTCTCATCGACCTGGGGCTCTGGAATTGATTCACCTTCTGCTGGGCGCCAACGGATGACATCGTGGCTTTGCAACCTCAGCAACTTCTCCAAGTGCTCCAGCTTGGACCGATCGCAATCCAAAGTCGGCCACGCCTCATCCAACGCCCCCACGAAATCTGAGGCCCTCGGCATGGTTGAGGATGAGAAGATTTGGGGGAAATGTTGCTAGGGGTTTGGAATGGACGAGGAGAAGCGGAATCACCCGAGTTTCAGTAGGAAAGAGCAAGTAATGGCGAACCCTAGCGAAGCGGGAGGCGAAATTTCGGCGCGGAGATTGGAAGACGAAATGATTGGTGGATTGGAGAAGATGAAGGAATTTTTTCTCTCTCCCCCCGCCTTTTATAGAGCCGTTTCCGATTCGTGGGCTTGGGCTTACACAGTCGGTATTGGGCCACCAAGATATGAGTTTCTACAGTAGCACGCTCAGTATGGGCTACTTGCTGGCTGTGTTAAAATCACAGTGCTGGTGCTACCAACAGGAACCGATGAGGTAAACAGATATGCTTCATGAAGGCCTAATTGCTGAACACATGTGTTCGGGTATATGTCTTATCCACTAGGTATTGAAGATATATCCTTATAAGGGTCACAAGCTGGTCTTCATCAAGATTGGGGATGCAGGTATCTCTCAAGTACACCTGACCACATAATGGATTAAATTTTATAAAGTGGTACTCAGCCTACATGCTTGGCCAATAGTTGCCATTAGCAAATCTCTTTCCAGCCGACATGACGCTGAGGAGTCTAACTTTCGAGTAATGCACTACTCAGGAGAGACTATAAATATTCTTTCCGGCTAATATGACGCTGAAGAGTCTAACTTCCGAGTGGGACGCCACTCGAGAAAGACTATAAACACCTTTTCCAGCTGACATGAAGCTGAAGAGTCTCACTACGAGTGGCATGCTACTCGGCAAAAACTATAAATTATTTCCGGTTGACATGATACCGCAGAGTCTCATATACCGGTAGTATACTACTCGGGAAAGACTACAAGGTTAAAGATCTTTGACTTTATGTTTAATTGCTTTCACAATTAAGTACAAAATCAGGAGGCTACACCTAATAGGTGCGCCTATTCGGCGCACACTATTCATACATCTACATGGAGCCCTCCATAGCCTCGCTGCCAGCTGACACGAAGCAGGACTCGGGAAGAAGAAGCACTCGAACAAAGAGTACTCGGGAGCAATGCACTCAGGCAATCTTCACCGTGGAGGATGAGAACTCGGCATCAGCTGTGACTCAACTATGAAGGTCTCAGGGGCTGCTGTGGGGGCCATGGGCCCCGGGTACCTCATGATAAGCATATGGGCCACTCGGACAGAGGATGGACCTAGCCTTGTAATTAGATATATGATAGTACCCGGCAGACTTTGCCTTGTATGATAAGGGATATACAGTCTTAGTTGGGTAAGTTATATCTCTAAGAGGAGATCCCTTGGCTATAATCCGGCTGGGACTCCTATCTTGTACCCCTATCCCCCAATATATAAGGGGAGGCAGGGCGCCCCCTGAGGGCAAAACAACACATAAGCTCATAGAAGCGAACATACATACTCAAAGGAATACACCATAACTGGACGTAGGGTATTACCTCACATCGAGGGTCTGAACCAGTATAAACCTCTCGTGTTCCTTTGCAATCCACCGAGTTTCGATCCGACGAGTAGCCCCATATTCATATTGCCGATGTAAAACATCGACACTTTCTTAGGCACCGAAATAACAGAAACAGGACAAGGACTAAGACTCTCACGTACATACCCTTTTTCAAGCAAGTCTTGCACTTGACGCTGAATTTTCTTAGTCTCTTCAGGATTGGTCATGTATGGCGCACGGTTTGGCAACGCAGCTCTCGGGATCAAATCAATTTGATGCTCAATTCCTCTCATAGGTGGCAGCCCCGGGGGTATTTCACTTGGAAATACATCAACAAACTCCTGCAAAAGGTTAGCAATTGCACGTGGCAAAGATGGAGGCAAATCCTGAAGTGTAAAGAAAGTATCTTTACAAATCAAAGCATAGCAAATAGACTCATGTGCAATTAACTTAGAAATTTCAAATTTACTAGCTAAGATGGAAGCACCTTTCAACCTAAGTGTATCGTTCCTAGCATGTGGGTCCTTTTTCCCCTTCTTTGGTGAAAAAACATCTTTAGCTACTTACTTATTTTCAGACTTAGATTCATTTAATCTCCTCTCATTTTCAGCACATGCTACATCATCTTTCAGAATTTCCATAGGAGTCATTGGTAGCAACTCCATCTTCTTACTATTGTGTGTGAAGGTGTAAGTGTTAGTTCTATCATGGTGCAACACATCTCTATCATATTCCCCAAGCCTACCCAACAGCAAAGAACATGCTTACATAGGCACAACATCAAAATTTGCACCATCATGGTAATTTCCAACAAAAAATTGCACCCTCACAACTTTGCTTACCTTTAACTTATCACAAGAGTTGAACCATTGGATGTAGTAAGGCCGTGGATGTGGTTGTGTAGGCAAACCAAGTTTCTCAACCAAATCAGAACTAGCAAGATTGCTATAGCTCCTACTATCAATGACAACACGACATGCCTTATTATTAACCACAAACCTGGATTAGAACAAGTTATAGCGCTGATTTTGCTCCGCCTTCCCCATTTGAGCACTTAGCACCCGTTGTGCTACAACACTCAAGTACTTGCTTGTATCCACAGCACCTATTTGCTCCACACCGTCATCGCTGTGGTCTTCATCTCTTGTTTGGTTAGTGGCATCTACTAATTCTTCTTTAACATCACTGGCACTAGTGTAGCCACCATCATCTGTAGCAATGAGAACTCTCTGGTTCGGGCAATCACGTTGCACATGCCCCATCCCTTTGCACTTGAAGCATTGGATATCTCTTGTTCGCCCCGTGGAAGCCACTGATGATGCACTTTTTGTAGGTGCCTGCGGACGAACAGATTTACTCACCTCGGTAGCATGAGATGTTGGCGCCGATGCCTCTGAACGCGCCCGATTGGTGGAGGGTGTAGCAGTCCCAACAGTGGTGGGGGTACTTTTTCGGGCCCAAAGGGAGGTCTCGATGTAGACGTGATGCCCCAATTGTGCCTTTTCATTGGTTGCCTCCCCTGCAATTCCTGTTCAGCTAACATAGCTAGATGGAACAACTGGTTAATAGAATTGTATTCTTTATAGGCAATTATGTTCTGAATTTCACGTCTCAATCCCCCATAGAACCGAGCCATCTTATCCTCCTCATCCTCCTGTACCTCACAACACAACATGCCTATTTGTAGTTCCTGAAAGTATTCTTCTATAGACTTATCACCTTGGTCTAAGCGTTGCAACTTTTTTCGCAAATCTCGTCTGAAGGACGGAGGAATAAATCTACCCCGCATAGCTCGCTTTAGTCTATCCCATGTATTAGGTTCTAGGCCAGATTTAACTAGCTCACTCCACCAAATAATAGCAAAGTCCTTAAACTCACTAGTTGCTTGCCTAACCCTATGAATTTCAGGAACTAGATGGGAATTAAATTTCTGCTCTACAGTCATCTCCCAATCTAAATAAACCTCAGGGTCATATTTTCCAGAAAAGAAAGGCAAGGTAAATTTGACTTTAACAAAAGGATCATTACTACCTCACCCTCGGTGGCGATTACCTCCCATACCTTGCTAGTTAAATCGCAACCGTTGTCATAGGCACTCATCACGAAATGCAGCGCGTGCATCACTATTGTCGGCTTCCTCTTCTTCATTACCTCCGTCATCATCAACAAGTGGTGATGGGTGACGGTTTGCTGCCAACTGCTTGATGCTATTAGTGAGGGTGGTAATGCTCCCTACTATAGCCTAAAGGTCTTCCCGCATCGCATTCATGGCAGCTACATTTTCCTCAATCTTCTGATCCAGCTTAGTGATCTCCTCTTTTGAAGCACAATCAGCGAAATCATTCACCTGACCTGCCATGGTTAGTAGAAAATAGGAAACAAACAGCACAAAAGTATGATCCCCATCAACTACTAGGTGATAGAACACACTCTCAAGTGTCTTACCTTGCTCTTACAAAAATCTTACCAAATGAAGCAGGCGGTACGACTCGGAGAGGTGGGATGTTTGACGATGACAGGGGTGCGATTGTGAGGATCAACTTGTATTGACCAGAAGTTTGTGGATCTCGAGATGCTCAAAAGTATGGTAGCAAGGATAAGTAAAAATTAATAACAGAATAGCAAAGCTGAATAAGTGTCCTAAATACTTGTAGCAGTCACTGGCCGAGACACGTTCCTAGAACCAGCCTAACAAGCGAGAGTAAGAAACAAAGGACTTAGGACAACTCTCTCTCACCAAGTTTCTCAAATATCTCGAAAGATCAGCAAGACTGCTCACTGAAAATAGCTCTCTCTCAGCAAGTCTGCACACTTCTATTGTTCCCTTTTGCTTATCACTTTCTTTTTTCACTTGATCTCTCTTTTTTCTTTCTTTTTTTGATATATTTTTTTCTCAACTAGGAACTCATAAACAGCAAAACCTCAGGAAGGAGCAGCTCAAGCCGATGTAAGATATGGCCTAGAGAGATTTGTGAGCATGCTTTAAAACTCGTGCTGGAACTTCGGGGCTCAAAAACTCAGTCTTGCAGGCCAAATTTTGCCATTTTAGATCAGCCAAACCCAATGAAGTGGGGGAGAAGCGGATGTAAAATTTTCTGTAGATGTCCGCAGATATAAAATTTGCTCGATTTCGAGTCCGTATGCAAAAGTTATGGCTGTTTTAAGAAATGTAGCGCGAACTAGGGTTTCGTGGCTCAAGCCTGTTGCTCCGGCTAGAGTATAAGTGCCAATAGGTCAAGCAGGGCTGACAAGGAGGCTAGCGATGCAGGGCGATTGACATAAGGCGGCTTGCGACCTATCTAAAAAGGCTTACGAAAGTGGGTTAAAAGCTCAAGGCAGCTTGCAGTCCGACACCGAGTAGAACTCGATCTCTCAAGGCAGGCTCTCACGCAACGCAACAGCTAGAACTAGAACCACAAACACGACTCTAAACCAGCGACCACTAACTTGACCTAGAACACAGACTCAACAAAGAGAAACTGAAATAAATTTTGCAAAGGCACAAAGGGGTTTGGACAAGGGATAAACCTAACACTACGAAGAATACGGTGGTAATAAATTTTTGGGTTTTCTGGACTCTAGGTAAGGGAAAACAAAACTTAACAGAAGGAAACACAGATGATACCTATCAGGCAACCTGATGCTCTGATACCACTTGATGCGAGTAGGTGTCCGATCTTCCGATAGGTTCGATTTGGCGACGTGTGGACGTTCACGTTTTGAGGCTTCCGATCAGTAGATCGTCACCTCGCACTCGCTACACCCGCGCGTCTTGTCGTTATCGGCCATGCTCTCACGCAATCCACCTAACCACGAATGTTTTGCTCCTGCAAACAATCGAAGAAATTTGCAAGAACAAAGAAAACACAACCTGAATTGCAGATGAATGTTTAGCACACGAAGTTAGGGTTCTACAAACCGATCTAGACGGCGAAACTGCAATGGCAGAATAATCTAAGCAAAACCCAACCCTAACTCGATGACTTCTACTGAATATATAGGGTCTAGGGTCAGCCAAGGACCCCTGGACGCATCTCTAATGGACTCTAACACGATACAAGGCCCAACAGCCCAAAAGACGGTGACGCAGCACCCTAGCAAATTCTGTTTGCCCTCTTGTTTTGATGATATCTTTTGACTCTTAAGGAATTTTGACATGGGACCAAATCCATTGGAAATATTATCTCCTTAGCTTTTCGTACATATGTAGAATGTCGAAAACGAAGTTCATATGCAATCTGGGTGACAATTTTAGTGCGGACTACTCCTGGAATCCGAGATGGACTCGAGCTCGATATGAATTGGGCCTCCAACTTGACTTGAACACCTTTGATGGCCTTGTCCGCCTCCTAGCCTCTCTCCAAATGCGTCCTGGTCCTCTCCAAAGTTCCTAATCATAATTAAATCATTAGATAGTAATCTATTCTCTAAGTCACCAAAAGAAGAACTTAGAAACGAGTTTACCTGGAGATTCAATTATCGTGCTCGAGCTCTAGTAATTGGCCCTTGCATAACAACTTGAGGGATTGTTGTAAGTATCCAAAGAAGTGACGTCCTCATCAAATTTAATAAAACCTATCCATGAAAAATCTTGCTCTTTGATTGTTGTGTCGTAAGTGGTGCCAAAGATCTCAATCTGCCTCCTTCCTTTGATCCCAAAAATCAATTCTCAAAATTTCCGTTCCAAAATAACTTTGGATTTCAAATTTTCGCATTCGAATCCCGCCCCTAAACCCTATCGACAAATCCTCTTGAATATTCAAATTCCATTCCGGATCCGAAGGTTCGAATCAAAACCCTAAGATTTCCTCCCTTGACTCCCTACAAAATCTTTTGTGAAATCAATTCTTGAATTGAAAATTCAAATTCCAAATTTGAATCCAAATCCTTTCTCTCCTTTGAATCACTCTCGAAATATTCCTTCAAAGCCAACCCGCAAAATTGCTCCCAAAAAAATATCAACTTTCCTTTGGATTTCCCATCCATTGACTTTCTGAAATTTTCCTGGGTTCAAATGTCAAATTTAAATTCAACATCTCAGTTCAAATACTTCAAATATCCCTTCAAAACAATTCCCTAGAAAATGATAAAGGAACACTGTTGCGTCAGGCCGCTTCCTTCCCTTCCCTGCCTAGCCTGCACCAACTTTCTCCTTCTCTCTTTCTTCCTGGCCACCCACTCCCTACCGGCAGTCCAGCATGCTCAGCCGCTCGCCCCTCAGCCTCAGACTCCTATCCCAGCCACTCCGCGGCCTAGCTCCTAGTCCTCCCCAATGGCTGCACAGCCCACGGGCCACGACCCGCATGACACCGCGCGAGGCACGCACCGCTGGCCGCCATCGTTGGATCTTTGCCACATGTCCCCTGAACATTGCACCGCCGTCTTGCGCTTCCTATGCTGGGCCTATCAACGCCGGTCTACCCCACGCCTGTCCGTGCGCTCGTGCCAGGCACGGACATCTTCCCCCTCTCGTTTCATCTCCACTCCCTCCACACATTAGGTCAAAAGCCTGTGAGGCCGCTCGCGTCACGGTTGCCCTGCACCGGCCCCGCCATGGCTTGGACAGCACCCACCCCTCCTTTTTCCACCCTCTCATTCTCTCTCCATGCCTGCCACCCTACCACCATGCTCCCACCTTGACCGCTCTTCGTCAGCTAGCCTGTGCTCGGATTTCAAATCCCATTCGTCCGATCCACCACCTCCCGCCACTCGTGGGATTGCCACGGTAGATCGGTCTCGCATCCTCGATGAAATCATGGTGCCCCCACAACTCTGACGACGCCGAGCACCAGCTCCCACCGGGCCACCAAGGTCGAACCGTCCTATTCCCCCTGGCTACCTCCTGCCCGCCTACAAGTACCCCTCCAAGCCCCTTCTTCCTCCCTTGATTCGAGTTCCTAGAAACAGAGCTCTACTGTCCTCCTCCGCACCGGCCACGTAACCTCAGCCTTGACCCTGCCGTGGCGTCGCCTACCCGCCCATTCGCGCCCTCCCTACAGTGTGTTCGTGACGTTGCATTGGACTCAAAACACTGTCGCCTCGAATCGACCGCTTTCCCTCCTCTTCGACCTCCTTAATCTCCTCGCCACCGCCGCTAGCATCCCCAACTTGTTCACGAGCCACCGCTGCCTTTTCCCGCCGTCGGTGAGCTCCTTGTCCTAATCCTCGCTAAATCCCCCTTGTCGTCGCCCTTCATGAGTCCCTATCTACCCCGAAAACCACCACCATGGCCGGTCTCTTCTGTTCCCCCCCCCCTTTGCCGCCAAGCCACCACCGTGCGCTGCTGTCGAACTCCCCCTTGGTGAATCTCCTCGCCCCCGGCCATCCTACCTCCCCGGAGAGCCAATAGCTGTCATCTCTTCCTTTCCTCTTTGTTCCTTCGCCGCCAGCAACCAAACACTGAGCGTCGTCCTTCCCTCGCCGTCACCCCTCTCGCTGCCACTGCGCACTACCATTAGCTTCCCTCTCGCCGATTTCCCTCCATTGTCGTCCTGCTTGGATCCTCGTCGGCCATCCCACTTCCTCCCTCACTGTGCCACCGCTTAGCGCCGCCGCACGCCGTGCTCCCGAGACTATAGGTCCCTGAGCCACACCCTCCGCTGGCGAAGCACTTCTCTCTCTCTCTCTCCGCCGACCTCGGTCTCTCGTCACCGGCCTTTGTTGTTCGCCCGCATGCAAATCCAAGCAATTTACCACCTTCGCCTCCCCTAATCTTCGTACTGATGAAACCACCTCCCTTCGGAACGCTGCTGTTTGCCGACGCGGTCACGTTGTCATGAGCCGTCGGATGCGGCCCCCTCCCAGCCTGACTGACATGGGCAGCCACGTGCTGGCTGCCTCAGCACCACACACGCATGGCTTGGACCCGAGTATGCATAGTCAGCACCCTCCGCTCCCTTGCATGCACGTGGTCCTCCATAGACCGTGCCATTGACAAGTGGGCCCAATGCACCTCGGTCCACCCCAGTTCACACTCGTGAACCCTTTCCATCCATACCCCTTCCTTTTCCCTCCATGAGCCCGGTCTACCATGGACCAAAGACTCATCTCCCTCCCCCACTCGCTGACATGTGGGCCCTCTTGTCAATGACCCAACAGGAATATTCCCAAGAATATTTTATTCTGGAAACCCAATAATTCTACAATCACATACCGGCACATCCCAAACCCCAAGAGCGTATAAAGCTTCCGTTTCTGACCAACCGATGAATGTTGGTACCAACTCATCCATGGATAATTTGCACTCAGGCTTGATTGGTTAATATGTACTAATCTCTCATTTAATTTCACAATTTGAGTTCCAAATCGAATAGCGTAGCCCCTAATTAACTGTTTTTCTTCCAAATTGGGAAGGGTCTCCCAATTTCCTTGGCTCTTGCCTCCAATCCTTACGAGAGGGACACCATGATGATATTCAAGGCCCATACCACATCTACATCATCGCGGTGAGCAATAATACTATACGCTGAAAAAATTGCTACCACCATAGTGAGCCGTGGAAACAAACGACCTCCATGGAGACATTTTCCCGATGCCGCTCATTCGAAAGCCACCAGTTCACGTATATACAGAAATCTGTTAAATGTGTAAGAGTGCAGATATATTCAAGGGTTAATTAGATTCATGCCATTATGAATTGTCATGTTTGGAGAAGTGCCATTACTATTTACATACCAGTTGGGTGCCATTGGTATTTCTTCAAAATTTGAGTCGTGCCACTCTATTGACCTGAATCGGCATCTAGCCCATTTTGCGTATACCATATTTGCGTATGGACCTTTATGCCCCAGTGCTGAGCAGGGTAAGTGGCGAGGTGGTTCGGCTTGACCAGATCGCCGTACCACACCTTAGTGGAGCTCGTCCCTAGCTTGTGACTGCAGCGGCGACGGTGACTGGGAAGGCAACGACGGTGGTGCAAGATGGAGTAGTGCTCGTGAAGACGACGAGATCCCCTGCGCCCTCTGCCACTTCTGCTACACGAACGATGGAGGAGGTGGATTTGGGAGGATCGATTCCGCCCATTGCTTCGGATCCGTGAGTATTGATCTCCCTATATCCCTAGAAATCAAGCTGACTGCCACAGTAGTTCCCTAAGTTAGTAGTTCATATTTGCTTCGGGTTTGAGTTTGATTTATCTCATTTGTTGTTAGGCACAGGTTCTTGGTAGAGATTAGGGTTCAAGGATATGCCATAGTAGACTTTGATGGTAGGAAATTGTACACAAAAGATATGAATCGACAATGGGTTGTGGATTCAGAGACCTTTACTATGGAGTTTCTGCTAAATAGCTTAAGTGCCGAGTTTAAATGGGGTTCAGATTAGTCTCCTACAGTGTGGTTCTATAATAAGCATAGTGGGGAGGATGTGAGACTTATGTGTGACACTCAGGTGCCAGACCTATTCTAAATGTACCAAACAGAGAGCCAATTCCATCTTGTTGTAGTAGTTCTTGACACTAAAATGGCTGGCGAGTATGAGTTGGATCTGTTAGAACCAATTTGTGTTGTGCTTCCAAAAAATCTTTGTCCTAGCCTTGGTTCTGATATGCCTGAGGCCAACATTGGTGTTGAGCAGCCACTAGCCATTCTTGGTGCTGATGCCCTAGAAAATCCTGCTCTAAATGTTGGAGGTTGTGAGAAGCCTGCAACAAAAAAAGCAGATGCTAGAGAGCCTGACATATTTGACAATGAGGAGGAGTATGTGGGTGTAAATGATGAGCATATGTATGTTCCTCAGGCTGCACAGCCTACTCAACTTGCTGAAAACTTACCTGAACACAGAGAATGCATGAGGCAGTTGATGTTGTATTCAATAAATTTGAGCACAGAGAATTCATGAGGCATCTGTATGCTAACTTCATTAAAAAGTATCAAGGTCCTGCCTTCTCTGATCATCTTTATCCAGCTGCAAGAAGTTACACAGAAGGAAGCTTTAGATGGCATATGTAGTAGATATATAAAATGAACCAAGAAGCAATAGAGTATCTTGAGAAACATCATTCAAGGATATTGTACAGATGTTGGTTTTTTGAGGCTAGCAAGTGTGACTATCTGACAAATAATGTGTTAGAAAGTTTTAACAACCAGATTAAAGGGCTTAAAGGTCTATGTCTACATGAACTTGCTGATTTACTTAGGGAAATGATCGTGGAGAAGATGGCTCTAAGAAGAGATGTTGGTAGGAAGCTAGAGGATGGCATCCTGCCAAATGTGATGAAGGAGTTGAATAATGCAACTAGCAGCTTGAAGGTTGTGTTGCAAGGAGTGATGATGGGTTTGCAGAAGTGACCCTTGTAGAGGCTGACAACAGTACTAGAAGACACACAATGGATTTTGAGAACCAGAAGTGCTCTTGTAGAGTTTGGCAACCGACAAGAAAGCCATGCAAACATGCCTTGGCTTGGATTTGTACCAACAGAGGTAGAATCCAGGATTATGTTAGTCCTTACTATAGTGTGCAGATGTTCAAGGCAGCTTATGCAGACTGGGTGGCAGCAATGATTGATAGGTCACAGTGGCCAGAGGTTGATCTTGGCTTCAAGGTGCATCCACCTAGGCAGAAGAGAGGAGTTGGAAGGCCTAGAGTCCAGAGAATAAGGGGCTGTCTTGAGCCTGGAAGAAGGAGGGTGATGTGCAGGAGATGCAAAGGTTTTGGGCATTTTGAGAAGACTTGCAAGCTAGCAGAACCAGCTGAAGAAGATGACCTGGGCAGCCATTCAATATCAAAAAAAGGTACATTACTGATCTCATGTTTCCCACTCCTGCTACATCATGATCTAAACCCTAACTTTTGTTTGTTGTTTGCAGGAAGAGACAAGTGTGCACTGAAGATGGACAAGTATGTGCTGCTGAAGCAAGCTCTTCTGCACCAGAGAAGAAGAAGACTCCCAAGAAAAAGACGACACCAAAGAAGAAGAAAACACCCTAGAAGAGGAAGGATCTTGCTACCTCTAGTGCTCTACCTGTGAGAGTAGTTAGAAAATTGTCAGACTGGCTTGGAATGTGGTGAAAACATTTTTGAAATCTCTGTTTATTTTGGTACCTAGATGGCCATTTGGACTTGTAAAGTGTTGGCCATGATGATTTAAACTTGATGTAGTGTATTTTGTGTTAAACTTGATGTAGTGTGCACTGGAACATGTCATATAATGTGCACTGTAACATTTTAGCAATGTTATAAATATTTGGCAGTTTCTACCAGTGAGTGAAATGTCAAAATGAACCAATTTCTGTCCAAATATACCAATTTCTGTCAAAATGCATTTGATATGTTGGTAGCTTGTATCAAAATGCACTTCAATAATGTTGTCAGATAACTGAATTGCACAAAATAACATCACATTTCACTTCAATTTCTGACAGAGTATCATTGATTCACAAAATAACATTACATTTCACAACATCACAGCTAATTTTTGCCTAACAATACAGAACAAGCAAAATAGATACAAATATCATCAAGTACATAAGTCTGCTACTCCTAGCTTTCTTTGCTACCAAATTCTTCTTCAGTTCTGCACAATCTGTCTTGGACTAATTGAAAACCTCATAACTAGTTTGTAGTTGAAATTCTTTTTCTTCCAGGAGTGCTGACAGCCTGGAGTTCTCTAATTCTGGTTTGCTACAACCCGGCACAAATTGTGGCATGTCTCTATAACATAATCATGCTCGCCAGTGAGACAATAATTCCTCAACGTATTGGTTAAGGAGATTTTCCTGGATATGGATCTCCTCTATTCAAAACTCCCAAAACACTATTTTTGGCTGGGCTTGAGGTACATGGTTGGTTTTGTCAGACGCACCTCGGCCGTCATAAGGACCGGTCTTTAGGCTTGTCGAATTTGTGAGCCAAGCCATATGTTCAAAGTCGATCCTAAAAAATGTGAGGAGTTGTCAGACAAGATTGACGAGGAGAATCAAAAGTTAAGAAGATGGAGGTGGCCACCTACATAGCACCGGCAATGCTATCTATACAGGACAAAAGATACATAATGACCATGTACAACTTTAGGTTATTAGTTTTCGGTCTCAATTTTACTTCTAACTAATCAAAACTGGACTAACAAAATAATTAACGCTGTCTATGCAGTGACCATTTTATTTGTTTCCTATTATATCCTAAGTATGCCAAAGTTGTGATATTAGACCCACTCGACTACCCGGAGGTGAAGTATGAGGAATTTCTCGCTATTTTAAATTTGTAAGCAAAACCACCATTCATACCACATTCTATATATGTACTTTTATTCCATTTCCTAGATTAATCTTGAGGTTTTGATAATTATTACTAACTCAATACATTTGTTCGAACAAAGCCTATAAGTACTCCTGGCAAAAAAAGGAGAACGGCTGAAAGTAAGGGAAAGACTGTTGTTCCGTACAAAGTGGCCGATAATAAATAGCGTAAACTACTTATAAGTTTGCATGTGTATATAGAATTATATATTTATAAACAATTTATCTTAAATTTACTTCATACAAAGTATCACAAGCAACTCAAAGGTACCATCCTATGTGGCTATTATGTGTGCGAGTACCTTAGGGTCGCTAGGAGGTACCGAACGAACCTAAAATATGTAAATCAATTAGTCAGCTGTATATAGTGCAAATTTTCATGTACAAATGAATTATATACTAAAATGCTATGTGTTCTCGATGTCACTCCCAAAAATCCCCAAAAGAGAAGGAAATTTAGACGACAAAACCACTAAAACATATAACGGGACATGTACCACTTCATCCAACATGAGTGCAGTCACGAGCTCGGCCGGTTCTTCTACAAAGAAGGGGTTCTGACCATGGATAACAAATATAAAAGTCTAATTGGTTGGAAGAAAACTGTGATATAAATCATGTTTTAGTTGTTTAACATTTGTGATGACACGGTAATGAGAAAACTCTGTGTATAGAATGTATAAGAACAAAATGTAAATTATGAATTTTTTCTATGAGTCATATATATATATATATATATAATATTATTAGTGCTTCATCAATCAAATTTAATTACGCGTGAAACCACCATGATTTATATATTACTCAATATAAAAACCGCTAAAAAACCTAGCGTATACATATATTACATATTTTTTTCCAAAAATAAATTTTAAATTGGTGGAAATTATTTAAACTTGGCACGAAATCATCACAGATGGATGATAGCATATTGTTGACAACAAAGGATACATATTTCACATGCGGATCTTTAGGTAGCCCGTCTATCAAAAATACTTTTCTTAGGCAGGTGTGTTAGGAAGCCCGCTGGAAAAACATATTTTCGTAGACGGCTAGCCACCTGTTTGCGTAAATGTTCTATTTTGATAGGCCTTTAATTATAAGTAGCGTGACTGTCCGTCTGCGAAAATATGTTTTGGCTAGCGAATATAGTATGTTACCTGCTAGTGGATGCCCATCGAAAATGTATTCCCAATGCCGCTTATTCCCATTGAATTTATGCCTCATTTCGACTAGAGAATAAATGGATCGATCAGGTTAGTAGAGAGACCTATTGTTCACACCCAACAAAGTAGAACAGCCATAGCGATACAAACAACGCACAACTTATCACGCATGTGCCTGTGGAGGTGGGCAGGTTGTGGATTCGTATGTAAGAGTAAAATGAGTGGACGTGATATAATAGGCCAGTGGCGACATATATACTAAGTAAAGTTGCATTACTACAGTGCAAGGTTACCGTAGGCCGATACTATGGTGATTACCATGACAACCGCATGAAATTTATCTCTAAAAATTTGAATTTAAAATTTTCAAATGTTATGATAAGGTTGTGGTTCACGGTAACTGCACGGTAAGCCGCGGTAATCACGGCATGTTGAAGCTAAAAAGAAAAATTACAAAAAAATTGTAAAATATAGTAAAAATTCTAAAAAATTGTAGAAAATTCAGGAAAAAATTGTGGATATCTCTAAAAAACAATGTAATATTGCATAACACTTCTATCATTTTTACACTTAAATAAAGTAAAAATTATATCCCAACCCATCTCTTATTTTTTTCAATTTAGATGAAGCTCCAAATTATGAAGTAAACTTCATTATTTTTATAAACTTTTTTCATCATAGTGATCCATAATTCAAGTACTACCTACTAGATTTTTTTGAATTTTTTTATTTTTTTAAAAAAATTAAATTCGGATGAAATTTATTGAAACCAAACCGCCGGTAACCGATACCATACCCTAGCGGTTTGAGCGGTAACCGCGGTAACCACGTGGTTACCGCGGTTTGGCACACCCTGGTTGTATGTGCCAGGTTAGAGGCTTTAGGGGCCAGCTCGGGGAATTCAACTCTGAACATATATGAAGCCTATCGTACGAATTATCGATAGTTGTGTATTAATTCAAGGAACAACTCCGTTCTACCCCTAATTTATTAAGAAGTCCATGTTTCTCGTTTCACCCTCATTAGTTTCACATCATGCAAGTATAGATGGCCAAATAGACCAGACCTAATTGGTGGCACGGGGCATGGCCTAGGCGCAACACGGCCCGATGGACAGGGCCGTGCTTGGGCCGCCACACCAGCCTATAGTGCCAACACAGCTTGGCTTGACTAAGGGGCTGGCATGACCCTAGCCTAACCTTGGGGACGAATGTTGGGTCAGCCCCCTATTTTTTTCTTTTTTTAATTTTCCCACTATCTTTTTTTATTTTTTTCTAATTTTCTCCACTATTTTTTTTTCCATTTTTTTCCTATTTTTCCTAATTTTTCCTAATATTTTTTCTTTAGTATTCTATTTTTCGTATTTTTCTTTTTTCCACCTCATATTTTCAAATTTTATGGGCCAAACGTGCTAATGGGCTTCCGATCAGCCCACATGCCTATTCGGACCCGTGCCAACACGATATGTCCTGGCGCCTCTATAGGCTGTACCTGGTCGAGGCTTTGGCACGTGGACCGACACGATACGGCCCGCTATAGAAGTCGTGCCTTAACGGATCGTGCCAGTCCAGCCGGCCCGTTGAACAGGCCATAGGTGTATGATCCCAAGTATCCACCTGAAGTTTACGGAGAAAGGGAAGGAGTTTACGGAGGTGTTTCACCGAGAAGGGAAGGGACCGAGTTTGCAGAAGCATAGGAGCTAGCAGCATAAGCAATTTTGTCTTCAGCAGCATATGCAATGAACTTCACTCACTCATTCTAATGGCGCTAGCAGCATAAGCAACGACGACACTAATGTACATCACAATTTAACAGATATGATGCCGCAAGCAAAACGAACCCCATATTACACGCACAAAGCATCATGGAGAGTAATTGAATCAACTGGATGTCCGTCCCATCAGCTATATATACACAGGGTAGCCGTAAGTTATAAAGCTACCGACAGAGAAAAAATACACTAACAAGTTCATTATCGACCCGAGGTCAAAATGTTCAGTAAAAACTACAGATAGATCTTGAAACCAAGAAAAAAGTACTGAGGTACACATCCTCTCGATTTTTCATGTACAATGTGCGGCATCAAAGTCCCGTTATTCCGGCAAGCTTAAGAACTCTGGAGCGTCAGTCTGTTTCCAGCTACCATCGCAAGAACGAGGCCTACTGTGTGCTTGGAGTGATGTCAAAAGAGGAGAGAAGGTTTAGGCATCACTTCACACACACTGTAGTAAGTGATACCAACTTCATACGATACCAATAAAATATAAATATGAAAACGGACCATAAACATGTAATTGATGCCTGAAAATTAAACAATAATATATTCAGTGTAGCACACAGAGACGAAGGGCAACAATATTTTATTTAAATGTGGTCCTAGGTCCATGGATAGCTGCGGTGTTAATTTTTTCACACATTGCAGCTGAGAGAATCTGAAGCTTGTTTTTTGCCATGGGGTTCAAAAATTTTCTCGCTTCACTAGCACACTGTGGAGGGCCTCTGTTCAGCGTTCGTGGTGCCGGCGCGAGAACAG
The DNA here is from genome assembly GCA_003991445.1 of Oryza meyeriana var. granulata. NCBI lineage: Eukaryota > Viridiplantae > Streptophyta > Magnoliopsida > Poales > Poaceae > Oryza > Oryza meyeriana. The sequence continues at coordinate 96,418 of RYFJ01003127.1, read as the reverse complement.
CCCAAGAATCCTAAAGGCCATCGTTGATCGAGGAAACGGAGAGCCCTGGCGAGCGAGTTTTCCCGACGCCGCCTGTTCCCATCGGTCACGACGTACGTGAAAAAAATCCCAGCTGGTGTGTGTTGCGATGGCCAAGCGCCTGCGCCACGCCGCCGTTAGTGGCTGTGCAGGTGTTGAGGTGTGTCAAGCCCAAAGTCCCGCCTCTACGAACCTGAAACGGGCTAAACATTTGTCACGAGCTGTGCGGTGCGTTGGGTGGGGCATCAGCTCGTTGCGAGCTGGTAGCGTGCAGCTGTTTTGCGCCTCAATAGCCTTCTCTAGGAATCTGAGACCCCGGTGCGAAATGTGAAGTAGAGCTCTAAATTTAAAAAAAAAAATTCGTATAGCCAAAGTAAACTTTCACATAATTATTCAACTTCAATACACGTTACTTCTTACTGTACATAGCAATATATCAAATATTGATGCTAAAAGAGTAAATACAAAACAATAAACTGACCTCATATTGTATTGAAAAGCATTATTCTTTTAGTAATTTTTGAAATAAGATCTTCAATTATATATTCATACTTAATCTTCTCGAGTACATCATTTTTAAGTGCTATTGTCACCAATCCATCGAGCTTTTTTTTGTCATAGCAGATCCACTACCACAGAACAACGTATTCGTATCATCCTATCGGTTCTGGTTGGGAAAACCTAGCACTGATAAAGGATTTTCTACTCACCCACTTAGTGCATGCTCTCTCAAATCAGTACTGATGTGATGGGTTGCTAGTTGGAAAAACCCGATACTGATAGAAGGTTTTCTGCCACTTACTTAGTGCGCGCCTTTTCAAATCGGCACTGATGTAATATATTTTATTAGTGCCGGTTCGTAGCTAGCTAGAACGGGTATCGATGAGTGCCTCATCACTGTTAAATTGAGCCACGAACCAATATCATAACTAGGACTTTAACAATTTATGTTTAGAAAAGAACGGAGGATCGATTAAGCACTATAATTAATAGGCTTTTCTCTATTCTCTATTATAAGCACTAATGCACTACACTTGTTTAATTACGATTTGTCAGCCCGAAAAAACGGGGGCCCTTGTTCCATTGGCCACCATATCCCTGCTGTTCGACGGACAACTAGTTCGGCATACCACACCACAGATAATGGAGGCGATGCGAGAACGCGTTTTCCCGATGCCCCTCGTTCCGATTAACACCAAATTGGCAAAGCATGCATGTGCCCACGGCACACTGACATCGAGTTCGCCGTCGTACATGGTTGGATGACCGGCCAATCAACTGAGCTCAATGTCAATTTGGTGTACAGGAAAATAAATGGTTGGATCGGTCACGGTTGGGCGATCGGTCATATATGTTGTTGGTGGTTTTGTTATGATATAACCGATACTTAAACGGTTACATTGAAACACAAAAGATGATAGGGGAGTGCATGCACAAGTGGTACTACAATCTACTACAGGTATAAGTCTTGTCAGACATATATAACCTCCTAAAATACAAGGAGTTCTGAAGTTTTATGCAGGTATTAAGGAAGTAGATAAAATTAAATAGGGATGACCATGATTACTTGAGATAAGAAATTAGATCAACAAATTAAATGAGGAATTGTTGTACTTGTGATTGCTTAAGAATAGAGCCAGCAACAGACGTGAGCCAGCTCGCTAGCCCAAACAGTTTGGGCCCTTCTCCCCCTCCTATAAGTTTGTGCATCACGATCTGAAGCGAGCCAAGTAGTGTTTCCTGTGATAGCCATCAGCGCATTGTGGGCTGGTCAGCTGCTCAATAAACCAGCGCCCGAAACCATGGTAAACCATTGGACGTAGCATGGAGGTTCGTCGAATTTTTACTGCTACTAATTTAATTTTTTTCAATTTATAAAACTAATTTTTGATTTGATTTTTTTTTTTTTGCAGAAATAGCCTCTTGCCGTCGTGAGCCACGGCGGTATTTAAAAACCGCCGTGGCCCAGGGCGGCGAATGGCCTCCCCGTCAGGCGGGGCTCACGGCGCGGGCCGTCCTTAGATGGGGGGCCACATGGCGTTGCCGCCCTGGGGGACGGCGGCGAATGCATCCAGGGGCCGAAAATGTATTCGCCGCCGTCCCCCAGGACGGTTTTTAGCCCAATCGCCGTCCTGGAGGACGGCGGTTTTTAGCCCTCCCCTATAAAATCCCTTCGCGCACTCGCTGGCGCGTCATTTCCTCCTTCCGCCTCCAGCGTTCGTCCAATAGAGCTGAGGCAAAGGAGGAGCAGTACAGCGGCAAAGCCCTCACGGATTTTTGAGCCGAATCCAGGTATTTTTTTCTCTCTCCCTGTTATGTAGTCAATTTTTTAGACAAGTGTTAATTAGTACTAGACGCGTAGTGTAATACCCGATATAGTATGAAAATATTAATGGTTTGGCATAACCATCGTTAGTGTTAAATTTATTTGACCGTACTAGAAGAACATAGCGGACAGGTAGTAAATTGTAGATATTTTAGAAATAAATATGCTCCGCCATGGCCATCGTTGGTATACGTCATTTCGACACGTTAGATAAACCTAGCATATAACTTTATTAGCGCCGTTGGGTTAGTTTGTAAAATGTAGAAACGGTAATGGTTTGACTCATACCTATAGCCTTTTTATGGAACGAATATTGATTAGTACAGAGTAATAACTATAGTGAAAATCTTTTTTGTCAACAGAAATGGCAAATAGAGTTGTATTCGCGATATATTACGGTGAAGGAAATGTCAAAGAAGGACAATATGGGGTAGATTTATCGGAGTTCAACGTAGCACAAAAGGGAATTATAGCTCCAGCTGAGAGAAGTTTTCCTGGAGTTTACAATTGGTTAATGAGGGGATTCGGAGTAGATCCTGAAGTAAATGCAATTACGGTGTACGCACTGGTTAGCTGGGCTGTGGAAGGTTTTTGGTGGGAATTGATACCAATAGATTCGACGGCCAGCTGGGTATTTTTTGTGGAGAGTACACTGTAGCGAGGATGGACACCGAGCATCCTAGTGGTAGTGCATGACAGGGTCAGCATTGATCAGGCTGGTCCAAGTACAGCGGAAGGGCCCGATGAAACAAGGGAGTAAAATGAGGCAGAAGACGAGGGTACCTGACAGGAAGGAGGCCAAGAAGATATGGGACCGGAGGGGTTTCCAGATGAAGGGGAGAGACACCCAGGTCTAGTACAGGAGATGGAAATTGAAGACTCAGAACCTGAGCATATAGAGGATGATGATTCTTCGGAGGACGATGTATACCCGGCAGAATGGGACAACGAGGACTTCTCCGGACTCGTTGTCTCAGAGGGGCACACCGTGGCATGGGAGTATCAGCAGAATGAAGTGGTGCAAGGCGCTAGATACGCCGAAAAAGCACAGTTGACAGAGACTGTGAAGATGTGGGCCGTGTCACTTGGGATGGAGTTCTGGGTATCAAAGTCTACCAGATCAGTGTACGAAGTGAAATGTGCAAGTTCAAGTGATGCATGTCCATGGAGGATGTACACATCCAGGAAGAAATATGACGACTGTTGGTCCGTGTCAATCATGACGGAGCACAACTGCCATCTTCCAGGTGTTCAGAAGTACCACAGGAACATATCATCTGCATTCATCGCTTCAGAGCTGTATTATGCTGTTGTGGAGAACCTTCGGTTCGAACCCAAGTCAATTATCAGGCGCATCAAGGAGAAGTACAAGTACACCATTACATATGCCAAGGCATGGAGGGCCAAACAGAAGATGATTGAAAAGAGATTCGGCAGTTTTGAAGCTTCGTACAATAATTTGCCTCGTCTACTGGAAACCATCTGTGCGAGGAATCCTAGCAGCTACTCCGAAATCAAAAGTTTCCCATCGTTAGCAAATCCTGGGCAGAGCGTCCTTCAGTGGGCCTTCCTCTCTCTGCAGGCGTGCATGTTTGCATTTCTTCATTGCAAGCCCATTCTCTGCATCGACGGCACGTTCCTAACTGGAAAATAACCATCTGTGCGAGGAATCCTAGCAGCTACTCCGAAATCAAAAGTTTCCCATCGTTAGCAAATCCTGGGCAGAGCGTCCTTCAGTGGGCCTTCCTCTCTCTGCAGGTGTGCATGTTTGCATTTCTTCATTGCAAGCCCATTCTCTGCATCGACGGCACGTTCCTAACTGGAAAATACAGAGGGCAAATATTGACGGCAATCGGAGTAGACGGTAACAACCAAGTGTTGCCCGTGGCCTTTGCCTTCGTCGAGAGCGAGAACACAGAGAGTTGGTACTGGTTTCTGAAGCTAATTAAGGAAAAGGTGGTGGGGATGAGGCCAGATGTATGTCTCATACATGACCGTCATCCAAGGATGCTGCGTGCAATTGAGGAGCTGTGAAACGGCTGCGCAGACAAGGGATACCCTCCGGTGTGGGAAGATGTAAAGAGCAGATGGTGCATGCGTCACATGGGTGCAAACTTTTATAAGCAGTTCAAAAACAAGGTGCTGATGGCCATGTTCAAACGTTTGTGCGCCCAGAATCAACAGAAGAAGTTCAATGAGCTGTGGAGGAGACTTGATGAGCTGACAGCCAAACATAGAGGCGAGAGTTCTGTAAGACCCACAGCTAGAGGTGTTGACGGCCCTGAAGCTCTAGGTACACTTCCCACCGATGATGGTATATTCAGAAGGAGACCCGGTTCCTCGGTTAGCAGATTTTCGCAGTGGATCGAGCACGAGCCGAAGGAGAAATGGGTATTGCTGTACAATGAAGGTGGAGCAAGGTACGGCATAATGACTACGAACCTTGCAGAGGTCTACAACTAGGTCATGCGTGGTGTGAGGCAACTCCCCCTTATTGCCATCGTGGAGTTCATCCTACATGGAACACAAACGTACTTCCACGACAGGTGCAGACAGAATGGCCCATCTATGGCCAATAGAAACCTTTGGTTCGGCACCAAAATGACAGAGTATCTTGAGGAGAAATGCAAGAAGGCAAGAGAGCACCGAGTCTGAGTGCAGGGCACACGAGAGCATAGATTTGAGATATTGTGTGCCGACAGGTCCAGGCGTGGCATATTCGCAAGGAAACATTTGCAAGAGTGTGTCCTAAAGGAAGATGGGACATGCAAGTGCTCCTGCCGGAAACCAAGCTTGTACCACAAGCCCTGTTCTCATGTCATTGCCGCTTGCGAGGAGTGCGGCATTGATGAACGCCAATATGTGTCCCTGTACTTTAGAAAGGAAGCAATCATGCATACATGGAGTACCGAGATCTTTGGTTTTGGCATCGTCGGCACTTTCACTGAAGACACAAGTCCAGTTTATTACATCCCTGACCCGACGAAGGGAAGGAACAAGGCAGGCCGCCGTCGGACACGGAGGATTCGCAATGATATGGACGAATCCGAGGCCGGCGTTAGCGCTCAATGTTGCAGTAGGTGTGGAGAGGAGGGACATACCTACAAGAAGTGCACGAAAGACGCCGAGGCCCCAAGTGTAGCGGAAGTTCCTATGGAAGGATCAGGCGCCGATGGAAGGCGGCCAACTGGGGAAGGCACCACTGATAGGCAGCGTCATCGCAGGCGTCCTCGTGCACCTTCGGGTTATGTTGTGTAGTATAGCCGCTAGTTGCTGATGTAATGTCCCTGTAATGTGTACTAATATGCATGTATTGCTATCTGATTTTCGTTTTAGTGTGGACCTTTTAAAGGTACTTTGCTGTCTATTAATTTTCTGACTGTAATGCACTATGTTCAATTGAGCTAATCCGTTCCGCTTCTTTTTCCTTGCAGGTATGGACTACCAGACACCTGAGCTGCTAGAACACGCCACCGATCAGTCCCATCGGTCGTTTCTCTCAGCGGTGCAGAACCTCAAGCTCGGTACCTTACGTCCTCGACCTTCTAGGCGACTCCTTCCCGTGGACAACAGGTTCACGACTAGGTACGTATGAACGTTGTACTGTGAAGCTGTATATGTCAACTTACTAACTTGCTTTGTTTTGATTGTCAGGTTGCGGCAGGCAGGCCTTCTGCCGCTGTGTAGGCTGGTAGTAGCCGTAGTGGACCCAAATGACCCGGCGAAGAAGTGGGGTATTGACCGGTCGCTGATCACAGCTCTTGTGGACCGGTGGAGACCGGAGACGCACACCTTCCACCTCCCATGCGGTGAGATGGCCCCCACGCTGCAGGACGTCAGTCTCCTCCTTGGGCTGCCTCTAGCCGGTGATGCGGTGGGCCCAGTTGACGGGCTCTAGGCATGGCGAGACGACATCCTGCAGCGGTTCGCCCTGGTTCACCGTGCTTCAGGGCTTCCCCTCGTCGGCGAGATCTCCCCGTACACGCATGCGGGCCCCCCTCAGGCTTGGGTACTGAGCTACACGGTAAGAATGATTTCTTGTTGTTTTATGTTCATCCTTTAGTCCGTACTAGAATTACAGTGTCAACTTCCTTATATGTTACTACAGTCTGATCAGCTAGACCCGGAGGCCGACGCGTACTCACTGCAGAGGAGCTTGGAGGCGTACCTGTTGTGGCTGTTCGGGTGGGTGATGTTCACCAACTCGCACGGCCACGCAGTCGACAAGGGCTTGATCCCTTATGCGAGGGAGATAGCCGACGCCGAGGACGGTGCTGTTCCCCAATACAGTTGGGGATCGGCAGTCCTTGCCGCCATGTACAGGGGTCTGTGCGACGGCTGCAGGAAGACCAACCTAGAAGCGGTCTTCACGGGTTGTCCACTCCTCCTACAGCTCTGGGCGGCAGAGCGGTTCGCGATCGGCCGCCCTGTGGTGGACCACAGTCCGTACGAGTCGACCCTGTACGTGGATGTCCCACCAAAGGACTATCCGACGATGGGGACGGTGTGGTGTCGTCGTGAGGTATGTTCGGTGTTAGAACCGTCTCAGTTTTTAATGTTACCTGGACTAACGAGAACTCTTTTCTTGTTTGTAGCGTCGGTACGCTCACGTGCAGGTGCAGAAGTCGTACCCAGACTTCGTCATGGAGTTCGACAGGATCACGGACGACGACGTTGTCTGGGAGCCGTACAGCGCCGAGGCGGTGAACGCGCGTGCGCCGCGTGGGCTGTCGTCCCTCTGCACCAGGGACCAGGCGTATTGGCTGATGATGACGCCGATGCTGTTCGACATTTCTGTCGAGCCGCACTGCCCGCAGCGTGTGATGCAGCAGTTCGGTATGCGACAGACCTTCGGCCATCCACAACGCTCGGGCGTACCGCAACACGTTCACAGGTATATGTGGAAATGAATATTCCGTATTGTTATGCATTGTGTCACCGGTTGTGCTCTGCAGGTTAAATCGGCGTGGCCAGGCCGCCGGTAAGTTGTGGAGACCCACCGTCATCGAGTACATCAACGACTGGCTCATAGCCACGGAGGACGTCATCAAGGAGATGCACCCCTACACAGCCGCCAGGTACGAGCAGTACCTTTCCTGGTACCAGGCCCGTACCAGACTACGGGTGACGTTCACTCCCAAGGCTCCACTGGCGCACGTCGCGGGGGTGCGAGACGCATACCGACACACCGCGACCAGGACTACTTCCGCGCGGTGAGTCAATGGTTTTCATACTATTTTCAACGGTAGTTACCACGCGCAACTAACCACGCATGTCCTGCTGAACAGGCGGACGATGCTAGGAAGGTCCACACGGAGCTCGGCCTACTGCGGCAGCGCCTCGAGGCTGGCATCCCTCTCACGCAGCAGGAGCAGACGATCACGTTCGGCCGGATGTGCAACACGATGCGCTCAGTCGTCCGTGCTCTGACTTGTCGCCGTTCCGATGCAGCCCCACCGATGCACATACATATGCGAGGTCCCCATGGTGAAGGGACATCGGCAGGAGCGGCGGGTTATGCAAGGGCTAGTACGTCGTGGGGAGCAGGTCCTTCTAGTACCGCCGGAGGATCGAGGTTGGCAGCCTCCACGATCGGGCGAGGATTGTCAAGTACGTCAGGTTTGAACCTATTCTCCATAACTAACTGCACTTTTTATTCGGCTGTCGCGAACTTTTCTTTATCAGACCCACGCGGCGGATCTCACCACCACCTGGGGGACCTTGGGCGGGGATCTGCCCCGAGCACCTCTGCTTGGATCTCTACCGAGGACGACCTCGTTCCGGAGCAGGACGTGATCGGATCGTCACAGCTCGGAGGTGCACCGCACACACAGCCGCACGACGCCGGTGCTTCCCCTGCTGCTTAGGCGGTCCAAGCCACCCGTGGGGTACCGGCGGACCGCCTGACGTACTCACGTCGGCACGTGCGAGCGCAGCCTAGGAGGACGAGGAGGCGTATGACCTAGGGGCTATTGTTGTATTTATTTATTTATAGGTCTCGCATAACTTGTTTAAATTTGTCATGTCCATATTCACCCCCTCTAGGCTCGATCCCACCCTTCAGATCTGACCTTTCACAAATATTTACAACGGTATTCCGTCATGTCTGTACCATTTTAAAAGGACAAACCACTTTTGGCTCATACCATGCGCGAGTACGGACCACCTTTACTTGCATAATATAGGCCGCGCGTGCGCCACATTGCGACAAGCGAGCTTTCGGTGCGTCGCTTTAGTCATGTGTCGTCACGGGCATTCTGAATACATGGTCGGCCACTTCAACCGCTTTTTGCATATGCATGTCCCTTATATTTTGACCTGTACGTCTCATAGGGAAATAGACGCACGACAACCTATATAAAAGCACCATCATAGTAGCAGAGGGCCTTCACCCAGGCCCTCGGGCAAACTTCGCACCGTTTATGAACTACGGCCACTACCTGCCTCACTAGTTTTCTTTTCTTCTTGTAGCAGCATCGAACAATGTCTCCTACACCTCTTTTCGTGGAGGATTGCAACTGGCGATATTTAGGTTTCGCTTTGGTACTGCCACCTTGGGCTGAACGCTCGATATGCCTTTGTAGTGACCGTTGCCGGCTACGCATATCTCATCAGGAGGAGACTTACGGCTGGAGATACTTCGAGTGCATGCACCAGAGTCCCTAGGTACGTGTTTCAGTCAAGTCTTTGTCATATTCGTTTTTACGCCCACGACTCTTATACCAGGATATTTACCTTAACAGACCAAGGGAAGATATTGCGGCTTCATCGAGTGGATTGACAACGGCAACCCGGAATATGACTACCTCCCGTTAAACGAAAGCATGGCGCAATACATGGCCAGGAGGGCGGAGCACGAACAACGTCTAGAGCTAGAAGGGGCAGACTGGAGAAATCGACCTCTCGGACTACCGTGATGGGAGGACCGTCTAACGTGCGCTTGTGGTGATCGTTGCCAGGTCGTCAGGTCGAGAAGGCCAGGAACTCTGCGACGCAGAAGCTTTGTTTGTCCGAACATTCTTGACAACGATATTGATGTAAGTTCAAGCCGCACCTTACTTCCTGCGGATAGTTTACCTTCACCAAACGTGATGAATTTACTAACCAAACTCGTCCCACAGGATCCTCCAAGGAGGTGTCAATTCAGACAATGGATTGACAATTTCACGCCGTCATATCTATCATGGCACTGGAACATGCAACTAGAATCACCAGCCGACTACAGCCTGTCTAGATCGTACCATGAACGAATCGCCCGCTTTTCTAGGAACCGGTGACTAGAACGAGCGGATACATTATACTGCTAAGAATGTAGTATCCCTTGTTGTATTTTATACTATGGGTGTCGCATTCATCATGCCGCAATGCGAACGGCTCGCATCTAGCTAATATCACTATGCTATTGTACGTGCACTGCGTTAAGTATTGACCGAGTGGATAACGAATAATACAATATATCGTCTTCCAATGTCGAATTAAAAATCATTCAGTACGTACATTTTTGGGGTTAAAAATTAGCAACAAAATTTTCAAATTTGGTAATTTGCAAATGGCTCCAGGGGGCCGAGGCTTGGGCTGGGCAATGGTCCGATCGGGAGGGGGCAACGGTCCGATCGGGGGTATTCGGACGGTCCGATCCCTGGGGCAACGGTCAGTCCGATCAACGGTCCAATTCGGGGGCAACGGTCCGATCGTGTGCATTCCGATGGCCCGATCCCTGGGCGGATGGTCTGATCTTGGGCAATGGTCAGTCCGATCAACGGTCCGATTCGAGGGGCAACGGTCCGATCGGACGATTCGGACGGTCCGATACCTAAGCGGACGGTCCAATCCGGCGGGCAACGGTCCGATCCGGGGATTCGGACGGTCTGATCCCTGTGCCGATGGTCCGTTCGCTATGCATTGCCGCCGTCCCCCAGGGCGGCAATGCCACGTGGCCCCCCCCCCCCCCGGCTAACGGCGGCCCGCGCCATGAGCCCTGCCTGACGGGGAGGCCATTCGCTGCCCTGGGCCACGGCGGTTTTTAAATACCGCCGTGGCCCACGGCGGCAAGAGGCTATTTCTGCAAAAAAAAAAAAACCAAATCAAAAATTAGTTTTATAAATTAAAAAAAATTAAATTAGTAACAGTAAAAAACCGAGGCTCGTCGCAGATGTATTCCCAATGCCACCAATTTCCATTGAATTCGCATCTCATTTTAACTATAGAAGAAAAGGATCGACTAAGTTGGGCAAGAGACTTATTATTGTTCTCATCCAACAAAGTAGCGATAGAACAGCGCATAACTGATCACCCCTGTGCATGTGGTAGTAAGCTGGTGGTGGATTCACTGCTACAAAATGATTTTCACAGGTCATAGGTTTTTCTTTTTAAAGGCGGCCTAAAATTTTAAACCTATGTAAGATGGCTGAGACCGTCTCAACGTAAGAAACCACCTGCAAAAATCTATTTTCACGGACAGTTCCTTAAGAAAACTGCCTATAAAAATAGGATAATTTTTACGGATGGCTCTCTTAAGAATTCTCCTATAAAAATTGATTTTCGCATGCGGTTCTCTTAAGAAACCACCTATAAAAATGGATACAACCTTGTCAATAAAACTATACAACTTTTTCATATCAAATCGGACAAGAACAAATTTTAAATGAAAATTCTAGCTTTCGGCAAGATCCATAACTTTGTAGTTGAATTTTCTTTATTTGAGATCATTTAGGGACTCAAACATGTGTTATAGATATGGTTTTCCTAAGAAACCGCCTGTAAAATCCATTATTGTAGGTGGTTCATTAGAAAGTTTGCCTGTGAAACCCTTTTTTATTATTCTTTGAAAAATGCCCAATTTTTTAAAATTTATAGAAAAATCATTTTAATGTCGATTGAGGTGAACAATGTTCTCTAAGAACATTACTGTATTTGATTTAATATGATGAAGTCAATATTACCTTTGAATATTTTCTTTAATATGGTCTTTGACTAATATCAAGTTGCATAACATGTTAACTCACATAGACGACTTTGACATAACTGAATGATCGTATTAAATAAAATATTCTAAGGAAATATTGATCCCACCATATTAAAAGAAATATTGTAAGAATCTCAGAGAAGTTCACCTCAATTGGATTTTGAAATGAATTTTCAAAGTTTTGGCAATTTTTAAAGAATAAGGAAAAAAATGTTTTTACGGGCGGACTTCCTAAAGAAACGCATCTAAGAAGGTTTTTACGGGCATTAATTTTCTTAAGAAAGCCGCCTATAAAATGAAACAACGTAAAAATCATAGCCTTTTCAAATGAATTTGGATGACGACCAATTTTATAAAAAATTATAGCTCTCGACGAGTTCTACAGCTTTGTAGTTGAATGTTTTTTCATTTAAGATTGATTAAGAGCCCAAATATAAGTTACAAGCTCTTAGATCTATTTTAAAAACGAATTTATGATATTTTCAAACGACCTCGGATGGACACGTGCTCTATATCAAAATTGTAGATCTCAACAAGGTCTATAACTTTGTAGAAGATTATATTTTGATTTGATGTAATTTAGAGCGCCAAATTTATATTATAAGTTTTAGAGAAGTGAAGTCAAGAAATAGCATGTCATATGGTTGCGAAGTGCTTCATATATGAAATGGTAAGGAGGCTAAGCGTGAAGTGAGATATACTGCATGCATGCATATTTCGTGCAATAAATCATGTGACTTGTGACATGCAACCTCGTATAAATGCCTACTAAAATTTGAAATGTTTTGTTGGGTTCTTTTTGTGCCTACGAAAATCAAAATCTAGAAATGCATTTTACGGGTGGTTGCTTAAGAGAACTGCTCGTGGTAATGGATTTTTTACAACACCAATTTCTACATGCCCTAAACTATAGGCGGCTATGTAAACGCCGGTACAAATGGGTTACCAGCAGTTTCAAAAATGTTATCTATACCAGTGATTTCTATATAGGAGTAAAATGAGTGGACGTGATACACTGAGCTGGTGGTGACATACACTACATAAAGTTGCTTTATTTACGATGTAAGACATGTGCATGTGCCAGATCGGAGGCTAGCTCGGAGAGTTCAGCTGTGAACTTATACCATCATAAGAATTATCGGTTTTCTATTTATTCGAGGAATAATTCGTTCTACCCCTAGTTTCTTATGGAGTCCAAGTTTCATCCTCAGTTTTAATTTCACATCATGCAAGGAACAGATGATAGGTGCATGAGCCCAAGTATCCACAAAAAATAACATGGAGTTTACACAAAAAAATCACATGGAGTTTAGAGAGGTGTTTCACCGAGATAGTTACTCTTGTCTTCATGAGCATATGCTGTGAACTTCGTGCACTCTTATTCTGAGGCCGCTAACCGCTAGAAGCATAACCAACGAAACGAATCCTATAATATTACACAAAGCACCATATGGAGAGTACTTAAATCAACTGGAAGCCTGTCCCGTCAGCTATATGCCTATATATACTCAGGCTAGCGTAAATTATAAAGCTATATATCCACAAAAAAAGATTGATTAACAAGTTCTTTTATCTTGCAAAATCAAGATGCTTAATAAAAGCTACGCTTGAATTTTGAAACCATGAAAGAAAACTAGAGTGGCACACATCCTCTCGATTTTTCATGTACAATCCATGAATACCAACAGAGACATCATAATGGGCCATTTAAGCTGCATATCATAATGCTCCTAGAAAGTCATATTTCGAATATAGAGGATGTCCCCAATAATCCATGAGAACTCGTACCCAACTATAAATAGTACGAGCACATCCTCTATCAGCCCCACACTGCGCCTTCTGGCTCTATACCCCAATCTAATTCGCTCTGGCCTTGGGTCCTCCCGCATCTCTTCCTCAATAAGCAGACCGTGGATGCTGGTGGGTATCAACTTTGTTATATATATATATATATATATATATATATATATATATATATATATATATATATATATATATATATATATATATATATATATATATATATATATATATATATATATATATATATATATTTATGTGTGTGTGTGTTTGTAACTTCTATAAATAGAGATAGATGTGGCCGGCTATAGATAGAATCAAATCAGAGTTTGTTAAGAGTTTCTTTTGTATTAGGAGCCGGCCATGTTAGGTCCTATCTATATAAACACCCTTGTACCTTGTTCGGCAATTGCCAGAGATTAACACGTATTCGCTGCACTGCACGGCGTTCTCTCCATCTAGCTTTCGCCCTCTGATTTCTACATGGTATCAGAGCTTCTTTGAGATCGAAATCGATCTTTCCCATGGCCAGTTCCTCCACTGTCGCTGTCTCCAATCCCTTGCTTGGCTTCCAGATCTCTAAGAAGTTGGGGAAACAAAACCATGTGCTATGGAGTGCGCAGGTGCTCGCTGCTATACGTGGCGCAAGACTCGACGGCTACATCAACAGCACGACCGTGGCTCCACCAGCAGAAGTGGAGCGGAAGGAGGACGACAAGGTGACAATGATCCCTAATCCAGCCTACCATGAGTGGTTTGCCACAGACCAACAAGTTCTTGGCTTCCTCTTCTCGTCGTTGTCGCGAGAGGTGCTCACATAGGTCGCCACATGCAAGATGGCGGCTGAAGCTTGGCGTGCCATAGAGGGCATGTTCGCATCTCAAACACGCGCACGCTCCCTCAACGTTCGACTCTCCTTGATGACAACGCGCAAAGGTAACATGACCATCTCTAAATATTTTGGGAAGATGAAGGCCCTTGGAGATGAGATCCCGGCCTCTGCTAAACCAATAGATGAAGAGGACCTGGTGGCTTATATACTAAATGGTTTAGATGATGATTTTGAGCCTGTTGTTTCCGCATTGGTGGCAAGGGTAGAATCCATCACCGTGACAGAAGTTTACTCTCAGTTGTTAAATTTTGAGAACAGACAATCTTTACGCAACAACGCGTCTTCGGTGAATGCTGTGAACCGAGGGTGTGGTGGACCTCCAAATCGTGGCAGTACTGGACATGGCCGTAGCACATCTCGGGGCTGTGGCAATGGAGGACGCGGCAGAGGTGGCAGCAACCACCAGTGAGTCGACAGCCGACCCATCTGTCAAGTCTGCTACAAGAGAGGTCATGTGGCCTCCGAGTGTTGGCATCGCTTTGATGATTCCTATGTGCCAGATGAAAGGCATGTTGCTGCTGCTACCCACGCCTATAGAGTAGATACCAATTGGTACCTCGACACAGGTGCAACCGATCATCTCACCGGTGAGCTGGACAAACTAACCATCTGAGAAAAATACAAGGGGAATGATCAAATTCACACAGCAAATGGCGTAGGTATGGAGATCCAGCATATTGGTCATTCTGTTATTTCTACCCCTAGCCGTAATTTGCATCTCAAGAATATACTCCATTTGCCGCAAGTTAAGAAAAATCTCATATCTGCTCATCGCCTTGTCATGGATAACTTTGTGTTCCTTGAAGTTTACCCTAAATGTTTTTTGATTAAGGATCGGGCCACGAGGAACACGATTCTTAAGGGAAGGTGCCAATGAGGTCTTTATTTCCTTCCATCGTCACCGGCGAAGCATGTTCTTTTGGTTATGCCATCCTTCCCAAGGTGGCATAGTCGCTTGGGTCATCCGTCAACTCCAATTGTTACAAGAGTCCTTAGCAAACATAATCTGCCATGTCTTTCTAAATTAAGTAAAGAGTTGGTTTGTGATGTATGTCAAAAGGCTCAAAGCTATCAGTTACCATATTCTAGATCTTTTAGTGTGTCTCACCATCCCTTGGAACTTATTTTCTCTGATGTTTGGGGTGCTGCCCCCAGTTCTGTTGGTTAAAAAAAAATATTATGTTAGTTTTATTGATGACTTTAGCAAATTCACATAGATTTATCTTCTTAAGCATAAATCAGAGGTGTTTGAAAAGTTCCAGGAGTTTCAGAAATTGGTTGAGAGACTATTTGATCGAAAAATCATAGCTGTCCAAACTGACTAGGGAGGACAATATCAAAAAATCCACTCCTTTGATAAAATTGGCATATCTCACCATGTTTCTTACCCCTATGCTCATCAACAGAATGGGTCAGCTGAGCGAAAACATCACCATATAGTAGAAGTGGGTCTAGCCTTGCTTGCACATGCTTCCATGCCATTGAAATTTTGGGACGAAGCCTTCTTTGCTGCCACATATGTTATTAATCACATTCCTAGTAAAGTTATCAACTTTGACACTCCTCTAGAACGGTTGTTCAAGCAACAACCAAGTTATACCTATCTTCGAGTGTTTGGGTGTGCGTGTTGGCCTAATCTCCATCCCTACAATACTTACAAACTTCAGTTTCGATCGAAGCAATGTGTCCTCCTTGGATACAGCACCATTCATAAAGGTTTTAAATGCCTTGACCCATCTTCTGGACGAGTATATATTTCTCGTGATGTTACATTTGATGAAAATGTGGTTCCCTTTGCTCACATGCACTCAAATGCTAGCGCTAGACTTCACTCCGAGATTTCCCTTCTTCCATCCTCTCTTGTTCCATATGGCTATGATCAAGGGGGAGAAATTCAGAATGATCACATGCACCCTCCTAATGCCGCTAATAATTTTCTTGAAGAAAATACAGGTGATATTCAAACAGATGGTCAAGAGGATGCAGAAGAAAATCATTTAGGTACACTTCAGCATGTGGTTGAAGCAGAAAACTCAAATATCAGGCAATCCACCTTGGACAGGGTGCCGCCGCAGTCCCCTCTACATGGTGCACGGTGCGCAGAGCCCTAACGACGACGCCACACCGAGCCAACCGACATGTGACGCCTGTGCCTCAGCCGGTACGGTTCCTGCCCAAGTGCGTGCAACCGTGCAATGAGCCGGGGACGCGTCAGCCGCAGAGACCAAGGAAGATACTGCTGGATCATCTTCATCACCTGCGGCATCCACTGTGCCGGTCAGTGAGTTTCTATCACCACGCGTTGCAGAGGCTAATACTGGTACTGTCTTCAGGTCAGACACCTCTCGTGTCGAACCAGGGGGAGCCACGTATACACTGGAGGTTGAGCTTCCAGGATCTTTTGTGCTAGCTAGACCCCATACTCATCTGCATAGTGGAATACACAAAGAAAAGGTATACACCGATGGTACAATTAAATACACATGTTTTACTTCATCTGGTGAACCTCAAATTGTAGATGAAGCGTTGGGTGACAAAAATTGGAGAGAAGAAATGGATGCAGAATATATGGCGCTGATGAAAAACAAGACTTGGCATTTAGTTCCTCCTCAGAAAGGATGAAATGTCATTGATTGTAAGTGGGTCTACAAGATTAAAAGAAAGGTAGATGGAACTCTAGACCGGTACAGGGCACGGTTGGTGGCAAAGGGCTTCAAACAAAGGTATGGCATAGACTACGTGGATACTTTTAGTCCTGTTGTTAAAGTTGCCACTATCAGAACGGTTTTATCTATTGCTATGTCTAGAGGATGGACTTTACGTCAGTTGGATATACAAAATGCTTTTCTTCATGGAGTTCTAGAGGGAAGAAGTGTATATGAAACAACCTCCAGGATATGAGAAACCATCCTTGTCTGGCTATGTTTGTAAGTTAGACAAGGCCCTATATGGGTTGAAACAGGCTTCTAGAGCATGGTATTCGAGGCTAAGCACCAAACTACAAGAGCTGGGCTTTAAGTCATCAAAGGCAGATACATCTCTGTTTTTCTACAGTAAAGAAAGTGTTACTATATTTGTGCTGATCTATGTTGATGACATTATAGTAGCTAGTTTTGTGCCTAGTGCAGCCTCGATTTTGTTGCAGGATCTTGGAAAGAAATTTTGCTTTCAAGGATCTAGGTGATTTTCACTACTTCCTTGGTATTGAGGTAAGCACAGTACCTAATGGAATATTATTGGGTCAGGAGAAATATGCATAAGATGTTTTGTGAAGAGTAGGAATGAGTGACTGTAAACCAGTTAGCACTCGTTTGTCTACTTCTGAGAAACCATCTGTAAATGAGGGTACTTTGCTTGGATCACGTGATGCAACACAATATAGAAGTGTTGTTGGAGCATTACAATATTTAACTCTGACGAGGCCGGATATCTCATTCCCAGTGAATAAGGTATGTTAGTTTTTACATGCTCCAACTATAGAACATTGGGCAGCAGTCAAGAAAATTTTGAGATATCTCAAACACATAGCACAACTAGGGCTTAAAATCTGTAAATCTTCATCGTTACTTGTGAGTAGCTTTTCAGATGCTGACTGGGCATGTAATCTTGATGATCGTCAATCTATAGGAGGATTTGCTATGTTCATAGGCTCCAACCTTGTGTCATGGAGTGCAAGGAAGCAAGCAACGGTGTCGCTTTCAAGTACAGAAGTTGAGCATAAAGCTCTGGCAAATACAACTGCAGAAATTATGTGGATTCAAACTCTGTTGCAAGAACTTGGAGTGTGTGCACCATGAACTGCAAAAATTTGGTGTGACAACATTGGGGCTAAGTATATGAGTGCTAATCCAGTTTTTCATGCATGAACTAAGCACATAGAGGTTGACTATCATTCTGTGAGAGAAAGAGTTGCAAGAGAACTTTTTGAAGTTGAGTATATCTCTACCAAGGATCAAATTGCTGATGGTTTCACTAAGGCTCTTGTTGTACGACCGTTTGAGATGTTTAAAAACAATCTAAATCTTGTTCGATTAGATTGAGGGTGAGTGTTAGATATTTGGTTATATATATATATATATATATAGAGAGAGAGAGAGAGAGATAGATGTGGCCAGCTATAGATAGAATCAAATCAGAGTTTGTTAAGAGTTTCTTTTGTATTAGGAGCCAGCCATGTTGTACCTTGTTCGGCAATTGCCAGAGATTAACACGTATTCGCCGCACCTCATGGCGTTCTCCCCATCTAGCTTTCGCCCTCTGATTTCTACAAGCTTGGAACTAATAGAAAACATCAATATTTTTTGCCTCTAGACCCCTAAAGAAATATATAGTTGAAGTCACACTACTACAGAAACCATCATCCATGCCGCCCCATCAGTGCCGATTTGCTAAAACCAGGCACTGATGGGGATTTCCCACCCCCTTGACCCATATGTGCCCTGGAAGTGAAAAAATCCGGCACTGATGTGAGGTCATCAGTGCAGGTTATTTATATAAACCAGCACTGGTGTATTCAGTGCCAGTTTTTTAGACCAACCGGGACAAAAAAAGCTGGCCAAGCCGAGCCGAGCCGAGCCGAAGAAGTGAGCTGATCCAATAGCAGGCATAAAATAATTCGATCGATATCCTCCACCAGCTCGCGAGCACCCTTATCCGATCCCTTTCTCCCCGACTCCCCCACCCATCACCCCCTCTCTCTCTCTGGCTCACTCTCTCTCTTTGCTGCCCATGGAACCCGCCTGCCCGACGCCCGCCCGCCGTCATCGACGCTGCCGCCCAAGAGGTCGCCTCCCCCCTCCACCTCCTCCCGCCCGCCCGATGCCCACCCGCCATCATCAACGCCGCCACCCAAGAGATCGCCCCCCTCCTTCTCCTACTCTTGCTCGTCCAACGCCTGTCTGCCCGCCGTCATCGACGCCGCTGCCCAAGAGATCGCCCCCCTTCTCGTCCTCCTCCTCCTGCCCGCCCGACACCCGCCTGCCGTCATCGATGCCACAAGCTGGCTCGCTCTCTCCGAAGCGGCCAAGACCCTCAACCGAAGCCTTCTTCCATGGATTTTGTGTTGATTGAGGAGGGTTGAGCTAGAGGAGGCGGAGGGCATGAGCTGGTGGAGGTGGATTTTTTTTATTTGTGTTGATTGATTTTGTGATTTAGTTCTAGGGATTTTGTGATTTTTGTGTCGATTGATTTTGTGAATTAGTTCCAGAGTTGTGCAGATTGATTCGGTGGCTTTCTATTTTTGTTCCATCAGTGGATATGGATGTGGGATATGGATTAGGATCTGGGGTTGCAGATTTAGTTCCATCAGTGGATGTGGATTTGAGGACCTCGAATCATCGGGTCGGCTTCCTTTTTTTTTTTGACTCGTCCACCCCAATCAGTGCCGGGTTCTCCCTCTGGCACTGATGAGCCACCCTCATCAGTGCCGGAATTCTAGTGTCGGGCCTATACTCGGCACTGATACTTGTTATTACCCAGCACTGAAGCCGTTTACTGTGGTAGTGTCAGCTCACATTGGAGACATCTTTATCTAATTCTGAAGCTTTGTTGTCTGCCTCCTAAAAGATTCTGTTAGGATCGGCTGGCTCATCCTCATCAGCTGAAAAGAAAACAAAGACAGATTTTTTCAGTGACATATCTAATCAGACAGAAATTGATGTTGGAGACACGATAATTCACATCAGTTTCAGTAGGCAAGACTCGAGTGGAAGCTACGGTTTAACAAATGCAACGCATGCAAGCACTACTAAAAAAGGCAAATCACTGGTGGCCAAATCACATTTTCAATGACGCGTGGCCCAGCCATCAGCGATCAATGGCCAGAGCAAATACACTATTTTTCGCTGGTGGCAAATGGCCGCCAGTGTGAAACTATTTTCGCTAGCAGGCTACATAACGCAGCCGCCAGCGAAAATAGTCTTCGTAGGCGATCCAGTAACAACGACCGCCAGCGAAGATTTTTATTTGTAGGCAGTCATGCAACGTGGCCCGTTTGTGAAGATAGTTTCACAGGAAGTATATTTTGCAATGTGGCCCGCCTGTGATGATTATGCGCCAAATTTTGAATTTGGATTTCCTGCCAATTTAAAATTTATTTTTAGATTCACATATTATGTATATAGAATCGATGACGATTTGATTGAGCAGTCAATAAAAAGGTTATCTTTATCGATCGAAGCCATATTTGATAATATATACAATATTAATTAATTAGGACAATCTATTAATTAATATATTTACATAATACTTATATAAACACATAGTACTAGATGTTTGTGAAATATGTTACAACTTGATCCACACATATAATTTATATAATTCTCTTGACCTAGTCAAGAAGACACTCGTATTTCTTGTCCGAGTTTAGAAGTCCTTTTTATGGAAAAATCATCCATTCTTGTAACATCACTCATGGTGAATAAAGCAGTACACGTCTCGCTGTATATTCTCAATGGTTGTATCATTTAGCGTCTTTTCAGAATTTGAAAAAGGGTGCCGCTTGAAAAAACCACTTTTGTAGTAGTGAAGGTAGCTTGAGACCAGTGTCAATCTGGGCGTACAAGAGAAACGAAACGAGTTGATCAGGCCACTGTGCGAGCAATCATACTCTCTTCATCTTATTAAATAAGGCACGCACGCATTTTAAGACTCAATAATTGAAATATTTGACCAATAATTAGTCTAATATAAAGTAAATTTTATTTGATGAAAACAATATCATTGGATTGGCACTTGAATTTACTTTCATATGACTATTTTTTTTTGTTATAAACATAGCAGTATGTGAGAAATTGAAAATGAAAAATTAGTTTTGTACATCGTGACAAATTTGACCACATCTAGAGTGGACAGAGGGAGTATATCGTTCGTGGCTTGCGGACGCAGCAGCGTGCGCCGTGCGGTGTCCCTCTGCTTGCCAGTCTTTGTGGAGCAGATCGTTGTTTTCTTTGAGCGTGTTGGGCTGAAAGTGGATACAGGTAAAACTTGATTTGGGTCATGACGTGAATACTGGGTGTGTTTGCTGGCCAAGCGCCAGGCCGCCCATTGTGGCCGTATCGGCCCAAAGTCCCACCTCTAGGTGCCGGTTCTATTTTTGAGCAGGTACGTATGAATCCAATGAATTCAACGCCCTTCGGCCATCCATGGGCGTGCCAAGCTTCGATGCCCGCCCGAAGGTCTCCTCAACCGGCACGCTAGAGGCCCACCACCAGCTTCTCCGAGCCATCGCGTCCCGGCTCAGTGCTCAGGACCTCATCAAGGAGTTCCTGATGATGGGTGTGAACCCGTTGGCGTGGTCGTGGAATATCACCATCGACCGAGACAACCAGATCTGTGATCTCCCCGCCATCGCCAACCCCAACAACCACCTTGGTAAGCGCCTTGCCTTATTTCTTTTCGCCTCTTTGCTCGCCTACCGAATTTAGTTCGACCTGTTCTGATTTAGATGACTTTGTGCGGTTTGTAGTTATTTCTTTGGGCGAAGCGGAGAGGCTGGCGAAGCGCCTCGTTAGCAACCTAAGAAGGAATACGGGGAGATCATGAAGTTCTTAAAGGGGGGCGGGTGAACTGTGTTTGCATGCGGCTTCACTAAGAATTACCCCACGCGAGAACCCCGTCCAACCCCAGGGCGATGATGGCGGGGACGCCACTAGGAAGAAGAGGAAGAAG
The DNA here is from genome assembly GCA_003991445.1 of Oryza meyeriana var. granulata. Taxonomy (NCBI): domain Eukaryota; kingdom Viridiplantae; phylum Streptophyta; class Magnoliopsida; order Poales; family Poaceae; genus Oryza; species Oryza meyeriana. The sequence continues at coordinate 74,749 of RYFJ01003127.1, read as the reverse complement.
ATGACTAGCGATGTTGCTGGCCCCAGCCGCGTGGCGCCAAAGATGGGCCAACCTCTTCGGGCCATCCGGCCTTTGACCCCGTCTTCCCTCGATGAGGACGACGAGAACGGTGACGTAGGGGACACCGACACCAGTACTGTGGGCTGTACTCCCAGTCCTGACGTCATGATGCCTGTCAGCGGCCGGGCTGGGACAAGGCCTTTGCCTGTCCGTGGATCCGAAGGCATTGCCGGGTCATCAGCGGCCGCCACTCGGCCCGAGAGCGCTGGAAGGGCAGTCCACTTCCAGTTCACGACGGTAGTTTTGGGCTCGGCGTTTAGCGATTTAGAGTCGTCTTCGCCGGTGCACCAGAGCCCGGTGGCGAAGAGGGCGAGGATGGAATCTCCCCAGTCCGTTGATGATGAAGACATCGTCGTGGACGACGAGAGTGAGGAGGTGCCGGAGGACGTGTTGGCTGGAGGCGTGTCGGAGCTTGCAAACAGCAGCAGCCAAGGCGCTAGGGAGGCGAGCAGGCAGCCAACCGCGACGTTCTCCACCTCTGATAGCATCCTTCCGCCTCCGAACTTCACGGCCAAGGACTTCACCTACCGTGACGAGCTTCGCTTGTTCGTCGGTGGCTTTGTTCCTTGGCCTTGCCCTTGACCGTTCAGCCAGTCATTGATGACCGGTTTGACCTCGATGAGGCAGGCTTGTCACTTCGTGGTCTACTAACCAAGGTGAATTTTCCATGCCTTTTCCTTCTTCGATCCGTACTTGGCTTTTTGGTCTTGTTTTGCTCACCTCTTGGCTTCGTCATTTTCAGCCGCTTTCCTTGGCAGGATGCTATGAGCGCATGGTGCGCACCCGCTTAGACGGCCTTAAGAGCTGTCAGCGGGACAAGGCGTTGAAGGCTGAGCGGCAAGCTTAGGAGCAGAGCGTGTTGAAGAAGGCTCTAAAAGACGCCAAGAGCTTGAACACCGCCCTAAGAGTCGAAGCCGACTAACTCCGAGCCCGCCTTGCCGACTGCGAAGATGAGCTCGAACGCCTTCGTGCGAAGCTATCGAAGGCGAGGGGGATTGAGGCTGGCACTCAGGCTTCGGCCATTGACGCCAGCCGCACACTACGTGTGGCGCTGACCAGGATGGGCACCTTTCCTCCGCCGCTGCCCGAAGACGACACCCCTGCCGAAGCATTCACAGATTGGTGCGTCATCGCAGGAGAGGCGGTGGGCAACGCCTCTGGCGTCTTTAGCGACAGCTGTGCCTGGACGGCAGGCTACGACATTTTGTTCGCGCTGCACGCCAGCGGCTGCAACCATCTCCAAGACCTCCCCGCAATCTACAGTAGCGATGTCAAAGACAACAGCGTCTGGGAAAGCAGGGACGAAGTCCAGCCCCACTACCGATCCTTCTGGAAAAGTTGGTGGGTGCCGAAAGGCAAGGAGATAGGCGCCGAGCACCTTCACGACCAATTGAAGAAGCAAGGGTAGCGCGAGGCAGCCAAGGCGATGCCGGAGGGCAGTGGAGATGTGCCTGAAACCGAGGCACCGCTGCAGGTGTGACGGTCTTCCCTGACTGGCTATATTATACATACATTTTCCCTTTTTTGATAGCTTAGGATAGCTAGTCTTGCTGATGACGGGCCTTATGTAAGTTTGTCTATGTAAGGCCTTCAGCCCCACTTTTGCATATAAATGAAAATATTTTTTGCCTATACCATGTTTCGCTCAGGCAAAAACTCTGTTTTTCCGGCTTCAACTACCTGTGGCCAGCGATAAATTTGAAGTTTGTTGCGTCCCAGCCACCCGGGAAGATGAGGTACCCAGGTCCCGAAGATCGCGTCCCGGCAATAGTGATCAATGGCCAGAGCTACGCCCATTGCTCTGTGGCGAAGTGGCTACGGAAGAACCCCGGGCGTGATGACTTTTGCATATAAATGAAAATATTTTTTTGCCTATACCAAGTTTCGCTCAGGCAAAAACTCTGTTTTTCCCGCTTCAACTACCTGTGGCCAGCAATAAATTTGAAGTTTGTTGCATCCTAGCCACTCGGGAAGATGAGGTACCTAGGTCTCGAAGATCGCGTCCCGGTGATAGTGATCAACAGCCAGAGCTACGCCCATTGCTTTGTGGCGAAGTGGTTGTGGAAGAACCTCGGGCGTGATGTGTCTAGCTTCGACCAGGACTACCAGCTTTGTCATCACGATATGGTAGAGTTCTGGCGAAATTTTCAGATGTCGGCTTGTCAGCAAGGGATTTGGGACCGGCAGTACGCTTTCGTCCCTGCTGATTCTCCCGCTCGCGAGGTCCCCATTGTCGTGCTGGATAGCGACGATTCAGCCAGGGGCGAAGCGCCTGCTCGTCATCAACAACGACGCTTCGACTGTGAGCGAGGGAGAGGTTTCGGGTGACTATATTTTTTGGCCTAGATTTTCTACTCCCAGTCCTACTGGGAGTTTTGTGAGTCCTGTAGACTATAGTTCTTCCGATAGTGAGGCATCGTCCTCTTCAGGATTTGATTTGTAAATTTGTTATAACGCATTCTGTATGTAACTCGATGAGTCATGTAATGCTTGTAACTGGAGATTTTTCGGAATAAAGTCCCTTCACATTATTCTCTTGCCATTTTTATTGTTTCTTCAACAACATTTGGCTTCGGGAATTATAGGGTTTTGGTGTGCGAGCTTTTTAGGGTGAGTGGTGCTTTGGCCACTCATCGTCCCCTATCTTCGACAGATAGTGCCAAGTTAGTACTTGGCGCTTATCCGTCGGGTTCGATGTCATTGTTTTCGGCGGCCAGGCAATGCTTCGGTCTCTCACCGTCTCCTACCTCCGACGGATAGCCAAGTTAGTACTTGGTGCTTGTCCGATGGATTGGCTTTCACGCTATGCATTCGTTGCATTTTTTTCTGCAGCTGAGCGATGCTTCGGCCGTTCGCTGTCCCCTACCTTCGACAGATAGCGCCAAGTTAGTACTTGGCGCTTGTTCAGTAGGTTATTTTTTGCACCGTGCATTTGGATGACGCAACACAATTTCAGCATTTGATTGAGCGATGCTTCGATCTTTCTGCTTCCCTCATTCGACAGAGTACTGACCAGGCATTGTCCTTTTGGGTCATTTGCGACAAATGCAAAGACACAATGATTTTTATACTGGTTCGGGCCTCCATTGTGGATAATAACTCTACTCTAGTTTTTTTACATGCTCTTTACATGTAGTAGTGCTTCAATGAAGCGACATTCCATGGGTGGTCTAGCTCTTCGCCCTCCATGGTCGCTAGCTTGTAAGCCCCTTCGCGTGATTTGTGAACTACTAGGTATGGTCCCTCCCATTTGGACTTGAGCTTGCCTACCGTCATAGGGTTGCTTTTCTTTTTTAGCACAGTGTGTCCTAGCAAGATCTCCTTCGGCCGTACCTTTTTGTTTGTATAGTTCTTCGTTTGAGGCGGAGTACTTTGCCTTGATTTGCAATGCCGCGACATGCACCCCTTCAAGCAGCTCCAAGGCAGCCTTTCGCCCCATCTCCCGGTCTCCGGACAATGTGACTGTGGGTGAGTTCGCCCCCAACTCGCTTGGGGTCTTGGCCTCTTCGCCGTATATGAGCATGAATGGGCTGAACTTTGTTGGCCGTGTCGGGGTAGTACGAAGCGCCCAGAGCACCGATGTGAGTTCCTTCGGCTATCTTCCTTTTGGCGCTTCGTCTAGCCTCTTCTTTAGGGCTTCGAGGATCTTGCCGTTCACCATTTTGACTGCCCCGTTCGACTGCGGGTATGCCATGGATGCAAAGTTGATCTGCATGTTTAGCCCCTTGTACATCTCTTTGAACTTTTCTAAGTCGAATTGTTTCCCATTATCGGTGACACTCTCTTGGGATGCCAAAACGGCATATAATGTTTCTCCATACAAAGCGCTGGACCGCCACCGAAGTTATACTGGCCAATGGCTCGGTTTCGATCCAGTGCGAGAAGTATTCCACCACCACAATGGTGAACTCTTAGCTGTTCCGGGCCATGGAAAATGGTCCTATGATATCCAGCCCCGACCTGGCAAAGGGCCATACTGGGGGCAGCGGTTGCAGCTTGTACTGTGGTGCGTTCTGAGACATGCCATGCCTTTGGCATTCTTGGCACTTCTTGATGTGATCTTTGCACTTCCATAGGATTCAGGGCCAGTATAGCCCATGGCGAAGTATCTTGACCGCCACTGCTCGTGGCACCTGGTGCGCACCACACTAGCCTTTGTGCACCTCCTTGATCATCTCCTCTCCTTTGGCCTCGGAGATGCAGGGAAGGAGTGGTTCCAGAATTCCGCTCTTGTACAGTTGTCCCCCGATGAGCTTGTACTACCACGCTCTTGCCTGCAGCGCTTCATTGTTGGGGAGCTTTCCTTCGGAAAGGAACTGCACAAATGGTGTTCGCTAGTTTTGCATGCCATGGTCGATATCCATCACTTGCTGTGAGTCTTCTTCGTTCTTCGCACTTGGCGTGTAGATCACTTTGAAGAAGACCCCAGGCTGGAATGGACCCCCGGTGCCTGCCGCCTTCGCTAGCATATCAGTTTCTTCGTTTTCTCCTCTAGGGAGGTGTTGCATTGTGATGTCGGTGAAGGCCTTCTCCATGGCTCTTATGGTGTCCAAGTACTTCGCCGTTCCCTTGTCTTTGGTTTCAAAAGTTTTGTTGATGTGTCCCGTAACTAGCTTGGAGTCTATCTTGACTATCAATCGTCAGGCCCCCAACGCCTTCGCCTTTCACAGCCCAAGGAGGACTGCTTCGTACTCTGTTGTGTCATTGGTTGTGGGGAACTGTAGCCTCGCAGCGTAGCGAATTACAGTTCCTGCCGGCAAAGTGAGGATTGCGGCCGTGCCGGCTCTGGTGTGCGATCATGAGCCGACGAAGAACATGGTCCAACAATCCTCATTCATCGATGGAGCCACTTGGCCAGTGGGCGAAGTCCACTCGGCGACAAAGTCGGCCAGAACTTGCAATTTTATCGCCGTTCGGGCCACATAATGTAGGTCAAAGGGGGCCAGCTCCGTGGCCCACTTGCCTAGATGGCCTGTGACTTCCTTGTTCCGAAGCACCTCTCCGATGGGGTATTGCGAGGGCGCGATTATTTTGTACGCCTGGAAGTAGTGCCGGAGCTTGGGCGAGGCCATGACGAGGACGTAGGACAGCTTCTCAATTTCAGAGTATCTAAGCTTCGCTCCTTGCATCGCTTCAGATACGAAGTATAAGGGTGTCTGTCCGCCTTCACCTTCATAGACCAAGGCCACACTTACTGCCACTGGCGAGGCCACAAGATACAACAGCAGTTTGGCACCTACCTTCGTACTTGCTAGCCTTGGTACCTCCTGGAGGTAAGATTTGAGGGACTCAAACGCCACTTGGCATTCGCTTGTTCAGTCGAATTTGCTTCCACATGGTCCTGAAAAATGGCAATGCCTTCTCCGCCGATTTCGCCATGAATCTGCTGAGGGCCACGATGCGGCCCGTCAACCTCTGCACTTCACGTGCTCTTTTCCGCGGCTGCATTTGCTGGATGGTTTCAATCTTCTCAGGGTTCGCCTCAATGCCCCTCTCGGACACCAGGAACCCCAGCAATTTGCCCGCGCGAACACCAAAGACACATTTCTCTAGGTTAAGCTTGACCTTTGCTTTGCGCAGGTTGTCAAAGGTTTCTTGTAGATCCGCAATGCGGCCAATTGCCTTCCTGCTCTTGACGACTATGTCATCCACGTATGCCTCAATGTTCCTACCAATCTATGCCTCCAGCACCTTGTACACCAAGCGGGCAAAGGTGCCTCCGGCGTTCTTGAGGCCGAAGGGCATACGGATGTAGCAGTATGTGCCGAAAGGGGTGATAAAAGAGGTCTTCACCTGGTCCTCTTTGGCCATAAAGACTTGGTAATATCTTGAATAAGCATCCAGGAAACTCATTAGCTCATAGCCGGCGGTCGAGTCGACCAGCTGGTCAATTCGTGGGAGGGCGAAGTCATCCTTCGGGCACGTCTTGTTGAGGTCTGTGAAGTCGACGCACATTCTCCACTTGCCATTCGACATCTTGACCAGTACTTTGTTCGCCAGCCATTCCGGGTGCTCGACCTCGCGAATGACTTGTGCGTGGATTAGCATGTTGACCTCTGCCTTTGCTGCCTCCTAACAATCGATTGACATCTTGTGTAGTTTTTGCTTTCGCAGCTTGATGGTGGGCTTGACCGTGAGGTGGTGCTCAATGAGGCTTTGGCTTACACCCGATAAATCATCCAGGCCCTAGGCGAAGACATCCAGGTCCCGCTTGATGACCTGCAACATCTTGGCTGCTATCCCCTCATCGACGTCACCGCCGATGGAAATGGTCTTCGACGGATCAGCAAGGTCGACCAGGACTTTCTTGACTTCACCCTGGGGCGAAGGCTTCTGCATGCCGTAGCCCCTCGCCGCCCCCTGCCAATTATCTTGGACATTGTGGATCTCATGCACACTCTTCGCCGCCTGCCCGGCTGCCCTGGCCGAAGGCTAATGGCCGCGAACCATGATTACCCCGTTCGGCCCTAGCATTTTTAACCGCAGGTAGTTGTGGTGCGCCCTAGCTTCAAACTTGTTCAGCGTGGAGCGGCCAAGGATGGCATTGTACTGATACGGGATGTCCACAATGTTGAAGATGATCGGTTCTATTCAGGCGTTGCCTCCCTCGCCGAACGTTACTTGTAGCTGTACTTGCCCCAACGCAAGAACTGAGCTTCCACCAAAGCCTTACAGCGGGATGGCCGCCGGGGTGCGTGCAGCTTTGGGGATTCCCATCTGCCGAAAGGCATCGGTGAAGATGATATCCGTTGAACTTCCTCCATCGACTAGGATGCGACGAACCTCGTATCTGGCAATGTCAGCGGATATGACGATGGGGTCTTGGTGTGGGAAGAAAACACCTTCGGCATCCTCTGGGCCGAAGTTGTCGATGTTGATGCGAAAGGGGGGCTTGGTCTAGGGCGTTGTGGCGATGTGGTAAATCACTCTCTCATGCGCTTTTTTTGCCTTTTCGACTCCAAACCTTGCAAGGAGCCCCCAGTGATTGCGGCGATTACCCTCCGCTGTCCGTCTTGAGTTGCTTCTATCTAAAGCGACCTGTTCTCTTCGGAATGATCTGCGGCTTCACCCTAGGCAAGCTCTTGGCAAGGTGGAGCCTGGTCTCCTCGACCAGCGTTCCCCATACGCTGGATGTTCCTACACTACTCGGTGGTGTGCGAGGCCTTGCCGTGGAAGGCGCAAAACTTGTCTTTCTCCCTCTTCGGCTTCTTCTTCTCCGACACACCTTGCGAGCTTTTGAAGTTCTGCCGAAGAGTGTTGATCTCTTCGACGGTCATCACTTGTCTTCCCTTTATGTCCTTGAACTTCTCCCAGGTCGACTGCGAGCGTTGTGATGACATCGGTCTGGCTTGAGCCGCGTCGGCCAAGCCCTGCATGCCTTCCTGGTAAAGCTCGGCCTAGGTCTCATTTCTCCTCTTGGTGTCCTCTTCGTCCCTTGCGTAGCCATCGATGATGCGGAAGAGCTCGTCCACCATTTTCGGCTGCTTTCTCATTATCTTTTTGGCCAAGGGGCCTGTGAGGAGACCGGCAAAGGCGGTGTTTATGGCCGACATTTCAGTGATATCTTGCACTTGGCATCTTGCTTGGGAAAATCTTCGGATATACTTGCGGATGGATTCCCCTGGCTTCTGCCGAATGCCAAAAAGCTTTTACTGAGTTTTTGGCTCCAGGTAGGTTCCTCGGAAGTTGCTGACGAAGATGTCGCGCAGCTGCTGTCACACCCTAAAAATCCCTAAATAAATAAATCATATGAAAAATGATTTTTAGAAATTATTTTAAAAGCCCCAAGGAGTGAAATCATAAAAATCAGAGAAAATTTTCAACTAAAGTTGGTCTGGATTAAATTTTATAAAATACTTTGCTTAATCCTTTAGCTCCTGTAATTTTCTAGGAATTAATTGAGAAAGGAAAGTATTTTCAATAATTGGAATAAGCATTTCAGCATTTAAACAAAAGAATAAAATTCTCCTCAGGCCACTGGGTCGAATTCGGCCCAGTACCTTATCTCTCCCCGTGCGCAAGCCGTTGGCCTGGCAGTGGCTTGCCTCCCCTCCCTTCTAACCTCTCACCGACAGGTGAGGACCTGTCGGATCCATCTTCCCCAGGCCAAGTCCGAGACCGCGTCGCCGAGTCCGTGCTAAATCCAGAGCCCCTGTGAGCCCAATCCCAAAATTAGTTGAGGGGTTTTGATCCCCTCAACCTCCTCGTCCTTTTCCCCCAAGAATCGCGGAGAGCAACGGACGGGATCGACGCCGATTCAAGCTCATGAAGCTTCGGGACTCTAGGAAAAGACCTAATCTGTCGCCGCAACTGAACACGAGCCAATCTCCCTCCCCCCCCCCCCCCCCGCTATAAATAGCATCCCTGGGCTCCTTTCTCTCCCTTTCCGCCGTCAATCAAGCTCGTCCTAGCCCCGGTTGCCCTAGCACCGTGCTGATCCAATCCACTGCCATCGATGCAGTCTAGCCGAGCTCCGCCGCCGCTTTAACCACCACCGGTGATCGCCGTTGTCTCTGTTGGAACTGCCGGACCGCGAGGAAACTAGGCTGCCACCTCCCAGTCACCGGATACCACCAGAACAATGTCACCGCCGAGAACCCAAGCCCCTCTGCCTCTAGAAGCTCACCGCCGGTCACTCCCGTCATCGTTCATCACCGTTTCTGCTTCGGTAAGGATCGTCACACTCCCCTCTACACGTTGGTGCTCTGCCGAGCTGCCGATCGCCGTCGACCATTGGGTCCCAAGCCGCCAACATGGGTGCCATGTAGGCGCTAGCTCTGCGCCACCTTAGCGCCATGGGTCCAACCCGATCGGGTTTGATCCGAGCCATCGATCGCCTAGATTAAATCCTAGCTGTCCAATCTAGCCTCGGTTAGATCTCAGCCACCCAATCCATCATAAACCCGAGATCAATCTGAGCCATCCGATCTTTCTCCAATCGGATCTGGGCGGTTGAACCCTTGTGAACCCCTCGGTGGACTCGGTCTACCGTGAACCCGAGCCCTCCTCTCTCTGACTTGTGGGCCCCGGTTGTCAACCGCCCTGGATCTAGTGCTGACACCATAATTCCTTTTTCCTGAATTAAAATAAATCACAAATGATGCAATAAATCGGTTTAATATTTTTGAATAGGCTTTAAAAGGATTAAAACTTCTAAAATTCTTAACTAATTCATCCAAACTCTGTTTGGGGTGATTCAACTTGCATAATTCTTTAAAAAATCAAGATATATCCTTTAAAATATAATATTGTACTGTTGATGTGTGCTTATGTACTGTTTTTCTCATTTTTGTTTATTGCCTTTAGCCGCCGACGTTCCTGAAAAATCAGGGTTTTACGAGGAGAATTCCAAAGCGTTCGCAGAGCAGCAAGGCAAGTCACACAATCCTTAACACCTTTGAGTATGTTGTACCTATGTTTTAAGCTATGTTTTTCCTTCAACTATACATTTATTTTACAATATCATTGGGAGGGAAAATGTTGATCTTTGTTTATAGCCCTATTGCTTAGATTATTTGTCATTGTACCTATGGGAATAATGTGACTGGCTAGCTTTAATTATTGGTTAGCTAGATTAATTTTAGGACCTCACTTAGGCATGCCTAGAAACTATAGTATAACTTATGGGCTATCACTTAAATATTGATTACATTATTGGATTCACATGAAATGATGGTTCAGTTCACGACTGTGGTCATGTGAGGTTAATTTAATGGGCAGCTAAAACTTAACTAAATGGTGGGTTGTGAGCACCGGGATTGTGGTTGATGCTAGTGGTGCTCGTGATACTTAAGGACCGGTTCGTGAGCTATCTTTCGAAGCAATACCCATACTAACTACAAGCTAGAATGGGTAATGGCGGGAACTGAAGTGTGATCCATTCAACCGGAGGCCCCACGGTGTGTTGTGGCTGTGTCAATAAGACCACCAAGTTGTCAATAAGTCCATGTCTCGGGCATTGGGCCGTCTCCCTGCCTAGGAATCTAATCAACCCTACTGGAGACAGGTGGTTCAGTGGGTGGCACTCTTGTTGTGCGGGTTACATGAAGGGTCCTGTCACAACTCCTTTCCGAGGTACCATGGTGGTATTGAGGCGCACGGTGATGTGTTATGAGTTGTGTCTTGTTGGTAAATTGGTACACCTCTGGCCAGAGTATAATTGTTTGAATAGCCGTGCCCGCGGTTAATGGGCGGCCTAGCAATGTTTCTCGTGATTAGTCCCACACTACTCTACATTAATAATGAATGATGGAATATTGTTAGCTCCAGGTTGGGAGTGGTTGGGCCTGTACCGCTTTGGAGAGCGGTATAGTGTTGGTTAATATTAATTAATGATTACTCGTTTTACTACTTTCTTAAATGCTTTATTAAATGTTGTTTATGCAAATTGAACCATATTATGCCACCCTTTGGATACCTGTGCACTTGCATATTTACTGTGTGGTTTGCGAAGTATTTCATGTACTCACCTTGTAATCAACAATCATCATCAGAGAAGAACTTTAGCGATGAGGATTTCTTGGAGAGCTGAGTGGGAGCCTGGTCAAGCGTTTGTGGATTGGAAGTCGTCACGTCATCCGTAGTTCATTTTCATTGCTTAGATTTCTTTTATCTTGAGAGGTGCCATTCGCCTTTATAATAAATACATTCGATTATGTAAGACATTTACCCTGATATCAACTATGTTATTTGTATGCCTCGATTGATTCCTGGACGAGGATTTACACACAATAAATCACTCGAATTTTGGATAAAAATTCCGACTATGACAAGTTGGTATCAGAACCACCTTGATCGTAAGGTAAGCCCCTTGGTACCCCTAAGAGTCTTCTGGAAAAGATTTTAAAATTAGAATTGCCCTCTCCTCTTTTCTCTTTTAAATTAGGAAAGTTAACGGAACATGAAAAAAATTTTGGTTAACTCGTATAAAATCTTCATTGTCTATTTGCACAATTTTTCTTTTAGTATTCTATTCAATTAATTAGTACCATACATCCATTACTGTATTGATTATGATTATTTAATCTTACATTCCTTCTTATCAATATGGTTTAAAAAAAGGAAACTTCGAGTTCATGACACCTAAATTCACTCTTGATTTCCCCTTTTAAAATTTTATTACTTCTCTTTTTCTCTTTTATTTAAACCAAACTTGTTCTATTAACTTAGTTAAAAACATTAATCTCCCTTTCATGCTCTATAGATGTCAAACCGTGACCTTTGCATCTGTTTGGAGTTGGAGGTTTCGTCAAGGAGCTGCGTGATATGGCTTTCGCCATACGTTTCAATCCAGCCCCGGAGTACAGTCAAGTCCCTCACAATCCATGTGAAGAGAAGTGTCGTGTTTGCTTGACGATTTCAAGTGAGCGTGAAGGAGTCCCGTCCATGATCTTCTGTAACAGCCTGCTCTCCAGAACCGTGCAGTCTAGCCCATCGGACGGGTGGGCCCATTTACACATAGCACCCCACTTACACTTTTGTCCTCGCTTCATGTAAAAGGGTTAACCCAAAAGTACTATGGTTAGAGGGATAAGGCTTTATAAGTTGGTTCAACTCTTGCTCAATTAGTAAGGTGGTACTAATCAAGTGCACACAACACTCATGGGCTACATAGACCAGATTCTAATTGGGCCAGGATGTCGCACACACCCCCTCTCAAAGGACCTGGCATCTCCACCGGTCCAACTTACCCGCATAGCCACACAGGCATATAGGCAAATGTCTAGGAACGCGCCCACTCTTAGTGCATGTCCATACATCCAGTGCCGGCACCATGCCATGTGCCTCACACAAAGCCCACATGCGTCATGCGCCATATGCCCGCACACTGACCCGTACGCGCAACCACGAGGGTTGGCTCTGATACCATTTATAACAGCCTACCCTCCAGAACCGCGCAGCCTAGCCCATCCGATGGGTGGGCCCACTTACACATAGCACCTCACTTACACTTTCGCCCTCGCTTCATGTAAAAGGATTAACCCGGAAGTGCTATGGTTGGAGGGACAAGGCCTTATAAGTTGGTTCAACTCTTGCTCAACTAGCAAGGTGGTACTAATCAAGTGCACACAACACTCATGGGCCACATAGGCCAGATCCTAATTGGGCCAAGATGTCGCATCTTCGAAGCTGGAGGAAGGAATTACGAGCATGCATGTCAAGAGGTGGCATTGGTGGCCATTGCGGAACTTCACCATCGCTATGCCGTTCGCTTGAGAGACATCGCTTATCGCTACCATCCGTCCAGAACCCCAACAATGATAAGTATAGTAGCTACCAGAGTCCTGAGGCAAAGAACAGCGCTACCACGCAACACTTAGTATGAATGCTAAGTGCCATGGACAACGCTCGCACGGATGTGGTGATAGTAGCTCATGATCGGGAGAACGAGAACTGCACCAAGATCTACAAGCTACAAAGCAAATTGAGCCATCATATGCCACCCTTTGGATACCTGTGCACTTGCATATTTCCTTGGCTTACAGAGTATTTCATGTACTCACCTTACAATCAACAATCATCATCAGAGGAGAACTTCAGCGATGAGGATTTCTTGGAGGGCTGAGCAGGAGCCTGGTCAAGCGCTTGTGGATTGGGAGTCATCATGTTGTCCGTAGTTCATTTCCGCTGCTTAGATTTCTTTTATTTTGAGAGGTGACATTCACCTCTGTAATAAATACATTTGATTATGTAAGACATTTACTTTAATATCAACTATGTTATTTGTGTGTCTCGGTTGATTCTTGGACGAGGATTTACGCACAATAAATCACCCGAATTTTGGATGGAAATTTTGGGTGTGACAGCTGCTCCCAAGAGTATATGATGCTTGGCGGCAGGTTGAAGTACCATGACCGCACGACGCCATCCAACGCCTTGGTGTTTTCATCACTGTGGGCTGCTTCGATCACGGACTCGTAGACGAAGAGGAACTCGCTGGGGTCCGAATCACCCACGTACTTGACGATCAAAGGATTGTTGAACTGAGGCAGGATTGGGTGGCTTTGTAGCCCCCAGCTTAGCGGCGACTTCTTGTCATTCACCGGTGCGGCATGTTGTACTTGCACTGGTGAAGGTGCCACATAGGGGTACAGGATGCCGAAGAAGGGCGAAGCTTGCGCCTGTGGGACTGGATGATGGTTTGTGATGACGGGGGCCACCCATCCCCCCGGAGCGGGAGTGACTTCCACGGGCGGTGACGAAGGATTGGTGCCTTGCCCCCCCGGTGCCGAGCTATTGAAGGAGAGCTTGTAGTTGCGCCTAGATAGACATCATCAATGTAGGTGCTGAGGTAGGTTGAAGAGGTGGCTGCGCATGTGGAGGCGACACCAAGCTCGGGGCTGGCGAAGGGACCACCATTGGAGCCGCTGCCTGTTGCTGCGGCACCACGTGCAACCCCAGTGGCCGGACGAAGCCTTGCGTGGCCAGAGGTGGTGGGGGGAGTGCGAAAGATTGAGAGGCCAAAGCTGGCACATGATCAGGTCCAAAAGCTTGAGAGGACAAAACGGGAGCTTGGTGAAGTCTCAAGGCTTGGGACTGCGCCTGCAGCAGCTGCTGCTGCTGCTCTTGCATCTGGCGAAGCATGTCTTGTAACCTCTACACGCTTTCCTTCATGGCTTCGTAATCTGCTCTTGGCACCGCCACGGCCTCCTCGCCTCCGCCCGGAGCAGCTGCCTGAGCCGAAGGTGCACCCTCTTTGACCTGCTCCTCCTACGCTTCGACTTGAGGGTCTTCGTGCTGATCGGTCTCTCCGTCTCCATACCGGTGAGGGGCTGCTCTTCTCCTCATCGATCTTCTCTTCAAAGGCATCGTGATTTTTGGCTTCTTTTTCTTTCACTTGGGGTGGATTCCCCCATGGACGGCGCCAGTGGGTTCTGAGTGTGGACTAGAGTGGTAAATTTTTATATTAATCTCAAAAAAACATTGCCATTACAGTGACCTGGGTGCCTATTTATAGGCCCAGGGTACAGTTACAGGCTTTAGGGTTTCATTTACAGGTGGTATTACATTATGGCCCCTTGATGGGGACATCTATAGGGGCATTTCCATTTCTTCCCACCTACAGGCTCCTAACAGGCTGTTGGGCCGCCACGTGGGCCACCAGGCCGTAACGTGGGCCCGGTCCTTGATGGGCCTTTCAGCCTTCTTGGCTGTCATGCTGCTAGCTAGGACAGGCACACCAGGGCCTCGCTTGCTGGGTCGTATCATCGGTCATCTGGGCCTTTCGCCTGCAGTTTTGGCCCTTCGCCTTTGTGCCCTTCGTCTTCGCCCGACGTGCTACGTTCTTCGCCCTCGGACTAGGCCCTTCGCCTTCATGTCTTCGGTCATGGGTTGCCCGAGAGTGCTTCTGTCAGTGTCTTCGGTCTTGAGCCTTCCAAAGGGAAGACGGTCTGAAGGGGCTGCGGCCTGCCTCCAACATCTATCTTTTACTTTTTCCGTTCCAAATATAAGTATTCCTAGGATTCAAATTTTGTATTATAATATAAGCATTTCTACACCGATTCCTATGATTTCCATCAATTCAATAATTCCAAAGCCAATCAAATGCTTAGAAAGAAAATCTAAATAATTCAAAATTTAAAAATTGACAACTAAAGTGATTTAAAAAAGAATCATTTAACCTAACCTTAAGTATTTGGTAAATCTCTACTATTATAAAAACGAATAGTGTTTCTACCAAAATTTTCGTCCATTGCTAACGTCATCATCGCATCATGCTGACGTCATGCGCGCGAGAAAAGGATTCTGTCCAACATCGTTCATGTTTCCCCCGAGCATGCGTCTGCGTCCTACGTCCAGGCCATCGTCTCCAAGAAAATGCTACCGTATGTGCTTCCATTGGTAAGAGTCCAAATGTACTTAGAACCAACCTCAAATTGCAAAATCCCCAAATCCCAAACCCTATGTAAGTAAAATCCCCAAATCTCAAACCCTATGTCAGCAAAATTCCAAAATCCCGGAAGAAGAAAGAAACAAAATAAATTCTTAGAGCTACTTAGTCGAGGACAACGAGGTTGTCGTACTCCGGCCCAGAGATGGCCTTCTCCATGACAACCCTCGGGGAGACGATGCCATCACCGTCGAGGAAGAGCTTGAGGAGGTACTTAGAGAAGCTACTGGCCAACGCCACCCCCTTCTGGCCAGAAGTCACCGGCACGGCCTTGGAGTCCCTCAGATTCCAGATCTAACATAGCAGTTGAGGGTTTCAAAACATGATTCTAGATCTAAGAAAACAAACAAGAAATCAACACATGAAAAAGTGAGAATCATCATTGGGACTTTGGGAGCACTGGAGCAAGCTCGTGTGCTCAAGACTGAAGAGCCAAGGGAATCTAGCATTAGCCGTGGAAGCGACCGAACTGCTGCAACTAGAGGGTGGGGATGAGGAAGGAGAGCGGCGATAGGGATGAGGAAGGGGAGCTGCGGTGATCGGATGCTAGGCCGATGGAGGACGAGCTGGTGTTGACTCCAAGGCTCGGTGCTGGGGTGCGGTAGCGATGGGGAAAAGTGAGGAGGAAGACCTAGAGCCTACCGGTAAAAACCATAGGTGAAAAATTATATACTCCAAAAATACTGTACCCATAATTATATTCTTAAAACTAATAGAGTTTTTACCCATGGTTAAACGGGCAACCCAACACAATTGTTATCCCTATTTGTACCTTGTCATTAATCCCTTTTTGTCTCTGGTCATGACCTGAGCACCTGCTGACCACCGCGCACATCAGAACGAGCCATGTTGTGGGGTTTGCAGTCGACATCAAGGGTAGGGGGTCACCACGAATGGCGCTACCACATAAACTCACCACAGCATGCACCCTACCATAAGTGACCCTTCAGTATAAGCTCAACACCATGTGATAAGTAGGCCATGCATGCGCCCTTGCGTAACAAGCCACAGCTATAAGTTATGGACCACTGGCTGGTTAGTGGGTGGAATTTAGTTTATTAGTTTTCTTGACCTAACTAAATGTTTTTTCTATTTACAGAATGAGTATTTTCACTGTTTTGAGGCTTCATAATTGCAGGAAAAATTATAAAATTTTGCTTCCGGATTTTGAATTAGTTTTGACTAAATGGAATCGTTTAGTTACAAAATTTATTTATTATGGCTTGAAAATATTTTCTTGAATGTTGTTTATAATTTCAAGACAAATTCATTGTTATGTTTCCTTTATCATTTTGGACTAACCGTGATAAGATTTAGGGTTATTATTCTGCCGCGTCCTTCATCGCATTACTGTCCTCCCCTCTCTCGCTCTCTTTGGCTAGGGCCATGCTACCGCCTTTCTCTGTAGTTGGACGACCACCATCTCTCCCCTTCCACACTGCCGTCTAACCTGGCTGTATGCGAAACACTCTCTTTTTTTAACGTTCTTGTCTTTTGTTCCCGTTGCAACGCACGGGTACTTTTTCTAGTAACCTATAAATCCTTAAGTAGTATTTTGTAACGGAGGGAGTCCACCTCCCACCCTCAACCCCCTCCCCTGGTTCGGCCCCACCTGTCAGTCCATCTTCTTCCTCCTTCCCCGTTCCCCTCCCGTCCCATTCCTCCCGCGCATGGCGGCAGTCAAGCGCCCGCCCTCCGACTCTGCCGCCATGCTATGGCCCGGTGACCCCTCCACCCCACCCATCTCCCCGGGGCCACCTACTAGCACACTTCCGCTAGGAGCGGTATTTCTCTCGTTGGCGAGTGCTCGGCTGTCTCAGGAGTCGGTACAGGAGCTCCGTGGATGATGACGATGAGCTCACTTGAGCAATATTTGTTTACTGCTCGCTTGAGCAAGAGTGCAAAATACTTAATGTATCGGTTACAGTTGTTTAAGTTGGTGATTGTCTTAGGACCGATACTGTGTTTGGAATATCGTCCTAAGAAATTGATTGTTGATTGTCTTAGGACCCATATCGAGCTTGGAGTATCGTCCTGATAAATTCATTGTTATAGTGTTTTCGGTAAACATGGTTATATTAATTGTACCAAAAACAGGGGGCATGTGTTAATAGCAAAAATTGACAGTACTTTAGTTTGGGTCTAATGACATGGTTAAGCCGATAATTAACCAATTGATTGCCATGGATGTTGACTTTGGCCGGATTAAAATATTTGGTTTATTCGGCTTCAAGAGGCCCTTGATCACTTCAGTATTTAAGGTACCATCTGATTACTGTAGCTAATGGCCCACATTGCGTTTTTATGTAACATGTTTGGAGATGTGTGTAGCAAAGATTCAGATGGAGATGTGCGTACAGGCCACAAGGAGGACAATGGAAACAAAGTAAGAGATCAACGTGGCATCATTAAGGGGATCGTTGTTTGTTCCTAGGAATTAACGAGTAGTGCAGATAGAAGATTTTATTGTACGAGAGTTGAATCCAATCGAGCCAAAAAAATTCTTAATGCAGAAGGCAACCGGATCGGCTCTAGTCTTCCTGTTCAGATAAGGCGCCGAACACCATGCCGCCATATATAGCGCACGGCTGATTGGTTTTAGCCCTCCGAACAATTATCAATCCATCTACTATTTTTCTGTCACTTTACTTTTTAGTTATTTTCTATTTTGTTTTTATGGCTGAGTTCTAGTAACCCTAGAATTTGGTTGATCTTTACTGTTTTGTGCTTCTATAGAATTTGGTTCTATTTTGTTAGTTTGCTCGAAAATTAGTCGTTCATCGTCACGTAACTATGATTTATTTTCTTGACTAATTTGCTCATAAATTAGTCGTGTGATTCTATAAAAGTGAAATCTCAAAATCGGCTCCTTTAGCTGGTTTTGATTCTTTCGATTTTAGCTACTCCATTTATTAAGCCATAAATCATTAGGTGACTATGTATTGGTTGCTAAAAAGCATCAACACAATTTGATGACTCCACTTGAGAATCGAGGATTTCAGTCACATAATTCGACTGAAATCAATCTAGAGACGACAATTTTGATTTATACCACTTGACCGAAATCGATCTAGTATTTTGTGCTGCTGGGACTCGAGAATTTCGGACACATAATTCGACCAGAAAATTCTAGGAACAAAAATTTCGGTTATACCACTCGACCAAAATCAATCTACTATTTTGTGCCACCGGGGAACCTGAGAAATTTCGGCCGTACAGTCCTCAGCCGAAATCAATCAATCTACTGTATTTGCTTTTTTTCGATCTTGCTGTTGACGAATTGATTTATTTGGCTGTGAGTTCGTTGATCAACCATAAGCTGCAGGCTAGCGCACAGTGATCGATCAGGAAAGCTTTCACGGCGGCACATCGCACAAAGACCGACGAGTAACAGGCCAATACCAGCAGCAGGTCTTCTTATTGCACGATAACGGAAGAAGCAGTAGAAGCCACAGCACAAGCGCAGTAACAGAAGGAAAAGAAACGATCAGGGAAGTGCATAAGACTATCAAGTTTATTTGCTGGACATGCATGGATACGTACCAGAGAAGTATGTTGCCATCCCACTGCACCAACCTCGAGGTACAATTTGCAAATACGTTACTTGCTTCTCATAATTATTTTACAAGTGCCATAAACTCTCATTTAATATTGCTGAACCTATTTTTAATGGATATAATGCATCGGCTAGAGATTATAATTCTGAAAATAATATGCCACAACCCATGCATAATAATTTAAATGCTTTGAATTTTAATAATACTAGCAACATACAATATGCACGCACACCTTTTAATTCATCGGTAATTACTTCACAACCTATGATCACAGAACAAATTATGCCGGTGAATAACATATATAGCCATGGCAATTATTCTACTAATTTTATTAATTCAACAAGTATGCAGAAACCCCCGTCTAATTATGTAACATATAGTACATCTTCTGAACCTTTTCAGACTTTTGGCAGCTCTCATAGTTCATTGCCAAAAGCACGGGTTGTTGATATTTCTCCACATCATATGCCGTCTGTACAACCCTCTACGTCATATTCTTGTGATACAACACAGTCCCATGCTTTTAGTTCACAACCACAAGTTGATGGTGAGCCTATTCAGCTCACGGCTGAGCAATGTTTCGGTTGTAAAAGTTGGGCGAAGGAATTGCTAGATAAACTCAATGCCGACATAGAGGTTTTCAAAGAAGAAGCACGCAAAAGCGGGAGGGAGGATATCCGTGCCTATTTGGTAAGAAAGGGATTAAAACTAACTTTTGCACAAGAACAAAAACCGATAAATGTAGAATTATCAGCTAATGGGAAAGTGGTAGCTGTGCTTGATTTCTTTGGAGACAAAAGAGCTTTTGTTTTGCTAGGTGAGTTTCGTGCCAAGGAGGTTGACGAGCATCAAGATGATGGAGCACGAAACCTTGAGGACAAGGAGAATGTGCTGGAGTGCCATCCAAGGGCAAGCCAAGACATTGTTCAAGTGACAAAATCACCATACTTTTCCAACATATCAGATCAGGAAAAGTCTATAGGTAATTTACTTATTCCCCAATTCAGTCATATATCTACAAATAGTTCATGCATTAGCAATGTCATCATGAATAATAATTCTAAGGGATCGATTGGGGAAGTTACTTTTCTTGTTGGCAATAGTTTAGTGTTTAAATTTTCTATATCATCATTGCCAAAGTTTATGTCTACATGTTTTGCTTTTGATCAATCTAAAGTTAGAGGTACAAAATTAAAATTGGAAAATATTAAAGAGGCCGATGCTAATGTAGTGAATAGTTCTAAAGCATCGGACAAGAGAAATATAAGCAATTGTGTAGCCGAATGGGTAGACCGAATGGGTAGATAGCAAATCTGAACCATTCGTTTGCTTAGCTTTAAAGCCGTCTCCACAAAAGAATCGGTTAAAGGAAAAGAAGTACACTTTTGATTGGACTATGTATGATCATATTTTTGACGTTTTGTTGGAAAATGATTATATTAGATTACTTGATCACCATGTGATGCCATTACTTCAAAATTTAGAAGAATGAATTTATTGCAAGTGGCATAATTCGTTCGATCATGGTACTAGTGACTGCAATACTTTTCATCAAAAAATACAATCGGCCATTAGTCAAGGACGATTGAATTTTGTGAATCAGTTAGAGATAGAAGAGCCTAAGGCAAATGAACAATGTGTCCCTGTGGGTGTAATTGATGCTAAAAACAAAGAAACGGTGATTTGGCTAGAGGAGGCCAATTTGCCAAAAGTTAAGGAAACAAATGAGTCTAGGAACAATAGTGCTAAAAAGTCTAAGCCGAAGCTCACCTTTAGGGAACTTCTGGCTAAGTATGAGAAAGAAAAGGTTGTCAAGGGCGCGAGCCAGCTAAAGAGTAATTCTAATGAATCGAAGCCGTCTCTAAGACACAAGTGTGAGGGTCAGGATCAGCAAAAGGAGAATTTTCATGTAACATCGCCGAATCCTTATTTAAGTCAGTCAATGCTAGTTCCATGGAGATTGTCTTGTAATGGGTTTTCTCCTTATGTGCCATGGAATTGGTATGGTCCATGCCTTACTCCATCGACATATTTTGGTTCATATTATACAGGTAGTACAGCTCCAAGAAAGCCAAAATATAAAAGACAATCACATACAAGAGATGATCGTTTTGATCAAGAAAATCGATCGAAATGTCAAGGGAGGAAAAAGCTTGTGGTGTCGGCAGGAGGCAGTTCGCCGAGAAAGCAAATATGTGTGTCAAAGTATATAGGTCAAGCAAACTGCTCAGCTGCATGTGATCTAGAAGTTAGTGCACGTGTGAATGTACAACATGCTTCAGTTCAGCAAGAGGCTGCTGACACTAGGGGGCACGCACATCTACGACAGCTAGAAAGTTCACCGAAGGTGAGGACACAACAGAAGGCATCTTCAATAGAGTTGGTAATAAGTCAGAATCAGCCGAAGAGCTCGGGGAGCAATGACAACCAGCCGAGACGCCCACTCAATTATCAAGTTGGCACAAGAGGGAGCTACAAAAGCTAAGTGCAGAAGAATTGAGGAAAAGGGGTATGGCATGGGTTCCTAAAGGAAGTGTTCAATCTCAAGACAAGGACGATGTTTCGGTCAAGGGTGCAATGAAAGTGAAGGAGAGGAAAGGAAGTAACAAACAGTTGTTAGGCCAAAGGCTTGCACCTAACTTGCATAGTCCAAATGTTTCACATACGTCGCCAAGGCGTGTGTCATGGAGTCCATTCTCAGGTATGTTTTATTACCCCTCATGGTCCTGTTTTAATTCTCGGATGTCGAATGGATTTCTATATCATGGACGGGTGTTACCAAATTATTATGCATATTGATCTGTTGCAATAGATGTTGATGTTAATTTTTCAAGACCGAAATATAGGAGCTAGAGGAAATTATGATCTTTGCATTTATTTTATTTTCCAAAAATTATTTCGGTTGTAAATATTTTTGTGGATGTTGCTACTAATTTTTAGAGACCGAAATAAATATCAGCTAGAGATAATTGTGATCCTTATATTATATATTATTCTTTAGGGCATATTTCAGTTATATACTATTTTGTGGGAGTGAGCTAGGTTTTGGTATTGTTTTAATTTCACCAAATAATATTGCTTATGAGACATCGGTCCGATTAGAATATCCTTGCACTAATAGTTAGACCGAATATGAGGCTTTACTATTCGGTTTGTAATATTTGGTTGATAAGGATGTGTGGGATATTGATTCTTTTGGTGATTCACTTTTAGTAGTTCAATAGATTAATGGGGAGTTTCAATATTTTAATAGACTGCTAAATAGATATTTGGACCGATGTTTAGATTTAATTAAATTGCTATATACTTTTACTGTCCATCGTATATCTAGAGAAGAAAATTTTAGAGTTAATTGTTTGGCGCAACAAGCATTGGTTATCGAGTCATCAAGGGAAAATCTTTCATGTTAGAGAGACCGATGCTAAGTGCTGTTGGAGGTGACGCTGATCCACAGGACATTAGTTCGGCTGTGGGGTGTGCTGTAGTGGGTCAGACCCAGAGTCGGAAGTTTGAACGAGTTAAAGCTGGGTAGCTGAGGCTTATAACAAGAAGGTCAGGGAAACATTATTTCAAATAGGTGACTTACTGGGGAAAATAATTTTGCTTTTGGAACTTAGAATATGCGGACGTGTTGTTTATCATTAATCTAGTATATAACATAGGGAGTCGATATTTTATTTAATATTGTCCTAATAAAACATAGTAGGGTCAACGTTTCGTTTAGTTTTGAGAAGTTTTAAAATATAACCGATATTTGTTTACTGCTCGCTTGAACAAGAGTGCAAAATACTTAATGTATCGGTTACAGTTGTTTAAGTTGGTGATTGTCTTAGGATCGAAACTGTGTTTGAAATATCATCCTAAGAAATTTATTGTTGATTGTCATAGAACCGATATCGAGCTTGGAGTATCGTCCTGATAAATTCATTGTTATAGTGTTTTCGGTAAACATGGTTATATTAATTGTACGGAAAACAGGGCATGTGTTAATAGCAAAAGTTGACAGTACTTTTGTTTGGGTCTAATGACATGGTTAAGCCGATAATTAACCAATTGATTGCCATGGATGTTGACTTTGGCCGGATTAAAATATTTGGTTTATTCGGCTTCAAGAGGCCCTTGATCGCTTCAGTATTTAAGGTACCATCTGATTACTGTAACTAATGGCCCACATGGCGTTTTTATGTCACATGTTTGGAGATGTGTGCAGCAAAGATTCAGATGGAGATGTGCGCACAGGCTACGGCAAAGAGGACAAGGGAAACAAAGTAAGAGATCAACGTGGCATCATTACAGGGGATCGTTGTTTGTTCCTGGGAATTAATGAGTAGTGCAGACGGAAGATTTATTGTACGACAGTTGAATCCAATCGAGCCAAAAAAGATCTTCATCCACAAGGCAACCGGATCGGCTCTAGTCTTCCTGTTCAGATAAGACGCCAAACACCATACCGCCATATATAGCGCACGGTTGATTGGTTTCGGCCCCCCGGAACAATTATCAATCCATCTATTATTTTTTTTGTTACTTTATTTTTTATAATTTTCTATTTTGTTTTTATGGCTGAGTTCTAGCAACCCTAGAATTTTATTGATCTTTGTTATTTTACACTAAAAAAGGTCTTGCTTCTTTACGAAAGCGAGAAGATTATTCTTTACTAATTTACTCGAAAACTAGTCGTTTATCTTCACGTAACTACGATTTATCTTCTTTACTAATTTGTTCGTAAATTAGTTGGGTAATTTCACAAAAATGAGTTAATCTCAAAATCGGCTCCGCTGGCTGATTTTGACCCTTTCGATTTTGACTACTTTATTGATTAAACCGTAAATTGTTAAATGACTCTATGTTGGTCAAAAAAGTATCAACAACTCCACTATGGCTGCAATGCTTACTCTCACTGAGGTTTTTTTAGAGACAGGAAAAAGCACATCAGGGAGCTGGCTATTGTCCAAAGTCCAGTCTGAGTTTCTATCCGCTAATCAGAATTCAGAACTGTGTGCACCAGATCAACCACCGTTCGTCATGCATTTCCATGGCTATTTTCAGCAAGCCACAAACCTTCTCTCTCTCAAAGCAGTCTTCCATTAAGTCCACGGACATTCCATACCTGAAATTTACACAATGATTTCCTCCAGGTGCAGGCCGGGATGATGAAACTCCCAGATTCTTCGGAATGTCAGAAAATTCAGAGCTTTCTGTGAGTGCAATATTGTGTTATTAGCTTACGAGTACTTTAATTTTTGCAGGTAGCATTCAGAAGAGGGTAATGATAATTGACAAGCATGCCCCGCCCTGTGAGCCTCATAACTCTGCTCCAGTTTTTCTTATCCAGATATCACTATCACACACTAGCTACCACACATTTTTGTGCACAGGAAGCAGCCTGCTTGGCTATTAGCTAGCTTCCAAGCCACAAGCCCACAAGCTGTGCTTGTATCATGACATGCAAATCAGAAACCACAAATTATGATGCTTTCAGCATATGCAAATTTTGGCAGCTATTAGTAACTGCCAAACTACTGGCACAGAGAAATTGAAAGGAACCTTGTCTGCTATATGAGTCTGTGCTTTTTGCAAACAAGGGATAAACATTCAGAGAAAGACAAGTAGCAAACTACAGTTTGCAAGCCACATGTTCTGGTTGTGTTCAGTGTTCACTCCCCCTTGCAGGCCAGGAGCTCTCCTCCTCCAATGTATCTATCTATCTATCTAGCTGAAGACATCTGGCTTGCCATTTTCTGACCTTGCCAATAATTTTTCTGATGAGTATAGAGAGCCCCGCCCAGGACAGGGGTGAGTGCACAGAGTCATGCTTGTCAGATTAGGTGTTGTCGTTGTAGCCTCCGTAGCAGCTTTAACTCTTAAAAGAGCCAACAGTGGAAGCAAAGGTACAATTCTCTAGCAAGGGCACTTACTTCCTTACTTATGCTGATTAGCTCATTGAATTCTGAAGCTCTTTCTGAATTTCAGCCAATGGCCAAGCAAGGAAAAGAAAGGATAAAACTCGCCGCTCTGAACATGTATCCATGCATATATTTCCCCTATAAGCTACTATCTGCAATCTGCTGAATCTTTTGTCTGAAACTGTTTCTTTGACTGTATGATTCAGGGGGAGAAAGAAGAAGAAGAGAAGGAAGAGGTGAAAACAATCAACGCAATAATCAATTCAGCTCCTTCAGACGACGATGACGATGACGAAATGCTGTCTGAGATCGAGAGCCTGCTTTCCGGCCGCGAGATCGACATCCCTCTACCAGGTGACAGGTTTGATGTCAAGGAACGCTCACGATACAGCAACAGCATCAGCTCCGAGCTGGAGCGGCTGCGTAGCCTGGTGCGTGAGCTGGAGGAGGGGAGTGAAGCTGGAAGGCGAGCTGCTTGAGTACTATGGCCTCAAGGAGCAGGAGACCGACGTCACTGAGCTCCACAAGCAGCTTAGGGCCAAGGCAATGGAGATCAACACGCTCAAAGCCACCGTCACCTCACTGCAAGCCGAGAGGAAGAAGCTGCAGGACGACGTCATGAGGGGCGCTGGAGCCAGGAAGGAGCTGGAGGCAGCGAGGAGCAAGATCAGGGAGCTGCAGCGGCAGATACAGATGGAGGCGAGCCAGACGAAAGGGCAGCTGATGCTGCTTAAGCAACAGGTGATCGGGCTCAAGGCCAAGGAGGAGGAGGCGGCCGTGAAGGAGGCAGAGGTGCAGACAAAGCTGAAGAAGCTCAAGGAGCTGGACATGGAGGTGGTTGAGCTGAGGAGGAAGAACAAGGAGCTCTTGTATGAGAAGAGGGACCTCATTGTTAAGCTGGATGCAACACAAGGGAAAATAACAGAGGTACCATATTATTATTTTCACTCTGCAATTATATGCAGGGTTCACAATTTCAAAATTCAAACAAAAAGCATTTTCGGGGGGACTGAAACTTGAACATGTCTCTATATTAAACAAATACGAAACTTTTGGCCGGAGCCAGATCCTACCGGGAGTTTCGGAAGTTTTGGTCCAAAATTGTGAACCCTAATCATATGCTTCTAAAGTTATTTACATTGACATGACATCATTTGCAGCAGCCGTTCTTGTTACGGTCACTTTTTTTACATGTTTTATACTTTTATGGGGCATTGAGACTTGTTACTTGTCCTACATTTCTAATCCTCTGTCCTCTATTGGACACTAATTGGCTATTATGATTTTACGTTTTCTTTTGTTCTCACTAGATAAAATTAGTACCAAATGGTACGCTTCTCGGTATTTATTTTTCCTTATCCCTTGGAATTTAACAATCAGTTTCATGAGAGTCAGAATTCTGACTTGCGTCTAACGCTACAGATGAGAACAGAATAATATTATCCACTGGCCAAGAAATCGCACACATTAGCGATCGTGTAATTGCAAAATTCCTTGCTATTCTGTAAAGCATTGCTAGAATGAGAACTACCCTTAATTTTCAAATCCACATAAGAATTTCACATTCATTTCTCAGAAAAAGGAACAATGCAGCCTAGTAATGTAAGATTTTGTTTTCCTTGTTGGAATTTTCCAACCTGTACTAATATTGTGTTTGAGATAGCTTTTTTTAGATTGTTGATGTGGATTGTTTTTTTATTAACGCGATAAATTAATATTTTAAAAAATAAGTTTCACAAATAGCTTAGAATAGGTGGTCTAATCAATACAGTAGAAAAAAGTTTTTTTTTTTGAGAAATCACATTTTTAGAGGGTGGAGCAAATAATCCGTTTTAAAAATCTGAATAAAAAGCAGAAAAAAACATAGCCTAATTACACAGCATATCATAATGCAGAGTGATGTAGTTGCCCATGCAAGAGAGGAGATTAATAAGCTGAGACATGCAAATGAAGACCTGACAAAGCAAGTGGAAGGCCTACAGCTGAACAGATTCAGTGAAGTAGAAGAGCTGGTTTACCTCCGTTGGGTCAATGCTTGTCTAAGATACGAGCTCCGTGACTACCAGACACCATCCGAGAAAATCTCTGCTCGCGACCTCAACAAGACCCTTAGCCCAAAATCGCAGCAGAGGGCCAAACTGTTAATGGTAGAGTATGCAGGATCAGAACGAGGTCAAGGTGACACTGACCTTGAAAGTGCTTCTTCTGCACCTTCTTCGCCGAGAAGCGAAGATTTCGACAATGTTTCAGTTGACAGCTCTTCTAGCAGATACAGCTTCCTAGGCAAAAGGCCCAATCTGATGAAAAAGCTGAAGTGGGGAAGGAGCAAAGATGACAGTAGCAGCTTAGGATCACCAACACAGTCTCTCACCATTGGCTCTCCAAAGAGGCTCAGTGCCAGCCAGAAACCAAAAGGGCCCCTAGAAGCTCTCATGCTCAGAAATGCTGGAGATGGCATGGGCATTACAACATTTGGAAAGAGAGAGCAAGATCCCAGTGATCTCATGGATGAGGTGAATGTTGCATCCTCATTCCAGCTCATGTCGAAGACAGTTGGAGGCTTTGCTGATGACAAGTATCCTGCTTATAAAGATAGGCATAAACTCGCGACAGAGCGGGAGAAGGCGATAAAAGAGAAGGCAGAGAAAGCAAGAGCGCAAAGATATGGCGGTGGTGTTAATAGTTCAGGCCCTTTCTTGTCTCCTAGAGCTGCGCTCCCTGCAAAACTTGCTGAAATAAAGGAGAGAGCTCCTACTGCTAATGCTGAATCAGGTGACCAATCTAGTGGTAACCAGAACAACCCTCTAGTAGTGACACAGCTGAAACTTGCAAATATTGAGAAGAGAGCTCCAAGAGTCCCTCGGCCACCTCCTGCACCATCAGCCACCACAGCTGTCAACACTCCACCGCCGCCACGACCACCGGGTGCACCTCCTCCACCGCCACCACCTCCTGGGAAACCTGGTGGTTCCCTACCTAGGAACCTTGCTGGTGGTGACAAGGTGCACCGTGCACCAGAAGTTGTGGAGTTTTATCAAAGTTTGATGAAGCGTGAAGCCAAAAAGGACACCACTTCTCTGGGATCAATGACATCAAGTGTTTCTGATGTAAGAAGCAACATGATCGGAGAGATTGAGAACAGATCAGCATTCCTCTTAGCTGTAAGTTTTTGTGTTCAGATTATCTTACCTTTCATAAATATATACTATGAACTTCCTAAACTCGAGAAATCATGACTTTTTAAAAATGGAATGTTTCAGGTCAAAGCTGATGTGGAGACACAAGGAGACCTTGTTGAGTCTCTAGCAAATGAAGTCCGAGCAGCAAATTTTGTAAATATCGACGACGTTGTTGCATTTGTAAATTGGCTTGATGAGGAACTTTCATTCTTGGTAAGCAACCTCACTAGTTTTTCAATACAACACATGACAAAGTAACAAGGTAGTACTGAAAAAAGGGTCAATTGACATTGTAGGTTGATGAGCGGGCAGTACTGAAGCACTTCGATTGGCCAGAGAGCAAAACTGATGCACTACGAGAAGCAGCCTTTGAGTACCAAGACCTGCTAAAACTAGAAAACAAGGTTTCATCATTTACCGATGATCCGAAACTTCCTTGTGAAGAAGCTCTGAAGAAGATGTATTCCTTGCTTGAAAAGTAAGTTAGCAACTCTTTCGAACTAGTCTTTTCCCAAGTTCCATTTGCAATGAGATAATAGTTTTTTTTTTGTCAAGTCCAAATATCTTTAACAAATATAAGCATCTATTGTTTATGTCAGAGTGGAGCAGAGTGTTTATGCACTACTTCGGACTAGAGACATGGCCATATCTCGCTACAGGGAGTATGGAATACCAGTGGATTGGCTGTCTGATTCTGGAGTAGTTGGCAAGGTTCACATCTCTATCCCATGTCTATTGTCACCTATTTAGACCCTTCCAGCATTACAGCTAATCTAAATCCAAGTTTCGTCTTGTATGTTTGTTGAACAGATCAAACTGGCATCTGTTCAGTTGGCCAAAAAGTACATGAAGAGGGTTGCCACAGAGCTTGACGCATTGCAGGGCACTGACAAAGACCCCAACAGAGAGTTCTTACTTCTCCAGGGTGTCAGATTTGCATTCAGAGTTCATCAGGTATAGAACACTCCAACTATCTATATAATGGTCTTCATTAATTTGAATGGTAAAATACAGATTTTGTAATCAACAACTTATTCTTTATTCTTTAATAATCTACAGTTTGCTGGAGGCTTCGATGCCGAAAGCATGAAGGCTTTCGAAGAGCTAAGGAGCAAGGTGAGTACACAGACATCTGCTCCACAAATATCTGATGTATAGCTTGAACCACGCATTGAACATTTGAATGGTTTCCATGTTGGAATGAATGATTAGTTGAATAGCTAAATTGTAGAAATAGGGAACTGTAAATCGCAATGTTGTCCCAGTCAGAATATATACGGCAAGAAAGGACCACAAGTGTACAGGGTAATACAATTACACTGCTAAAGGACTACAAGGGTACAGGTTGAGTACAAGTATACGAAGTTATATTATTGCAAGTGTGTGTCTTTCTATTCAAAGGTTCAAATTCCATTTTTTTTAATCTGAAAAAAATCGAAATTTTAATTAAAAATAGTTTCCGAGTAAAAAAAATAAAACTCGAAGGGAAATGCTGAAAAAACAAAAAGAGAAAACTGAAAATCCGAATAAAAAGAACCTGACAACCTGTGAAGATAAAAAAAAAGTTACTACTCTGTCCGTCCCATAATATAAATGATTTTGTTCTTTTTTAAAGAGATTAAGGATAAAGAAAAAAGATTAGGATATCCCTGTTAAATGAGAGGTGGTTAGGAATGGATGGGCCGGTAGAGAATAAGATAGGAAGAAATTTAAATTAGAGTTAATTGATGGAACAACTAGTAATACACTAAAATTCCTTATATTTTAAGATAAACTAGAAAAGAAAAAATCTTTTATATTATATTATGAGACGAAGAAAGTATAAAATAAAATGGAAATCCAGGAGAAAGGACGTCACCTCGCTCAGGTGTCACCTCGTAGCCGAGCAGAACGCGGCTAGCATTAAGCTGAGCAGAACGTGGTGAGTGACACTTGAGCTAAAAAAACCACATTCCAATTAATCTGATACACCATACAGTATCTAAGACCGAGCGTATTGTGAATTCAGGCAAAATAAGAAAGTCAAGCACACAGACCAAAGGGTAGGGATGTAAGCGAACAATTTTGCTACTGTATAAAAATCTATTTCATAGTTTATTTTCTACTTATTAGTATAAAATTTTTAAAAAGATGAACTAGAATTGTGATAAGCGTGCAACAAATATCCGCTTGTCCGCCCCAGTTGCATCCCTACCAAAGAAGAGTTGTATAGTTATTAATAGCCTACGCGCTTGTAGTCTATTATTAGAGGCTTCTTCACCCATTTTAGATAACGGATCATTAATAGGTCACCGCTTTTGTTTCTTTCTTGCTCTTAACTTATTTCATATGAGGCTTGTCCCACACCGCTTTTTTATTATTTAGTTTCAAGAACTTTAGCTTTGCGCATCGTAGATGCAGGGACCGGAGATGTAATTCATCTTTCTTATTCGAAACAGACCAAAGGAAAAAAACTGCAAAAACTGCAATATCATTTTTGAGTTGGTCGGCATAAGACCATATAGTTATACATATTAAAGATATCGTCGTACTACATCACATATCGCCACATAGGCGGTGCAGCATAGAAGATATATGGTTGGTGGCTTCTTTTAGTTTGTGATTTATGACCCAGTCTACACACAAGCTGCTTTGGGAGTGGGATATAATACTATACATATCCATGTACAAGGGCAATGGTATCTCTTTCATGGTATAGCATGTCATAAGGAAAATATGAATTACGAGAGCAGTTGCAAGTGACATTCTGCCATGTTATCCATAAGGCTCAATGGGAAAAGGAGGTGCTAGGAATCATGGCTCAAGGGAAGCTTAACACCCTGTTTGTCATGGCTCTAGATCTCATTTATACTAGATTTGGAGCATGTATGTTAAATTATAGTGGTTTAGTTTTATATTTTTATCTAAAATAGAAACAAAATGATTCATCTAAATATTATCAATGTAATCAGAGAGCTAGATCCACGGATTTCTAGAGTTAGGAATATGCAGCTCTAGAACATCCTGAAACCGGAGTTGTGCCAAACAGAGCCTATGAATATCTGGCCTAATTGTTGATCCATTTCCTTAGGACATGAGAAGTTTTACTGCTGATATTGTGCACCTTGCTGGTAGAAACTTTGGAATTTAAAAAGGTTCTAGGCTTATTTGATTTATTCCCAATACAAATATTACCAAAAAAAACTCCCAATGACAATATTTGGCATTGCAAAACTTTTTTTGGCAAAAAATAGTTATTTGTTTTCGTTGCCGATGGCAAGGTTGTTGCAAGTTTTGTCATTGACACTGGAGTAGGTGAGGGGAGGGGTTTTGAGTTTTGACTATGATGACCGATGGATAAAATGATCTTTTTCAATACTTAATAAATGTCTATTAACTTAAAACTGATGTCGATAGCATTTCTTAGACAAAAAAATCGCTTGTACAATGGCATTTTCTGAAACCTGCTATCGTCGATGGTAAAACATGGAATCTAGTACTTGTTGATGGGTATTTCTTAGAATTTCTCTCTATAGTACCACTGAACTGAAGGGATTGCCCATGTCTGTCCCTCCAAGAAATTTTGCGATTGAGATATTAGAAGAGAGGTTCAAGGCCCTATTTGCAATATGGGGAGTTTATCAATTGAGGTCTGGAGTCACACAACTGAGCTGCCATTTGATCCATCAAATATGCAAATACTTCATTTTTGCAACCTTTGCAAATTTGTCAAAGAAAAAACATTTTTCAGATCTATTATAAGCATGGGAAGATTTATAATCCTTGAGGAGGTACCGGAAGGTATTATATTTTCTAGTGTAAATTTTAGTATTTCTCGATACCGTAGATACAAGGAGGTTGTAAATTTTGGTACCTCTTGATACCTCTCAAGGATTGTAAAATTTCTCTATAAGCATTGTTGCATTGCAGAATGTTTCTATAGAGTATTGAAATAAAAACTGTTTGACATTTTCTTATACAATAAATGGCAAAATTGGTTCTAGAGTATCAAAATTTCCTCTTTTTAGGTTTATAGCACCAGAAGTTTACGATTCACTTTAATAACACCGAAAGCTATCTCTGTCGAAAGCTATCTCTGTTTCTCTATTTAGCGTTCCGTCTAATATTCTGTTAGTTTTGTTTTGTATTTGTTATCTTCCTAACAAAACATTATTTGAAATACTAATATTATACCCTCCAATATCATACTTCTTCTGTTTTTTAATATATGACATTGTTGACTTTTAGGAGTACGTTCGACCATTCGTCTTATTAAAAAAATAGTTTAAATATGTAATAAAATGAGTCGTAGCAAAATAAATAATATTTACACTAAACTTTTAAATAAGACAAATAGTCAAACATATTTCTAAAAGTCAACAACGAGGATGGTAAAATTTTGATATCTGTCAATATCTTAGGTACTTGTATGTCTCGGTACATCTCAAAAAGGATAAAATTTCTCATAAATATATTATACTTAATCGTGTCGCACCGTCGCACACGTCACGCAACAAATGTGCTGTCCTCTAGGCTTTCCGCACTTACCGGTGCGTGGAGATTTCTTCCATTACCTAGAACTTCGGCTGTCCTTGAATCCTATTTCACAATATGCTTGTATGCCTTTTTTTGTTTATCACTAGCCGTCAGGTGTCTGAACTCCATACATTAACTTAGGAGTGATATTTACATGTTGTGGGTAAATTACTTAATGATGTAGTGAATTGTGATCTAGCACCGCATAGTACCAATTCCTCCGAGATAAATAATGGGCTCCCTCTGTCCGTAACTCTTCATTGGTCCATAATGTTATTGTATACAACCACTCATAAACCTCAGGATATATTGACTATTTACTGGACGGGGCGTCACCTGGCGAAAAAAAAAATACAAAAGTGTCATTTAGAAAACTGAAAATACCCCCCTCGCCCCCACTAAAAAAAACTGATGGATCATCTATACTCTTTTAGAACTGAAGAGTGACAGTGATGTGATAAATCTGCCATTATCCTTATCACTAACTCCCTATTTTTTTAAAAAGAAAAAAATAACAATTGAGTTTAGAGGATCCACGTGTCAACCACCTATCAACTTTCTACTTTTTTAGAAAGAAAAAAGAACAATGTGGAGCTAAAAGATTCACATGTCAATAACAAATATATACAGCAATTAAGAGATGATATATGCGAAAGATAATGGTAATAATCGGTTAATGATAATTTTTTTAATTAAAATTCTATTGTAACACACATGTAATATGATAGTAAAAACAGAAGAGATCTATTAGAGCAACTCCAACAATAACCTAAATAAAATACCTAAACACTAATTTAGGTATTAGAGGGTAAAAACAACACTCCAACAAGTACCTATAGGAGGTACTTAAATTTGACTATCCCTAAATCACCCCACTGGCGACCTACATTTGGCTCCTCGTTCGGTCGACGTATCCGCCCCTTCCGCGTGTGATTTTTCTTGAGCGCGCGCAGATCTCCCGTTTCTCGCGCCAAATCCCACCAACGCAGGCTCCAAATCCCTCCTGCACCCCTCAACTTTCCCCATTCCTTCCCTTGTTTTCACACCGCTACGCCGGACTGCTCTGACGGTTGCTTCCCTGAAGCCAGTGTCCTCGCGCCATGTATCCCCGTCAGCCTATGACGTCCTCAGGCGAGCATCACCGGCACCCGGCCCCTGGTTCAGCGGCATCACCGATAGCCTGCTTCAACGGCATCACCGAAGCCAGCTGCTACCCCCCCCCCCTCCCACTGTAAGCCACTCTGATTCTAGATCTGTGCATCTCCGATTCGAATTTGGACTTCAATTTTGAATGTTGATGTTTTGGATTGGTTCATATTTCTGAACCAATATTAACAAATTTGAATGTTGATGTTTTGGATTGGTTCATACTTCAAATTTGAATGTTGATGTTTTTGATTGGTTCAAATTCGAATTAGTATTGTAAAACTTTTTTTATTACAATATTTTGGATTGGTTCATCCTTGAAGTTTGATTGCCCAGACATGGATTCCTGGGTCTGCCATTGCAACACAGTAGCATCTAATTTTTGAACCTTGCTTTCATATTAGCTTGCTCTCATATTAGATGTAAAACTTGATTTCATATATATGATTCAGTTAATTGTTTCAAACAGCAGGACCAATGAATAATGGATTTGTTGCTTCCCTGTACAATGAGGATGACTATGCTGCTTGTAATGAGTTTATGCAGTCTATCCCAACAAAAACTCAGCAACCACTCCAGAATGACATTGTGCACAAAAAGTCGTCATCGAAACAGAGCCAGTTAACAAAAGGAAAGAACTTCAACGATGATGAAGATATATTGCTTGTTTCTGGATGGTTGAATATCGGCACAGATGCAACACAAGGCACTAATCAAGCAAAAGCTACATTTTGGACCAGAGTGCACATGTACTACATGAAAAATCGAGAATGTTTGGCAGAAAGGAGCCAAATATCACTGCAGCACCGTTGGGGTTCCATCCAGGAAGCTGTACAAAAGTTCTGCTCTTGTGTTACACAAGTTGAGACAAGAAACCGCAGTGGGAACACTATACATGACAAGGTATTCTATGCTAGTAACTCGTACAAATTTTGTTTTATAGCTCCAACTTGACTGTACTAATTTTCTTTATAAACATGCATTCTCTAGATTGAGGAGGCCGAGAAGATGTACAGGACCATATACAACAACAACAAACCATTTCAATTCAGGCATTGCTGGCTTCGTCTTAGAAACCAACCAAAGTGGATTGAGAGGATGCAACAATTAGAGGCTGCAAAAAATAATAACAAAAAACAGAAGACAACCAAAGAATCAAGCACAAGAAGCACTGATCCTATAAATGTTGATTATAGCAGTCCAGAGAGCATTGACGGGTCCCCTTCACAAAGTGCACCTAACAGTACAGTGCCTCCAGATGTAGAACCACCCAGCAGGCCTATTGGTAAGAAAAGGGCTAAAGATCAACTACGCAGATCTAGTCAAGAGGCATATACTGAAGCTTTTGATATTTTCTGGGCAAAGAAAAAAGATTCTGATATGGATAAGGAATCGAAGAAACAGGAGTGGTATGCTAGGTGCTATGAACTAGACAAAGAAAAGGTACAAATTAACTTAAAAAGACTCGCAAATGAAGACAGGAGGATTAAAAATGAAGAAGATAGGATTGCTAATAAAAAACTAGCAGAAGAAAAAAGGCTCCAGTTAAAACAAGAGAATATGCAAATTAAAAGAATGGTAGAGGAAGAGAGGATA
Source organism: Oryza meyeriana var. granulata (assembly GCA_003991445.1). Classification (NCBI taxonomy): domain Eukaryota; kingdom Viridiplantae; phylum Streptophyta; class Magnoliopsida; order Poales; family Poaceae; genus Oryza; species Oryza meyeriana. The sequence goes on along the minus strand of RYFJ01003127.1, from coordinate 39,900 downwards.
ATGAGTATGGATTTTTCTACTCTGAATGAGAATCAGAAGGAGTTTTATACCTTATTGCAGAATGAAATCTTAACTCGTCGAAGGAATACTACCAACTAAGATGATGAGCTGAAGTAAAGTTACTCTTGCTGCTTACTTACTGTTGTTCCAGGTCATTTATGTTATCATATAGAAATGCAAAGCTATGGCCATTTTCTGTCTTTAAGAAAATAATTTTTTTTTGGCTCTCGTCAGTTTCAAAAGAACTTAATCACCTTGAATACATAATTAAATAGAAAAAGAGATTTAGGTCAATGAGAACTAAATATGAACTAAATCTGAGAATATTAATCAGCATGGTGCCGCCAAAGGTGTTCAACTAAGTCTTCTCGTAATTGATGGTGAGTATCACTGTCTCTAATTTTAATATGGTTGTTGATCCATTCATCAAAATCTGCTGTATGCTCATGTGAGGGTTGAACGTTATCTCCAGCATGCTCAAATCTCTCATCAAGATCCAAGTTGCTTTCATCTTCAACAATTATGTTGTGCATGATAATACATGCTGTCATTATATCTCTTAGTGTTTCTTCATCCCAGAATCTAGCAGGGCCTCGGACAATTGCAAAACGAGACTGTAAAACTCCAAATGCTCTTTCTACATCCTTTCTTACCGCTTCTTGTGGTTTGGCAAAATATTTTCTTTTATTTCCCCGTGGTTCTGATATTGTCTTTACCAATGTAGCCCAAGATGGGTATATACCATCAGCAAGGTAATATCCCATAGTATAATCATTGCCATTGACACTGTAGTTAACTTTTGGAGCTTCCCCATTTGCTAGCTTTGAAAATAGTGGTGATCGATGAAGCACGTTGATGTCATTGAGAGAACCAGGTAAACCAAAGAATGCATGCCAAATCCATAGATCTCTAGAAGCAACTGCTTCTAATATAATTGTTGTTTTACGGTGGTGGCCCGAGAACATTCCTTGCCATGCTGAAGGGCAATTCTTCCAGCTCCAGTGCATACAATCAATTGAACCCAGCATACCTAGAAAACCTCTTTCCTCGGCAATTGCAAGCAAACGAGATGTATCGTTCTCGTCTGGTGTCCTCAAGTACACTTCACCAAATATTTCTATTATATCTTTTATAAACCTCCTCAGGCTTTCTAAGGCAGTGGATTCAGCAACACGACAGTACTCATCAGTAGCATCGGCTGGCATTCCGTAACTAAGAATACGGAGGACAGCTGTAACCTTCTGAAAGCAACTTAGACCTGCTACACCAGCTGCATTTCTCTTCATCACAAAGTAATCATCATGATCTTCCACAGCCTTCATTATATGAACAAATAGCTCCCGACTCATACGGAATCTAATTTTAAGAAAATCAAACAAGCACACTGTAAGTAATATGCAACGCTCATTGCAATCAAAACTAAGTAAAGCATACAAACCTTCGGCGAAATATTTCTGGCCCAAATGTGGCATCATCAGCCAAGTAATCTTGAAACATTCTTGTGTGTCCACCTTCTCGATCACGATATCGATATATATGCCCTGGGATAGAAGCGCGATGTTACCTAACACTTTATGATAAACCTCCTACGATCAAAGCAGCACCGTGAATGAGGATGTCATCATCGTCGGACGATGAATCATCCAGGAGTCGGAGGGTGAGAGATCGATCAGACATGATTCGCTGCCAATGGCTTCAATCTTGACGAAGAAAAAAGACACGCCGGTGGTTTAGATCTGCCTGCTGCTTGTCACGAAACGGAACGAAGAATCAATACGAAGAAACATAGGAATTCGAACCAATTCTGAATAGGATACGATCGGACAACAGAATAATATATTCTCTTGCCGTGTATACGTACCGATGAGTAAACCTAATTTACAAATGGGCCAACGCATCCTATCAACCCATGGGCCACATATAGCAGATTTAAATTATTTACCAATCTGATTAAAGCTACTTGTTGGAGTTGCACTCTTTTTTGACTATCCATCTAGATGTAGCTACTACCTAAAACTTCTTTTAGATACTCAAATTATACATATTTGTTGAAGTTGCTCTTAGCCATTTAAGGTAACGAGACCCAGTAGAAATTAATGGAGGCATCGGTAATTCAAACTCTTCACTGTTAGGCCATTAGCGCTATGACACTGTCGTTGGCAGCAAGCGCGCGATGATCTCTCAGCGAGTTTAGTGAGTTGGTGGGGTCGATCTAGTGCCTAGTGGGTGCTCTCGCTGCACCGATCGAACAAGTCATGAAATCTTGTGACATCAAGCTTTGTTGTTGCCAAGTTGAGGAGTCACTCGTTCATAAGTCACAACAGGGAGCAGTGGACTGCTCCTAGCAGCAGGTCATAGCCTGCTATTTGCATACAAAGCACTGATGAAGTGATGATTAGGTTTACGTATAGCTGTGAAAAAACTACCGGCCGGGTAATGTCCGAGCTGTGTCAATAGACCGAGATCACTTGACAGTCATTCACTCAGCTGCATCCACCTACAGTGACACCCCACGTGAACAGTAAAAAATAAAAAATATTTAAAAAATCGAGTAAACTTTATACCACTAATTTGAAATTTTCATCTCTAATTTTGAAACTTTCAATTCAATTTTCAAAACTTTTAACTCAAATTTGAAAAATATTAACTAAGAATTTAAAAATCTATTCAAATTTTGAAATTTTCAACCCAAAATTTGAAACTTTTAATTAGATTTTTGAAATTTTTAACTGAAATATAAAACTTTTAACTCTGCTTATTTATGTATTATTTTATAATTAAAATTTATTAAGTTAGCAGGAATAATTACTACTTAATGACCTACAAACGTATGGACGCCCGCGGAGGCAGTGCACTAGCCATGCCCGTTCACCAAAGCTTATGGGCGTGCGCGTTGCGCCCGAGCTATCCATGCATAGTGACTGCCCCCACATGCAATAAAAAATAAAATATTAAAAAAATCAAGTAAACTTTATACCATTAATTTGAAACTTTCATCTGTAATTTGAAAACTTTCAATTTAATTTTCAAAACTTTCAACTCAAATTTAAAAAAATCTACTCAAATTTTGAAATTTTCAACCCAAAAATTGAAACTTTTAATTAGATTTTCGAAACTTTTAAGTTGAAATCTAAAACTTTTACTTTGCTTATTTATGTTTTATTTTATAATTAAAAATTATTAAGTACTAATAATGATAATTAGAAGAGTGATTAGTGTTAATGTCAGTGCTTAGGGACTCGTACGGCCACGATACGCGTAATGTCGCTGTACGGCCCTGGCGCGCGCGGATTGGCCAACCCGCGCGCGCTAGCCAGCCACGTCCGTTAATACCAATTCTTCGCCTCTCCTTGCAACGAGAACGGGAATAACTTCCATTTCATCACTTTGTGTAATTTTGTGTAAATTACAATGTAACTTCTATTTTCTTTCTATGTAACTTTTATTTGTTTTAATTATATTGTAATTTTGAAGTTAAGTCATTTTTTTATCTTGTAAATGAGTTTTCACGTGCTCGATGTGTTCTAATGTAAGTCACTAGTTGCTAATCAAGACGCCTAAATGGCCTAATCTAACAGTTTAAAACCTGTGTGATTTGAGCCAACAAATTTGTCGAACGATGGATAGCCACTATCACAAAATGAGTTATTACAGGCGGCCAAAATCAATTTTCGCCGGCGGTCGGCACGGTCGCCTGCGACTGAAGGCCTGGGAAAATCGACAATTTTTACAGGCGGCTCCATGACCGCCTGCGAAAATCGTTTTTCACAGGTGGATCACTCGTGGCTAAGTTAAGAGACTTGCCTGTGAAAATGGCTTTCAGCCCCCAAAAAAATAGCAATGAGCAGCCGCTGTTTCACAGATCTCGACCAAGCAGCAACAACAACAAAGGTCAAAGATCAAAATAGCATCAAGAGTACAATATTTCTCTACTCCAAAATATCATCAAGCAGCAACAACATCAACATCATTGCATCAAGTCCATTTACACAGATCAAATTCCATTCACACATCAATCAGTCCATTTACAAAGATCATGGGTCAAAGAACACAGATCAAAGTCTCTAAACACGAGCTTGCCTGATCCCCATAGCTGTCGTTGCCGTCACGCAGCTGCCTGGATCCGCCTCCGCCGCCATCAGGTTGGGCTCAGTCACCGTCAGAGAGCTGCCTGGATCCGCCGCCAAGCTGCCGTTGTCGCCGAGGTCACGGAGGCGGCAGATCCACTCCACCCGTTGACCTTAGATCTGGCCGGGAGAGAGGAGGAAGGAGGTCATGGTCGACGTAGCCGAGCCACCGTCCTCGCCGCCCTCATCGCCGTTGCCGACCCGCAGCCGCCTCCTCCCCTTCACCGCCACCGATGTCTGCAGCTGCCGTGGACGAGTTCGCCTCGGGCTGGGGACTAGGGTAGGGACGGAGGATGGAGCCACCGGATCTGGGGACTGGGGTAGGGAGGGAGGGTGGAGGTCGCCAATCGGTGGCCTCCATGATGCCCGTGCGGTGGTGAGGTAGACAGGCCTGGAGGGAGTAGGGAGGGAGGAGGGAGTAGAGCTAGGGACTTAATCGATTTTTTCCACGGGAGGAAAGATTGGGCTACGGTCACACTTCTAATATGGAGATTTTTTTTCCATAGGCGGACATTTTTAGTGATTGTCTGTAAAAATTAATTTTTGTATATGGATTTAAATCATAGGAGCTTCTCGTTATTATTACAAACAGATTTTTAATGACCCACCTATAAAAATAAAACCTTGATACCTGTGAAAATAATTTTTTATAGTGATCTAGGCCCTACCTGAAAGTTTTGGAACCCACGATGAGTCCATCAGCACACTGACGCCGAGCCCTCTAGCGAACCCAGGACAAACTAGAAGTTCTTGTTTTGGGACCTGATGTTTCGGGCCTACACAAACTGGCGAGAAACTCGCCAATTCGAGGGGTAGATGGTTTACAGGACAAACAAACAAAAGGGATCCTTTTGATAAAAAAAGATCCTCAGTTACGTCGAGGGAACAGATGATTTACAGAGTAAATTGAAAGAAAGGCTAATTTACTCCTAGGCCTAGCTAACTAGTAGATTAATTTTGATAACTGGTTGGGTTAAACGTTTAATCGGCTTTAGCTCCCTATATTTATAAGTAGGAGTGGTCTTGCCTTGGACCTAGGATGAAATCCCTTCAAATTTAGACACTAATCTATCCAAAATGGAGCTAAACATTTTCTACAAGTTATTGTATGAAATTGGACTAGAGGTTCCAGTGTCTGGACTGGAAATTCCGATTGAGCCTCTCTATCCTGAATAATTCTAGACCAGAAGTTCTGGTTCCTATGCGAAAGTTCCGTTGGCGTCAAATTATTTTGGGACCAGAAGTTCCAGTGGGACCTTTTTGTCTCGAACTAATCACGGATTGGAAGTTCCTGTCTCTATCATGAAAGTTCGGGATGAAAAAATTATTATTGTATGGTGTTAAATTTGAGTGTAAACACACCTTTCGACATCTAACTATCCATCTAAGATCTATTTGATATTTTAGCTCCAATTTGCAAAAACTAGTCTATCGAGCCGTGTGCTGCTGAAGGTTGAATTCCCAATGCCTCCTCTGCCGATTACATATAGCTGGATGGCTCGTAGCTAGCTGCAGCTGTTCAAACGGTTGCAGTTTCGCATGCCATCTGCTAGCTTGCCTTACCCTTCTATTTACATGGTTTTCGGCACCACTTCACCCAGTGGGTTTAAATTCTCGTTTCCTGGGTACACGCTTTCTAAAATGATAAACGATACGTTTTTTACAAAAAATTTTCTATATAAAAATATCTCAAAAACAAATAGATCTATTTTTCAAATTTTTAATAGTAAATACTTAATTAATCACGTGTTAATGATATTACGTTTTACATGTAGCTTAAATAAGTAGTTTATTTAAACTGGTAAGAACAGGGTGTTACTCTTCATCTCTGTTGCTCTTGCTCTTATATCATATTCATGTACACACATCTAAGTCGGTATTGTTGGAGTGGTGGATATGCAATGCCTACTGCATGTCGCATTTGGATCTTAGTTCCTTCTATAAATGATTCACCAAACATAGGAGGTCTGGATGATGGATATATTTTAAACGATCAGTATCAAATGGATATATATGAATCCATATTTTAAAATTATTCAATCATGAAAATATTATATATTAAGATTTCAAACTTAGCATAGCTCAGTAATTGTCAATTTCGAATTCAAAATTATTATATCATCCAAAGACTAATGTAGAGTTTTATGAGAGTTTGATGAAGCCTACGTCAATCCAAGGACAACTTCTCTGGGATCAATGACATCAAGTGTTTACTTGTGCCTGTAGCTTGAACTTGTTTCTTTTTTTTTTTAAGTATGCTTTTCAAACTACTAAATGGTGTATTTCGTATAAAAACTTTTTATATAAAAGTTTATCTAAAAAATCAAATAGATCTATTTATCAAGTTTGTAATAGTTAATACTTAATTAATTATGCACTAATGATTTATTTTATTTTGCACGCCACTGTTAAACTTAAGCAAGAAGCAGAAGCAAACGCACCTAAGTGTTTCTCATGTGAGAAGCAATATAATTAGAGAGAGAAGTGACCAGCATTTCTCTTACCTACTCTCTGCATTCCAAAAATATGACAACTTCTACTATTTAAATTTTATTTTAAAATAGAGTAATTTTTAGCTTCTAAAGTCTACCTTTTGTTGTACAGTACCAAAAATACACCTACATCTATCTATGTATGGCTTTCTATACCAAGTCAAATTACCAAAGCCCAAGACATATTAATATGGCTAGTATAGACTTTTTATCCCTCTTTTTAATATCCGTATATAAGTCTAAAAATTGTTATATTTTAAAACGAGAGAGAACAAGTTTTTTCAGCTGATTCTATCTTTCGTAAATATACTGTTTAACTTTTATATTGGCTTGATACGAGAACCGACAATTTTTTTAATGAAAAACAAGAATGCTTCAAGTCAAAGCCAGTTTTGTCGAGTCTCTAGCAAATAAAGTCTGGGCAGCAAATTTTGTAAATATCGTTGACGTTGTTGTATTTGTAAATTCTGTTTGTTTTTATTGCCATAATTTTGCTAATGTAAATTTTTTGGTAGCAAACCAAATGAACTTCTAGGACATTGATATTATTAATTTTTTGGGCATGGCTAGTATGGACAAAAGTGTTCTTTCTAGTTTCTAGCTTATGGCTGCTCCCTTATTTTCATTATCATATTTTCTGAAATATAAAATAGTGTATTTTTAAAAAACTTTCTATATGAAAGTATCTCTAAAAAATTAAATATATCTATTTTTCAAATTTTCTAATAGTTATATTTAATTAATTATATACTAATAATATTTATCGTTTTACGTGTGATTTATAAGTCACATATGATTCAAACAATAAGGTGGTGACGTTAGGTAGCTTCAAGTACAAAGGTGGTGACATTATGTAGCTTCAAGATTAAAATCCAGTGCAATGAGCTACTCTGTTAGCTAGCAGAGCAACAACCCCTAGTGCAAGTATAGGTGTGGTGGTACATTATTGCTTGAAATATAATTGTAACTGAATCATTCGTCGCGTTTCAATCTCGGTTTCTTTATTTAAATTTGTACTACGTATTTTGCATGGAACTTGATAAATCAAATTAAATTGAGTTTTGTCTGAGATATAGTATAATTCAGTTCGAATATGTCAGAACGTTTTGAGAAACTTCTTGTTGCCTTCGGATGAACTTGTTGAAAGTACGACCCAAAATCTGGAACTGAACAAAACTCTCGCATCATTTGAGTCATTGTTTCGGTTTAATCTGATGGCTGTGAAGATCTATTACCATGTAGAACCATCCAATATTACTGACTAACCACATTTTATTTTATTTAGAGTGCATTCTTTTAAAGCTGGCATGTAAATCACAGCAGGGCACACTGCACATTAAAATGATTCACTGGACTGTTTCTTAATACCGGGCAGAGGCGTAAAGTTCTTGCTAGATAATTAACACCAAGATCGATACGCATCACTAATGCTACAAGTTCTCATCTGATCAGTACACACCTAAATAATATATATGCTGATATATCTATGCTTCAGAAGGCACATGACTACCAAGCTTATCTGTACAGTACACTACAGCAGCAACAGAAATGGGATACAACGAGATGTTCGCTAGGAAAGGGAAGCATAAGGAATTCAAAACTTATAAGCCATAGCCAACATTTAAATTTTAAAACTTTATTTTGAAATTGATTTTGGGTTCTTCATCATAGTTTATTTTTTTATAGCATTTACTTTTAAATCACTCAGGATATATATAAAAGTTATATATATAAATTATTTTTTGATCACTAATAACCTATTACGGTTTATAATGAGCGAAACGATAAGTATGTGATCAGGACATGAGCGTTCTCTGCCTTGCAGTGTCAACAACCAAGCTTATCTCTACAGTACAGTAGCAACAGAAATGGGATGCAATGAGATGTTTACTAGGAAAGGCCGAAAGGGAAGCATAAGTAATTCAAAACTCTGAATGATCATGACACGCCGCACGCGTGGTTCTCTGCCTTTCTGCAATTGTCGATGCCTATTTCGTGGTGCATTAATTTAATTAAAGTGGTTTCCTCGAGGGCCCAATGAGCGCAGGATGAGCTTCCGGGAGTTTATGTGAGTCGAACGGCACATTATTGTACACAGCCACATCCATCCATTGAAGGGAATGGCCATGTCCATCTCCCAGGAAACGTTGCAATTTGAGATATTAGAAGAGAGTTCAAGGCCTTATTTGTGATCTGGGGACTTTTTTACTGTTTCTGAATTGTAAACATGGCATCAATTGAGGCCTTGGAATCACACAACTGGTCTGCCATTTGATCCATCAGATCTGCATACTTCTACCCATGCTGATTGAGATCATATATTATTCTTGCCTGGAATTCACTAGCAATAATTATAGCGGATTTTTGCAAGAACAACTAAGCATATATTGTTGCATTGCATAATGTTTTTATAGTCGTGAAATAATAGCCATTGGACATTTTCTATACCATAAATATATCAATTTAATCGTTTCACACGTCAGGCAACAATTGTGCTGCCCTCTTAACTATGGCTTTCTGCTTTTATGTTGATCAGTAGCCATCAGGTGTCTGAACTTCGTACTTAGTGTCATAGTGTGATGTTTACATGTTGTGCGTAAATTACTTATGCAGTGAATATGATCTAGCACCCCATGGTACCAATGCCTCCACGATAAATAGTGGCACCCTATGTCCACAACCCTCCATTATTGGTCCGTAATCACTATTACAAAAAGACATCTGTGACGACTAAAACATATTTTCTATGGTGTGTCGGAGGAGGGAACTCCAACCACGGGGAGTCTGAGGATCTCCCTTTGAGGTTCAGCCAGGGGAGTCGTTCATAGGATAACTGCGGCGTCGGGATGATGGTACGTAAGGGAGGCAGAAGAAGTATACAGGTTCAGACCACGCAGAGGCGTAATACCCTACTCCTGTGTGTGTTTGCTATATGGGAGATGAATGTGGTTTGCTCTTATAAGATGTTCTTGAGGGGTGCTCAAGAAGCTAGCCCTAACTTGGGGACTCCAAGTGTTTCTCTAGAAGCTGAGCTTAATGCCGAAGCCGATGGAACCAGCCTCCGGAACCGGGTCCTCTTTCTGCTTGGCATGGATCCTCCTTTCATAGTCCAAGGGGAGTCCACAGTGCCTAGCTCACATGTGAGGAGAAAGCTTTTCTAGGTACGATATGTCTTGTCGCACACGTCCGCCTACTGAGCCACGCCGGAGTTGGTTCGGCACGTCTAGTCGTCACGTTGCTCGGCTGCTGTGGGCGGCTAGGTCGTGAAGATGTGACAGCGCACGCCACCGCTGCCAGAGTGTGGAAAAACTGAAGCCCTCTTAGTCAAAAGTTCTCTGACTGCACAGAGAGCCGGCCCACGGGGGGCCGTCACGAGCTGTCACGCGTGGCAGAGCGGGCGACAGGGGCGACGTGCCCCGTCGCCTCGCCATTAATGCGGGTGGTTGGAACAGTCGATCCACTCGAGTCAGGCTCGGGCCCGGGGCAGAGAGCTCATCGAGCCCTCCGCACGCACAAGGCGCCGAGTTCCCTGGGGATGGAAGTTGTGGGCCCCGGGACTGGGGGCGAGACCCAGGGCCGGGAAGTCCCAGCAATGTGCCCCGGGAACGCGCCCTGGGACCGAGCCTGTGGCTCTCGGGACAGGGGGGCGAGATCCGGGCCCCGAAAATATCCCAGCAATGTGCCCCGGGGACGCGACCCGGGGCCGAGGAGGTGGGTCCTGGGACCGGGGGGCGAGGCCCGGGCCCGGGAAGACCCGGTAATGTGCCTCGGGGACGTGACCCGGGGCTGAAGCTGTGGGTCCCGGGACCGGGGGGCGAGACCCGGGCCCCGGGAATATCCCAGCAATGTGCCCCGGGAACACGCCCCGGGACCGAGCCTGTGGCTCCCGGGACCGGGGGGCGAGATCCGGGTCTCGGGAATATCCTAGCAATGTGCCCCGGGAACGCTCCCCGGGACCGAGCCTGTGGCTCCCGGGACCGAGGGGCAAGGCCCGGGAATGTCCCGGACCAAGGGGCCCGAGGCAGATGCGAGCGGTCGTCGCGACGCGCCAGAGAAAGGTGCACCCAGGCCCGGGCAGTGCTCGGGCGCCAGGTACTTGGCGGGAAAACGGCCATAGCCGGCCATCACCGGTGCAGAATGTGGGCCCCGGAGGAGCTGACGTGGCTGAAGATCCACGCGTCCCCGAGGTATGTGGGGCCCCCAGTCCCGTTTCGCCGACAGTGGCCCCTGGCCCTGTTGCTCAGCCAGGACCCACTCTGGGCAGGAACAGGGCCACGTCTTTGAGAAACGAGGGAACGCGGAGCCCACCTGGTTTGACAGAAGATGAGATGTGATTGCCCGTCGCGGAACCAACTGACGTCCCTGCTGCTGAAGAAGAGGGGGATGCCAGGGCCCAGCCACCCCCGCGAGGGGGGAGCGGGCCCTGGTACTTTTTGCTGCCCGGCAAACAGGAGCGGCGCGCGGACAAGCGACGCTACACTCCGCGCTGGAGCAGATGGCGATCGTCGCCGGCCAAGTGCAGGCGGCAGCCCGACGGGAGCGGCAGGAGTCCGCCCGGGTCCGGGCGATCTCGAGAGCGGGCGGGCAGCGATCGCAATGGCGATGCAGCAGCTCACCGCCCGTATAGTCGCCACCAAGATCTTCGTGGCGACCCGCCGGCTGGAGATCGAGGCGGTAGAGAGGCGCGTCGTCCAATTGGAGGGCGCCGTCAAATCTGCCGCCGACGAGGCCTCCCGCGCCCGATCCAAGATGTAGGTGCGGGAGAAGGAAATATCCTCCCGGGAGGAACGCGTCCGGGCCCAAGAGGCCGGGCTCGCGGCCCGGAAGCATGAGATCACCGCGCGCGAGGAAGCCGTGGTGGTTCGCGAGGAGGCACGAAAAGCCGTGGCCGAGACCGCTGCAACGGTGGCAGGGTTCTTCGACCGTGGCGAGCACCTCGTGGAGCCGATGACCGACGAGGAGTCTGAGGAAGACGGCAGTCGTCTTCTGACACCGCCCGGGGTCCGATCCGAGGAAGACGAGTGACCTTCCCCCGGACGACGACATGTCCCGGCCTCCGCTCGTGCTTGCGCTCTGATATTACCTATCTTGTACAAAGAGAGACATTTGTAAATGTATATAATCATGTTTACATTTTCGTACCTTTGCTTATTGTGTTGTTCCGGGAGTTGCTTATGTCTCCTGCTGTTGTTGTTGTTTTTCAATTTTCCGGGCCTGGGAATGCCGGGTACCAGGCGCCATCCGACTCCGAGTGCCAGCAGCCGAGAACGGCCGCAGCGCCCAAGTCCCCTTTCCGGGGCCTGAAGTAGCGGCCTGCCCCGGGAGCTCGGCCCCCGAGGGTAGTGAGCGTGATAGTCGCCCGCCCCGGGAACTCGGTCCCTAGGACGGTTAAGTCCGTCTTTCGGGCCCGGGGGCGCTCCGTGCCCCCGAGAGCTGGCTGCGGGAAGAGATTGCTTGATCGTGCGCAGGGGTCGCCAGACAGTGAAGCACCCGGCGCTTCGGCGGTGGTCGGGGAGGAACTGGCCAGGCCGAGCACTGCTGCCCGCCCTAGGAATCTAGGCTGGCCCGACGGGGGGCTATGCCCGAGACCCCGGGGCATCGACAGTGCCCGGGGCGCGGTCCACGACCCGGCCACCTGGCCTTGGCAACCAAGGCAGCGCTAATCCGGAGGCCCTCGCGCCAGGCCCTGCAGGGAAAGACTGCTATGAGAGAGAAAATACGAAAAAAGCCCCACGTGGGTTAGGTATGGCCGAAGTGCTGAGCTCGTACCTTTTGGCTCGCCGGGAGCCTCTCGGGAACCGACCTTGACCGTGCGCGGGGGTCGCCAGACAGCGAAGCACCCGGCGCTTCGGCAGTGGTCGAGGAGGAACTGGCCAGGGCGAGCACCGCTGCCCGCCCCGGGAATCTAGGCCGGCCCGACGGGGGGTTCTGCCCGAGACCCTGGGGCATCGACAGTGCCCGGGGCGCGGTCCACGACATGGCCATCAGGCCTCGGCAACCGGGGCAGCGCTTACCCGGCGGTCCTCACGCTTGGCTCCGACAAATTCCGCTTTGCCCCCGGGGCCGAGGAGAACGAAGCACGCGGTCATACAAACAGGGAAAAAAAATAGGAATTGAGCAATGTTTAAAGCCGGATAAGATTACGTATCTAGATGTTGAAAAGGGTGGTGTGGCTCCGCGAGCACAATCCCAGGGCCAGGAACGCTGCCAGCCCCCGGGCCAGGAATTGCGCCGGAAATGAATCTAGGATGGGGCCCCCCGGCCCGCATCCAGGTTTGGAAAGAAAACCGGCGCAGGCCAAGGATGGGTCTAATCTGCACACGATGAACCATGAGAGTACTTGGCTCATTCCTTTGTCCATTCCATGCTACGAATCATGGTGTCTACCACCTCCCAAGGGCCTCTTCGCGGTCGCGACCATGCGGAGGAAAGGATTGCGCATAAGTATTTTGCCCCCTAGCAGCGGAAAAAACCGAGCCCGAAGCCAACCAGGCGGGACACCACAAGCCAGCGGGGCCCCGGGGCGCCGCGCAGAGGGGCGCACCCATGGCCCCGGGGCCTGGACAATGTCCGGGGTTTAGTAGGATGGGATACGGTAGCTCGCTAGTAGGGAACCAATAATTATGCGCAAAACCCAGCCGCCGCATGGGCGCGGCCCGATTATGCCCCCAGGGGGAGACCGCCACGAACGCAACACACAGAAAAGGACAAAGGGCACGAGAACATAAAGCATACTGAAAAAGCTGCTTAGTAAAGCGAATGCACATGGGGGCCCCGGCCAGCGCTGAGATTTGGAAAAATCCGGCGCTGGCCCGGGCACCCCGCAACTTGCAGAATGTGTTTACAGATAAAATTTACGAAGATGCTCCCAGGCTTACCGAGCCCGGTCGGGAGACACCGATCACCAGGAAGGGGCCTTCCCACATGGGGGAAAGATTTTTTTTTCCGGCACGTGTGAGGACACGGCGGAGGACTAGGTCCCCGATCTAGAGCGATCAGGCCCGAACCTTACGCTGATGATAGCGCTTGAGGCTCTGCTGGTAACGAGCGACGCGGAGTACCTCGCTGACGAAGTACACCGGCTTCTGTTATGTGCGCCCCTACTCCGGCCTGACGGGGGCCGGGAGCACGGGCTCAGCTCCCTCGGGAGGGAGCGAGCTCTCGTGGTCGGGGACAGATATTGGCCCGGGACCGGGCTGAGATATGGAATGAATCGGGACGACCTCCCCGGACCCGCTCTCACCAGGACGATGCTGTCCAGGTTATCACGCCCTGTCTGGTGTTCCGGGTGCCGCGTCCCCAGACTCGCACTCACCTTGGCGAGGCTGCCTGGGTTCAGCCTCCCCGGTGTCGGGCCCGGGGCGTGGATCCCGGGACATGGACCCGGGACCCTGAGCCCCGGCTCGAATGTGGTGGATATGTGCCCGGGACCCGGGCCCAGGCCCGGGCTGAGATGTGGAATGAATCGGGATGACCTCCCCGGACCCGCTCTCGCCAAGGCGATGATGTCCGGGTAATCGCGCCCTGTAGTTGAAGTTGTTCCGGGTGCCGCGTCCCTAGACTCGCACTCGCCTTGGTGAGGCTGCCTGGGTTCGGGCTCCCCGGTGTCGGGCCAGGGGCGCGGATCCCGGGACATGGACCCTGGACCCTGGGCCCCGGCTCGAATGTGGTGGATATGTGCCCAGGACCCGGGGGCCCAGGCTAAGATGTGGAATGAATCGGGACGACCTCCCCGGACCCGCTCTCGCCAAGGCGATGCTGTCCAGGTAATCGCGCCCCGTCTGGTTGTGAGGTTGTTGAAGTTGTCCTGAGTGCCGCGTCCCCAGACTCGCACTCGCCTTGGTGAGGCTGCCCGGGTTCGGGCTCCCCAGCGTCGAGCCCGGGCGGCTGATCCCGGGCCGCGTGTTTGTTGGGCAAGGGGCGCTCAACGACGAGCGCCGCGCCCACCACTTGCGGGGTTGCCGCTATGTAGAGCAACAGGGGCTCATCTTGAGCCGGTGCCACGAGGACAGGGGGCGTTGTCAGGTACCTCTTGAGCTCGTCAAGGGCTTGATCGGCCTCCTCCGTCCAAGTGAACTGCCCGGTTTTCTTCAGAAGCTTGAAGAGGGGGAGGGCACACTCCCCGAGCCTGGAGATGAAACGGCCTAGTGCGGCCACGCACCCGGTCAGCTTTTGGGCCTCCCGGAGCCGCGTCGGGGGGCGCATGCAGTCGACGGCTGCTATCTTTTCCGGGTTCGCCTCAACACCGCGGCTGGACACGAGGAACCCGAGGAGCTTGCCGGCCGGGACCCTGAAGACGCATTTGTCTGGGTTCAGCTTCATCCTCGTGGATCGAAGGTTGCTGAACGTTTCGGCCATGTCGTGGAGCAAAGTGGTGCGGCTGCGCGACTTCAGCACCAGATCGTCGATGTAGGCCTCCATGTTGCGACCTAGCTGCGATTTAAATGTCACACGGACAGCACGCTGAAAAGTAGCACCAACATTTTTCAACCCAAAAGGCATGCACACATAGCAATAAGCCCCCTGAGGGGTAATGAAAGAAGTTTTTTCCTCATCTTCCTGCGCCATCCGGATCTGATGATAACCTGAGTAAGCATGAAAAAAACACAAAAGGTCACACCCCGCTGTGGAGTCGACTATCTGGTCTATACAGGGCAGAGGGAATGGGTCTTTGGGGCAAGCCTTATTGAGGTCGGTGTAGTCTATGCACATGCGCAGCTTCCCGTTGGACTTGGGGACGACGACCGGGTTGGCCAGCCACTCGGGGTGGACGACCTCGCGGATGAAGCCGGCCGCAAGGAGCTTGTCGATCTCCTCGCGGATGATGGCTTGGCGCTCCGGGGCCTGCAGTCGCACCTTTTGCCGCACCGGGCGTGAGCCCGCGCGGATGGCCAAGCGATGCTCAATCACCCCCCTGGGGACCCCGGGCATGTCCGACGGTTGCCAGGCAAAAACGTCGGAGTTTGCCCGAAGGAAGGCGATGAGCGCGCTTTCCTATTTGTCGTCTAGCGAACCGCCAATCTTGATGGTTCGTGACGGGTCATCATCGAGGACGACCTCCTTGACGAGGTCTGCGTCGCTGGCGACGATGCGCGGCTTGGGGGCATGGGGCAGCGAGGGCCCCGCGGCGCCCGCCGTGTTGGGAGCTACTGGGGCGATGTCGGCCGCGCGCTGCTCGGCGCACGAGAGGGCGTCCTTCACGTCCCCGAGGACTGTGATCAGGCCCGTGGGGCCCGGAAGTTTCATGGTCAGGTACGCATAGTGCGTAACCACCATGAACCTCACCAACGCGGGGCGCCCGAGGACCGCGTTGTATGGGAGGTTGCACTCGGCGACGTCGAAGATGATGCGCTCGGTGCAGAAGTTGCCGCGGTCACCGAAGGTGACGGGCAACGAGACCTGGCCGAGGGGCCAAGTGAGGCCCTTCGTAATCCCAATGATGGGCAACGAGGGCGCAAGATTCGTCCCCGGGGCCTTGATCTTCTCAAAAACCCCCGGGGAGAGGATGTTGAGGGCGGCGCCCCCGTCAACGAGGACGCGGCCCACCTTGACGTTGCATATGGTGGGGGAGACAGCTAGGGCGAGCTGCCCCTCCCCAGGTACCCGGGCCGAACGATCGCTGGGGCCGAAGGTGATCGGGGTATCCGACCACTTCAGCCTCCGAGTCGCTGCTGGGCCCGGGGTCATGGCCAGCAGCTTGCGCTGCATGGCCTTGAAGCCACGGCGCGAGGAGTAGGTGTGTGCCCCGCCATCGAGAGTGGCGAGGACGTTCTCGGGTTCTTGGAACTCGAGAGGTTGCTCCGGATTAGGAGCAGGCTCGGCCTGCTGCCACTCCTGCTGGAACCTCTTAATGCGCTCGGCCATGTTCTGGATGGCGCGGCACTCCGTGAGGTCGTGCCGGTCCGTCTCGTGGATGGTGCACCACTTCTGGGCCGCTGCCGGTGGTGGCGGCACACATGCGGGCTTTGCCGCTTGCCGCCGTTATTGTCGCCGCGGGCAGTGTCGCCCCAGGGGCCGCCTGTAGCAGCCAAGGCGAAGTTCTCGGCGGCCCCCTTGCCCTTCTGGCGCTTCCTCCTGTTCCGCTGTGATGCGGAACGCGAGGACTCGCCGTCCTCTCTAGGGTCCCGGTCAGGGGCCCCAGGGCGTGGCTTGTTCCACGCCCGGGCCTCCTCCTTGCAGGCGCGAGGTCGGTGAGGCTGAATAGCTCGGCCGTGGTCTGGACGTCGCGGGTGCCCAGCTTCTCGAGCATGCGCTTGTTGCGCACGCTCGAGCGGAACGCGTGAATAACCGCGTGATGAGCGATGTGGGGGATGGTGTTGCGTACCTGGCTGAAGCGCTGCAAGAAATGCCTCAGTGACTCGTCCCTGCCCTGACGCAAGGCGTGGAGATCCGCCTCGGTCCCAGGGCGTGGGAAAGTGCCCTGGAAGTTCGCCACGAATTGGTGGCAGAGGTTCTCCCAGGAGTAGATCGAACTCTCGGGGAGGTTCATCATCCAGGAGCGAGCCTAGGCCTTAAGGGCGACGGGGAAGTAGTTCGCCATCACCTTTTCATCGCCGCCGGCTGCCTGGATGGTGGTAGTGTAGATCTCCAGGTACTCTATGGGGTCGACGGAGCCGTTATACTTCTCCGGCAAGCTGGGCCAGAACTTGGCCGGCCAGCGCACCTACCGGAGGCCTGGGGAGAGCGCCAGGCAACTCGAGCCGTACCGAGCGGGCTCAGACGACGGGCGACGATTTCCCGCCGGGGGGTTGGAGCTGGAGGCCTGGGCCTCGGGACGCCCGACGGCGCTCGCGCGCCTTCACGTTGTCGCTCCAATGTGACTCGGGCGTCCTCATGGGACCGCATCCGGTTTAGCCGTTCACGGAGGTCGCCATGGCTATTCTTGGCTGGAGGCGTGGCGCGAGGCGTCGCGCTTCGGGCTTGGTTCTGCTTCAGGGCGGGGGGCCGGCCCGCGCTAGATGTCGTGCAGTCGGCACTCCCGGCCCCTGCACTGCTGTCGGCGGCTACCTGATGATGGGGTGCGCCTACCAGGTGGGCGACTTCGCTGAGCCACCGCTGCTCCCGGCCTCCGCCCCCGGTAAATGCCGGGGGGTGGCACAGGAGGGCTTCCGCCGCCAGGAGGGCTCCCTGCGGCGTCGCCGACTGGGAGTTGAGATGGCGGCGCGCCGTGGAGCGGCGCGTCTGCTCACGCCTCATAGATGAGGCCGCGGCAGACCCAGCGGGGCACTTTCCAGCCCCCTCCGCAAGGGAAGGGGCCGAGGCCGCACAACCAGGCCGCCGCGGGGGAAACTTGGCCCGCCGGGCATGCGCCGCATGCCCCCAGGAGGACGAGGAGGGGGAATGTGGCGGGCTCGCAACAGGGCTAACATCGCCCGGCGGGGTGAGGTCACCGGACTCCTCGTCGGAGTCCCGCGGACGATGACCTCCTGCCATGGAGCGTGCCGGCGTTGGGGACGCCGGCGTGCCGCCTGGAAGCGAAACTCCCCCTACCTGGCGCGCCAGCTGTCGGAGGAGGGAACTCCAACCGTAGGGAGTTTGGGGACCCCCCTTTGAGGTTCGGCCAGGGGAGTCGTTTACAGGACGACTGCGGCGTCGGGACGATGGCACGTAAGGGAGGCAGAAGAAGTATACAGGTTCGGGCCGCGCGGAGGCGTAATACCCTACTCCTGTGTGTGTTTGCTATGTGGGAGATGAATGTGGTTTGCTCTTACAAGATGTTCTTGAGGGGTGCTCAAGAAGCTAGCCCTAACTTGGGGACTCCAAGTGTTTCTCTAGAAGCTGAGCTTAATGCCGAAGCCGATGGAACTAGCCTCCGGAACCGGGTCCTCTTTCTGCTTGGCATGGATCCTCCTTTTATAGTCCAAGGGGAGTCCACAGTGCCTAGCTCACATGTGAGGACAAAGCTTTTCTAGGTACAATATGTCTTGTCGCACACGTCCGCCTGCTAAGCCACGCCGGAGTTGGTTCGGCACGTCTAGTCGTCACGTTGCTCGGCTGCTGCAGGCGGCTAGGTCGTGAAGATGTGACAGCGCACGCCACCACTGCCAGAGTGTGGAAAACTGAAGCCCTCTTAGTCAAAAGTTCTTTGCCTGCACAGGGAGCCGGCCCATGGGGGGCCGTCACGAGCCGTCACGCGTGGCAGAGCGAGCGACAGGGGCGACGCGCCACGTCGCCTCGCCATTAATGCGGGCAGTTGGAACAGTCGATCCACTCGAGTCAGGCTCGGGCCCAGGGCAGAGAGCTCATCGAGCCCTCCGCGCGCACAAGGTACCGAGTTCCTCGGGGACGGAAGCTGTGGGCCCCGGGATCGGGGGGCGAGACTCGGGGCCGAGAAGTCCCAGCAATGTGCCCCGGGAACGCGCCCCGGGACCGAGCCTGTGGCTCCCGGGACCTGGGGGCGAGATCCGGGCCCCGGGAATATCCCAGCAATGTGCCCCGGGGACGCGACCTGGGGCCGAGGAGGTGGGTCCCGGGACCGGGGGGCGAGGCCCGGGCCCGGGAAGACCTGGTAATATGCCCCGGGGACGCGACCCGGGGCTGAAGCTGTAGGTCCCGGGACCGGGGGGCGAGACCCGGGCCCGGGAATATCCCAGCAATGTGCCCCGGGAACGCGCCCCGGGACCGAGCCTGTGGCTCCCGGGACCGGGGAGCGAGGCCCGGGAATGTCCCCGGACCAAGGGGCCCGAGGCAGATGCGGGCGGTCATCGTGACTCGCCCGGGGAAGGCGCACCCGGGCCTGGGCAGTGCTCGGGCCCCAGGTACTTGGCGGGAAAACGGCCATAGCCGGCCGTCACCGGTGCAGAATGTGGGCCTCGGAGGAGCTGACGTGGCCGAAGATCCACGCGTCCCCGAGGTATGTGGGGCCCCCAGTCCCATTTCGCCGACATGGTGGTTCGGCCAGCCGCCAGCCACTATAGGTCAAAGAAAATAGAACCTTTTCTCTGGCGGCATACCACCGTCATTAAGCTACCATTTTCTCTGGCGGGCTACATAGAACGCTCGCCAGAGAAAAGTCTTTTTCACTGGCGGCCAAGTAACATTGGCCGCTAAAGATAATAGGGTCACAGGAGAAGGGTGTTAACCTAGCCCATCAGTGAAGACAATTTCATAGTAGGTATTTTGTAATGTGGCCTTCCTGTGAAGATTTTCCATCAAATTTTGAATTGTATTTTCCGCCAATTTTAAATTTATTTTTTGGTTTGCGTATTATGTGTATATATATAGAATTGATGATGATTTGTTTGGACAATCAATAGAAAAGATTATATTTATCGATCGCAGCTGTATTTGATAATATATATACAATATCAATTAATTCACATAGGCTATTAATTAATTAATATATTTACACAATACTTATATAAACACACATAGTACTGGATGATGTTTGCGAAATATCTTGCAGTTCGACCTACATGTATAATTTATATGACTTTCTTGACCCAGTTAACAAGACACTTGAATTTCTTGTCCGAATTCAGATGCCCTTCTTTATGGAAAAACCGTCCTAACTTGTGGCAGCACTTGTGGTGGATGAAGTGGCACATGTCTCGCTGTATGTTCTCAATGGATCGGTCATCGAGCGTCCTTTCGGACTTCTGGAGTATAGGAAGCTGCATCAAGTATATTCAGAGAAAAGAAATCGTTACACGTTAAAAACTAGCAACTATAATAAACGTATATATATTTTGATGGTTTACTACTTACATTTGCAGGGTTCGTAGAGTACCTCCCATTCACTCTAAGGTACTCGTAGACATAATATCCACATAGGACGCTTCTCTTGGGTTGCTTGTGGCATTTTAATTTACAAGACATAAAAAACAATGTTAATTAGTTACATGGATTAGCACGCAGACTTATAAGAAGTGTATCCATCATTAATTACCGGCCAGTTATTGTGGACGAGCAAATCATCTCTTTTCTCCAACCGCTCTCTGCCCTCTCGATAGTAAAGCTTGTAAGCGCTGTCCGAGCAAATAGAGGGAGTTAGTCATACATATAAGAATAGCTCGTGAACAACGAGAAGTCCATAGTTAAAATTTGTATATATTAGTTACTAATATAAAATTCTGAGAAATTTCCCATAGGTACTTTGCTTCTTGTCGAGAGGGTCCAGTACCACAGCTTCTCCATACTTTGGATATAGAACAAGGTTGTGTAGTTCTTAATAAATCCACGCGTCACCAAGTGCGATTTAATTACATCTAAGCAACCCCATATTTTCTGGTTTTTGCAGTCAACACATGGACAATGAATTTCCTTGATCTTCCTACTTACAGCATGTGTCTTAGCAGCATCAATGAATATAGAAACTCCCGTAATATATGACGTATGAAAGCTTGGTGTATTGTACATCCATGACCTTGCCATCTGCAAATTTAGTCAAAATTTTACAAATATGCCTCCGTAAAATTCAGTTTGGATATGGTACAAATTATCGTATTTGCATTGAAATACGTCCAAATAAAGAAATATCCAAGCATTAACTATATTCCATACAATTATCCAAAAATTCCATACAAAGTAATCAAGTTCAATTAATTTATCACAAATAAAAAAATTCAGATTCACTGAAAATTTCATACAAAGTAGGATAAAAAATATCCAGATCCAAGTAATCAAATCTAGATCTAAAAAAAATATTAA
The DNA here is from genome assembly GCA_003991445.1 of Oryza meyeriana var. granulata. Lineage (NCBI taxonomy): Eukaryota > Viridiplantae > Streptophyta > Magnoliopsida > Poales > Poaceae > Oryza > Oryza meyeriana. The sequence goes on along the minus strand of RYFJ01003127.1, from coordinate 18,632 downwards.
GACACATACTAGCTAGCTAGTGTTTCTCTCTCTTCCAAACTAGATCCAATCTAACTAACTTAATATACACAAAAACTACCATGTCTAGCTAAACAGTCATCATCGATGAATGAGTAAACACCATTGCTCTAAGATTGCATGAAACATTTGGGCCAAATTGAGCTCCAAGGTGCCAATTGAAAATTGTAGATCTATGTCACATAAGAACATATACACTATGCATGATTATAAAATTCACTAAATTAAAAACATACATTTAAAAGTAAACTACATAAAGAAGGTAGGAGAAAAATGATCTAACCTTAGAAACCAAAATCCACCAAAAATTTCGAGTTCAAAACCTCCCCCCTATATTTTTGCTTCTATAGGAGAGAGAAATCTTGGGCTCCAGTGAACAGAGCCGAGGAAGAAGATGCCATATAAAGGGGGTTTTCGCTAGTGGTCCACTTAAGTAGCCGCCTGCCACGCCAGTAAGGGCTGGCGGCCACTTAAGCGGACTGCCAGCCAAAACCCTCTTCATTTTCACTGGCGGCCCACGTTACACGCCGCCAGCGTTAAAGCCAGGCGGCTTATAACGTGGCCCATCTGTGAAAATGATGCACTCTTCACTGGCAGGCCACAGTAGCGATCGCCAGTGATAATACATTTTCGCTGGCGGTTGCAATCCACCCCTCACGACCTACTTACCGTAGGCGGCCGCTCTTTTGGCCTGCCTGATTTTTGAAACAGCTAACGCCACAAAAAATCAATTTTGTAGTAGTGAATATAGTCGTATACCACCACTGATAAACCCTAGAATAGGCTATATTCCTTGGACCAGGCGTCAACCAGTGAAAAGAAAAATCCATAACCATCAGAAAACTGTAGCAAATAGCAAACAAAAACTTGATCACTACTGCAGAATCGGTTTTTCCATACGGATAGAACCGGTTTTCGTAGGTGGGTAGCCAGCCCGCCTGGGAAAAGGGGTATGCGAAAATACCCCTTTTCTCAGGCGGGCCTGCCACCGCCTACGAAGATCGATTCTCATAGGCGGGTGTCTTAACGGACCCGCCTACGATAACCGATCTTCGCAGGCGGCCCAGTTAAGGTAACCGCCTGCGATAATCGATTATTGCAGGCGATCTAGTTAAGACGTCCGCCTACAGTTTTACTTCAAAAAATAGAAAAAGAAATACCTTTTCTATTTTGTTTTTTCCATAAATAAATAAATAAATTATTTAAAATTGTCTCTAAATCAAATATTATGCATTCTCTAGTAATTGACATCACCATATGTTGGATAGTAATTGACATGAATAATTAATTATCATTCACTAATTATTAATAATTATTATACAACATGCTTTCTAATATAATTATTCACAACAAATATGTCTACATAGTAAACGAATATTTGTTTCATACATTTATAAAAAGCATATGTTCTTTTTCCCACTCTCGAAGTTTTTTATACTTATCATCCCTCACATATGTACTCTCAAGTTCGAAAAACAGACCAAGTGTGTTACATATGTCACGGTGGATGAAGTGGCACAAGTCGGCACAGAGATTTAGAAATGTTGTCTTGTTCATCTTTTGAGCTGGCCCAGTTACTTGACACAATTGCAACAGGAATAAGATAAGCGAGATGTTACAAACAGTAATACGTACGTCCGTACTAATATATTTAATTAAGTATGTACGTACACTATCCATGTGTGATGTAAACCTGCCATGGATCCTCATCATCTCACACACGTAATATCCGCAGAGAATAGTCCCTTTGGGTTGTTTGTAGCATTATCCAAGGAGTAGTAACAACATAAATTAAATATGAATAATCATTTTGAGACATAAAATATGTAGTTCACGTCATTACTGACCACTTTATCCTGATAAGCAGTTTTTCCCTCTTCTTTTCTTTTGCCCCTCCTTTTTTCATGTACCATCTGTGTGAGCTGTTCAGAAAATTATGTGGACATGGTATAAGAAAATAGATGATGAAGACAGGAGGTATATACAAGGACAATTTTAATTTCTTACAGGTTCAAAAGAATGAGAAAATCCATATAATCATTCTCTAGGTAATCAGCCGAATCACAGACAACGACTTGCATGTCCTTTGGGTATATGATGAATAAAATGAAGTGGTTGCTACAAGCGAATAAAAACATGTTAAGTTAATAGTTCTAAAAGTTCTTACAGAAGAAATTGCAAACTTACTTGAAGTTGTAGGGGGCCATTATGCATCTCTTATCTTGATAAGATAGCATGACCTGTCCAATGTATGCCCCCACTTCACGACTCTTGTCGCCATGGAGTTTCTCGATGTACTTCTTCTTCTCTTCTGGTGACTTGTCCTTGAGCACCGCAGAATCGTCGCATATGTCAACTGTGTGTTGTGTCTTGCAGATTCCGGTTGGGTCAAGGTAGCCAACCGATTCCCTCGTTTGATCCGCATCATGCAATTGTAACCTAGACATGCATGACGGCTCAAAACATTAGGCACCATGTCGATTATAAACTGGTCGATTATGTATAGAAAGAAGAGTGATCGATATATATACTTACAGGGCCCATGCACCGACAAGATTGACATCCAATTTTTCTAGACGATACACGACGTGCATATCCCTAAAATCAATAAAGAATACGTCCCCATCTCTACCCATGAAAGCATCTTTTGGCATCCTGGCACTTAGCCAGCTTAGGTCTACTTTACTAGCCTTCATGTACTACTCATGCCACCTGATCATCTGCCCCAGCAAAGTCCTCAAGATGTGTGTTGGAAGAAAAGGCTTGCCATTTACGAATTCCTTTAGGACGTCATCAATAGCATAGAACTCCAACTCATCCTTTGCACTTTGCATTGATTTATGGCTTATATCTGGTGTTGTATCTTTCTTCATGTCGCCTCTACCGCTGAAGGCAGTAAACAGAAACTTGTCCACGTCTTTTGATTTAGCTTTGTTATCGTACGTGGTTATCTTCTGTGGAACAGCCCGAGTTAGAGCGGACGGTGGAGTTGGAGATTTAGCCTGAGGTGGAGCGGATGGTGGAGATGGAGTGCCTTGTTGAGCTTCGATTTGAACCTTAGGGGCTGACGAGCTTCGAGGTAGCTACGAAGGTGGATGTGGTGGGGAAGATGGCGGTGGTGGGGAAGGTGGAGGTGGTGGGGAAGGTTGATGTGGTGGGGACTTAGGTGCCTTGTCTTTGGGGGACTTCGGTTTTTCCGGTGATGAAGGACCTGGCGGGGATGTCGCAGTCTTCTTTGGAGCCGCAGTCTTCGATACACTTGCGGGTGACTGTTGAATGAGCACGATATCTCTACAATGTCACAGTATGAATTGATTGACTGCATCGCCTAGAAATTCGATTCCCTCTAGCGTGGGAATGACTAGCTCGTACTAGTTGCAGTCGGCATTTACCCTTGACAGTTGGACCCTCGCGTAGTTGTCAGGTATATCCTAGCAGTGAAACTTCTTGCCTGGTATCGCCATGCCACTAGCGACCTCCTTTGTCCGGCCTGCCCTTCCAATCGGCACATGTAACTTGCGTGGTGTAGGACCAGTTATGTCATCTACTAGGTGTCAGGTCGTAGGTGATGACGCTACGCTAGGTTCCTAGTGCTGCGCAACATTTTGCAAATCTGCCGGCAATTTTCCCTGGTTTTTATTCATCAAATGAAATAATTTCTTGGCCACTTCTTCCCTGATTTCTTGCCTCATGTTCTCCTTGTACGTATCGCGTCTCTTGTGACTTCCTGCGTCTTTTGGAAACTCTTCCTTCCAATTGAGCATGGAAGATACCCCTCTGACGCGGCCAGAATGCTCTAGGTTACCCAACGCAGCGCTTAACTGATCTTTCTCGCTTCGGGCACAATTCCCCACTTTTTTGCTTCTTCGACACTGGGGTCTCTGAATACCAATTGTCCGTCGTCGGTAACTTCTTCAGTGCTCCTAGCCTATACCCAATTCTTGCTGCGATAATCTAACCCTTCCACTTCCAAGGGTTTTCCTTCCGCCTTCGCTTTTTCTTCCTTCTTCCTCTATACGTCCACTTTGGGGGCATACCCAGTCGAACATAGACGATTTGGATATTGATTTTTCTTTGCTAATTCAGACATCTTTTTACTCTTCTGTAAGGCCTCTAATGTAGTCTTCTTCTTGACAAACTCGTCCTAGTCTGCCGTGGGGATTTTCCCGTGTCTTTTAAAGGGGCTCTGGTTCCGTTGGACGTACTTCTTATTTAGATCGGACTTCCATTGTCGCTATCACCGACCCATAATTGCTAGTGCATGCTCCTTTTCTACTTCGTCGAATCCTTCGGGGTATAGGAATCTTTTCTTCAGTTCCGTCCAAAGAAGTTCCTTGACCCCCTCGCTTACTTTCTCCCATTCATCTATGAGGATTGGACAGTGATCCCTTACCAAAGCACCACAAGATTCGCTCCATTTTACGGGCACACCTTTAGACTCAATGGGGTCCCCTCTTTGTCCTATGCGGGGGATGGCATGTACTTCATCTGTTAGCTTGTTCTTGCTTCTCTCACCGCGCTTTCATTTTTGGCCGAGGCTTCAATAGTGGTTATATCCATCTCTGTCTCGGCCGGGGCCGATGTAGCATATCTAGTTCAGCAGGATCGTTCGTAACTTTTCGGCGAGTCCGACATCTTGTTTCCATCTATTATACATATAGCAGGAATACTGTGTTAGACAATAGTACCGGAACTATTATCGCTAGTAACTCGGCGTAACTCGGTGAAATACTTACAGCATATTCAATCGGAATGTAATCAGGGTCAACATCCTCTTTGTTTCTTGCTCTCTCTATAACGGGATGCAGATCACTGGGGGTACGCCACGATGTCTCACTAGATGCCTTGTCCTGGTCGGTCCTGGCCACTTGTTCTATCTCGTGTTGCGAGTCCTTTCCGTCCATCGTTCTATTCAAATATTTTTTTATAAAATTTAAATATCGACATGACCAACGATCTTCATATAATATATGGAAAATATATTGAATAAAAACAATGCATATAGATTTAAAAGAGAACAATATATCTATACATATGGAAATTGCTCTCAGATGTTATGAGGTTGGGATAGATGCTATCTTGTACATCCACCAAATCTAGTCATCATTATTCACATATTAAATAGTGACAAAATTTAAGCAAACTTGGCTACATATGTGGATGGCATGATAGAATACGCCGAGTCATGTAGGGGCACCGTCGACGGGAAGGACCCCGCTTGTCGAGTCGACACGCGGTCCATCCGTCGGCGGCGCGCCTGCGAACTAAGAAAAAATGCACTCCTCACGAGGTTAAGTTTAATTTGAATCGTAGGCCAAGTTTGCAAAAGTTTTGTACTATTCAATATACAAACGACCATAATCTTCATAGAGCAAATGAGAACTTTGAAATAAAATTGCAAACAAATAATAATATAATTTCATATATTTGAATAATCATAATGCCCATACAAATTTCAAAACATTTCTGCAAGCATCATGCAACATTTTCAAAATATTTCTACAAGCATCAGGCCTTGAAATCCTAAATATTTCTGCAAGCATCAAGCAACATTCACATAGATGATTCACTTACATTTAGAACGTTCAGTAAAAAAATTCATGAACATTGCCGCATATCTCATGGAAGCTTAGCAAATTTAACCTTTTCATTTCTATGTTAGGGAGTGGCGATGGCCGGCGTGCGAGCCGGCAAGGGGGCAACGAAGCTCGGCGGCCGAGCCGCCGAGCTAGCGTGGGAGGAGGTGGTTGTGACGAGGAAGCTCGGGCCGATGAGGTGGCAGCGACGGCCAGCGTGTGAGCCGGATCTGGACGTGAGGAAGCTCGGCGGCCGAGCCGGCAAGGCGACGAGGAAGCTCGGCGGCAGCCGAATCTGGACGCGATGAAGCTTGGCGACGGCAGCGGCGGCGGTGGCAAGCTAGGAAGCTCTGCGGCGATGGCACTAAAATCTAGCAGCATAACCCTAGAAATGTAGGGGCGCGCCGGGAGTTAGAAAAATTTGGACTCCAGCGAGCCCCTATATAGGGGGAAGCATTTCCGCAGGCGGGCGGCTTAAGGGCCCATATGCAAAAATGGTATTCACATACGGGTGGCTAAGTCTCCCACTGCAATAACATTGCCGCCCGTATGCGAAAATGATCTTCGCATACGGGCCTCTAAGCCGCTTGCCTAGGACGTGCAGTGAGGCCACCTGTCATCGACTTGATAACTAATGTATTAAGATTGTGAAGTAGTAGTGTTTAAAATGTATATAAATATTATAAATATTTAATCAAGTAATTATTTAACCAACTAGCGTATAAATATTTAATCAAGTAATTATAAATATTAGTAATCAAGTAATTATTTAATCAAATAATTAATTAGGATTTCTAACTTAATTAGGATTTCCAATATGTAATTATTTACTCAAGTAACCTCCAACTTAAGTGTAAAACGTGCATAAAAATTCATAAATCCTCATTAATATGCAACAAATACCTTTCATTCATATATAAAGAGTTAATCCTCATTACATGGCAAGACACGATTCAGTTGTTACACATGGGACCTAACATTAGCCTTTCATGATTTTCCCAACACCATCAGTGCGCATATGCGTCTTCATGATTTCTTCATCAAAGGTCTCTTCAATGCTCTTGATTTTATTTGGAAGGTCGGTAAATAATGGCATTGCATCATACTGGTTATAATCTTTGGCATATTCGACGCCATCGACACCAACGATTCTTTGCTTGCCCGACAGAGCTATGTCTTTCTTCTTGTGCGCAGGGTTGGTAACATAGAAAACATGTGCGACACGCTTAGACAGTACCCACGGGTCATCCTTGTGGCCTACATTAATGAGGTCAACAATTGTTAACCCGAAGTTGTCCATGAACACTCTTGTTGGGTGTTTTACCCATTGGCATCGAAACAGGGGGATCAGAATGTTTAATCCATAGTCCAGTTCCCATATTTTATCTATGAACCCATAATAGGTGGTTTTCCATCCATAGTTGTCTATTGCATCCACTCGAACCCTGCTATTTTGTACCATCCCCTTCTTATCCTTTGACTTCGTATAAAATGTGTACCCATTAATCTCGTATGTCTGCCATGACGTTACTAAACTTGAGGGCTCACAGGACAACCTTTTTAGTGTTTTTTCTTCAAGGAAATCACCATCTGGTAGGTTCTGGTCCTTGAACCATGTGGTTAATTGATGCTTGTGCTCTTTAATAATCTAATTTTCCGATCGTCTAATGTTACCGGCTCTAATCTAGTTTAAGTGTTGATCGATGTAGGGCTCAACTATTGCAAGCTGTTGTAGGACGCTATTTTGTGGTGTTCGCACAGTAACAAACTCATTGTCATGAAATTTTTTCTTGCCAAAGATCCCCCTTCCGGACAATCGCCCTTGATGATGGGGCATAGGTAAACCAATGGGATTGGCATCTTCTAGGTAATCTATGCAACCCTCAACGACTTCTTCAGTGGTATATCCCTCTACCATCGACCTCTCTGGATGAGCACGGTTTCGGACATAGCCCTTTAGAATAGACATGAACCATTTGTACGTCCACATTTGATGTAAGTATAAAGGACCTAGTTCGAGTATTGAGAAACGATGTGAACCATTAGATGAACATCATATCGAAGAATGATGGAGGGAAGCACATCTCGAGCTGGCACAGAGTCTCTGTTAGAAATGTTTGAAGATGTCCTAGTTCTTCAGGATCCAAAACTTTTTGTGAAATCACATTAAAGAAGTAGCAAATCTTTGTGATCACGACCTTAATAGCAATTGTTTAATTACCTGATTGCAATAGGGAGAAACACGATTAGATGACATGACAGTCATGTGAGTTATAGCCAGAGAGAGACAAGTCCTTCATCGAGACTACTTTCTTGTTGTTCGATGAAAACCCGGTAGGCACTCTCAAATCATGTAAATACTTGCACACCCTCCTCTTCTCATCGGGTGTTAGGGTGTAGCTTGCTGGGAAAGGTATATTTTTCCATTTCTTGTGGCTGTGGGTGAATCTCTTTCTTGATCTTCAAATTCACCAAGTCGTTACAGAGTGTGGACCATCCTTAGTCTTACTCAGAATGTCGCAGAAAGTAACGATAATGTTGTCGGAAGACATTATTTCGAGGTGCCATGACATCGATGGAATGACGAATCTCCAGGTCTTTCCAGTAGGATAAGTACTTAAAGAAAATGGAGTGTTTCTTGAATGGAACGGTTTGGGCTGTCTTTGTCTTCCAAACAACCTTGAGATTGCTGCTCATATAATACCATTTGCCATTGCGAACTTCAGGTGAGACCAATTCTCTATTGTCTTGTCAAATAGTCTTACCTTTGTTCGATACTTATGCTTGCTGGGTAGGAACCGCTGATGTCTCATGTATACTAATTTGTTAGATGATGAAAGATAGATAGATACGGTGTAATCCACGCAGGTTACGTAACCCGTCTTCCCTTTGATCTATCCCGAGATGGAAAAAATTGCTGGTAGTCGTTGATGGTGACGAAGAAGATATGGCTCTATAAGTGATCAGCACCCATATGGTATTCATCCTACACCTTGATACCTCATCCTAGATCCACTATGTCTTCCAACAAGGTTCAGAAACACATCTATTTCTATCCAGGTTGTTTCAGGGGCTTGTATATAGGATTGAAAATAAGATATACTTTTGCTGTCTAGCATACCAGTTGGAAGGTTATACATGATCAGTAGTATGGCAAGTACTGTGAAGTGCTCAGTCACCAAAAGGGTTTATTCATCGGTACTCAGCATAAAGTATTGATTTCCGGATTTGAGGCAAAATCTGGGTGTATTGCATCAAAGTGTTTCCATTAGCAAGCATCGACAGGGTGGCGGAGCTTCCCATCATTCCTGCGCTTCTCGTGATGCCATCCATTAGTTTAGCATCCCTAGGGTTCGAGTACAAACACTTCACGCAATCTTTCACTGGCAGGTACCACATCACCAGTGCAGGAATTTTCTTCTTGTTGTGTGGAGATGAATCAACGTTTTGCCTATCAAAATCCTGTGACTTGTTACCCAATTTGTACCGACTAGTCCACATGTCGGCAGCTCTCCAAGTCAGCGGTGCTCTTTGAACGATACAGGATACAGTGGTCTCGCATGCATGAATCTTTTGCATATCTAGTGATAACGGACATATGAGTTTCTTTGCTTGATATGTGTTGACCGGCAGAAAGTTAGGATTCAGAAGGATCTTACTTAGGAGAGATAATAAATCATTGAAACTACTATCCGACCATCCATTGCACGTCTTCAATCTTAGTAGTTCAAGCATTGAATATAAGACTGTCATCTCCTTAGAATAACCCTTCGATTCTTCATAGAATAGATCTTTTGCAGCCTTCTGTAAAGATTTAAAATTATTTAACCCTCTCGTAGAACCCGTCAACACTTACGGTTTGGCATGGCGTAGTATCTCTTCCAGATCGAAATCAGCGTTATCATTAAAGTCATTTATCATTTTGTCGTCTGACATATCTACTGTGAAATTGTCACCATCCCCTCTTTCTTCGTGATTACCATTCCCTTGGAGGTCGGCATCTTCACCGTGATGGGACCAAACTTTTAATCTCACAAATCCACGCTTCACTGAGTGTGACCGGATTACATCTGGATATCCACACTTTCTGATTCTTTGCAATTGACCACGAACAATATATTTCCTTTCTACCCACTATCGAAGCATGTGCCCTCGCCGCTTCAATAAATTTCGAAACCTCTTTCATGTACGACTGCTGAAATCTTGGCATATTGTACATCTTTGCTCTATCCATCTGAGAATTCAAACAAAATTAAATAATATCAAACATTCAAACTTAAATATCCCCAGTTAAGAATAAATATCCAAAAACGTACAAAACAGCAATACTAATTATTCAATATCGAGGAAAAAATTGATTGCAACAAAAAAACACCTATTCCCTTGGAAAAAAAATCCCCACCCTCTTTCTCTCTCCAAGTAGATCTAGGAGTTCACATGCACATTCAAATCTCCTTATTTTGCCTTGAAAAAAACTAAAATTACATACATATGGATTAAGACATACCATTGCACTGATATTACATAGATATTTTGGTTCAAATTCATGCTAAAACACAAATAAAAATTGTTATATCTAGTTCAAAAAACCACCATTCCCAAGGAAAATTCACACTATTCAAACCCTAAATTCGAATGAAAACTTCATAAATATAGTAGGAAAACATGATTCTAACTTGGTAGGCAATCCCCAAAATCCGAGTTCAAAACTCTCCTCCAATATTTTGGCAAGTTTTGGAGAGAGAAACGTCGGGTTGGGGAAGAAGGGGTCGAGGGCTCGCCTGCGATAATCGATTCATCGCAGGCGGGTGGCTTAGTGGCTCGCCTGTGATAATCGATCTCCATAGACAGGCCGTAGCGGCCTCTCGGATCGGGATTATCATAGCGGCGCCCTCATCTTGGCCCACTGCGACCTCCAGGTGGGTCCGTTTGTGAAAACCGATTCCGTAGTGTGATGGATCATGTGCACAAGAGAGATCTAATCTGCCATTTAAGGTAATGCGATCCAATTAGAAATGGAGTTAGTGGTAATTGAAACTCTTCACTGTTAGGCTGTTGGTGCTATGACACTGACTTGCACATAATCTCAATTATTTCTAGCTTTTCTTATCACATCAACTTAATAATCTTTATCATTTGGATCATTGATTATTGTCTCTCCTCTTACGAAACTATATCTTAATATTTCTAACATTAGATTATCTATGAAAGATTTAATTTTGTAAAAGCATGCCATGTCAAATATTTGGTTACAAAGCAAATTCAGTTTGTACTTCACATTTACTAATTACCATACAACTTCCCCGCAACATCTAGATAAAAATCTAGTTTAGTGTTACCGATTTTTTGGCATGGCTAGTATGAGAAACAATCCAAACAAGCCCTTAATAACTGTAGTCTCTAGATGATCTGTTATAAAAGTTAACCGATATAACGGATTGACGATTAACCTTTTTGATCTTGTCAGCTTTTGATAAATACAGACAAGCCCAATAACGATACATAAACATACGATATTTATTAATGAGGTTTAGCCGAAGCCTAATCCCTAGGCTCTGATTCTGGACACTCCTCCCTAATAACATAGCACACCTAACGTGTTGCGAGTCCACAATCTCACCGCCATTCTCTTCCTAAGTACCTGCACTACATTGTCATCGTTGTGGTTACATTGTGACGTTTTCATCTCTATTTAATGGTTGCCGGGTTAAAGAGCCCGACGCTAACTCTATCCTCTGCCACCTACTACAATTTCAAGTTTTATTATAACCTACTAGAACTAGCATGTTCGATACCTATTCTAATACAGAAAAAAAATATAGTGACATCATATTGCTTCAACATTAGAACTTTAGCGCAATGAGCTACTCTGATAGCTAGCAGACCAACAGCCCCTGGTGCAAGTAGGTGTAGTAGTACGTTACTGCTTGAAATATATAATTGTAATTGAATCTTTTGTTGTGTTCCAATCTTGGTTTCTTTATTTAAATTTATGTTATCACTACTGTCGGAGGATGAAACCTCGACGGCGGGAAGTCCGGAGACCCCCCTTTGAGATTCGGCAAGGGGAGTAGTTCTCAGGTGAATGCGGCGTCCGGTGGAAGAAGGGTTGAATGATGGAGACATGGAAGCAACAGAGAAGTCCGGACCGTCCGAAGTTGGACCGGACCGTCCGGACCGAGGCAATACAGAAGGGTCCGGACCGTCCGCTTCGGGTCCAGACCGTCCGATTCGTGGAGATCGCGCGGGAGAGACAATGAACAACGAACGGTCGGAAGAGGGGATCGACGCACAAGGGAGACAGGAGGATTTATACAGGTTCGGGCCGCCGGAGCGTCAAACCCTACTCCTGTGTGTATGCTATGTGGAGATGATGTGGTTTGCTGTGTACAAGATGAGCTCAGCACGTGGCCGGAGCCGGAGAAGAAGAACAGTGGTTAGAGAGTGAGCTCGGGGGTGCAGAGCGGAGAGTTAGAGGACGGGTCAGCCCCCTCTTCGGCCTTGGCTTGGTCCTCCTTTTATAGAGCAAGGGGATTGCACAGTGCCAAGATACATGTTGATAGAGAGAGAGAGCTACATGAGAGAGCAGGTATGGCCTGTCTTATCGATGTCTTGTCGCCGTCTTGACGAGCGCGTACGCCCTGCCGCCTGCCGGACCAGTCGCCTGCCGACCCACGCCGGAGTTGGTATACGGCGGGCGGTGGAGTCGTGAGGACGCGAACGGATGTGACGGGGCACACTGCCGAAGTCAAGCATCTCTGACTGCTTGACTTCGGCGCACGCCCTTGCCACGAAGTCAAAAGGCCTCTGACAGCGGTCAGGTGTCCATGGGGGTCGTCCTGAGGCACTTACGCGTGGCGGAGCGGACGACAGGGCAACGTGCCCCGTCGCCTCAATCACTAATACTGATATTTAGAGAGCTGGTCCATGCGATCCTGCCGGAGACCGATATGTGGGCCCCGGGCAGGAAGTGGGACCGATGGCGCCGGAGGAGGTACGGGCCCGAGGCCAACGATGCTCGGAGCGAATCCGGTGGGGACGGCGCCCCGGGGACGAGCCGGGGCCAATAGGGTCAGCGCCCCGGGGACGTGCCGGGGCCAGAGGCGAGGCGCCTCGGGGACGCTTGGCGCGGCGCCCCAGGGAGTGCCGGGCCGAGGCGAGGGCGCCCGGGACGTGCCCGGGGCCGATAGGCGTGCGCCCCGAGACCGAGGCGAGATGGCCCCGGGGAACTGACTTGGCGATGACCCACGCGTCCCCAGGGTATGTGGGACCCCTATCCCATTTCACCGACAGTGGCCCTGGCCCTGTTGCTCGCCGGAACCACTCCGGGCAGGAACGGGGCCACGTCTTTGAAGAAATGAGGGGACGCTGGTCCGCCTGGTTCATCTTGAGCTGGTGGAGCTTGACGTCTTTTGTTGCCTTAGACGGGATACGTGCCCGGGACCCGGGCTGAAAACATGGACGAGTGTTGAGGAAGGCGCGGCAGTGGTCGCGATGGTGATGCGGCAGCTTGCCGCCCGTACTGTCGCCAGCGAGTTCTTCGTGGCGACCGCTGGCCGGAGACGGCGGCGGGAATGAGGCGGGCCGTCCGCTTGGGGCGCCACCAAATCCGCCGCGATGAGTTCTCTCGTGCCTGGCCCGAGAGATGAGGCGGGAGAGGAAGCACTCTCCCGGGGAGAACGCGTCCGGGCCCAGGAGGCCGGCCTCGTGTCACCGGGGTGAGAGTTCGCCGTACGCGAGGAGTCGCGGCAGTTCGGGAGAAGTCGCGGGTGATTCGCGAGGTGTTCGCGTAGATCGCGAGGTGTCGCGGTTGTTCGCGAGGAGGTGCGGGAGGCGTGTCGAATCCGCTGCCCCGGAGGCAGGGTTCTTCGACCGGCGAATATCTTGTAGGGCCGATGCCTGACGAAGAGGTTGATGAAGACGCCGGTTTCCTTCAGACGGCCATACGCGGGCGCCCTTCGGGGCCGGGGGCCTCCATGCCCCCGAGTGCTCCCCATCCGACGTTCACCCGGGACCGGTCAGAAGTACTCCGTGACGCCCCCGTATGATCAGGGCCTCGCTCGTGCTTGCGTCCCGAGTTTGCTGTCTTGTACAAAGAGACATTTGTATATGTATATGATCATGTTTATATTTTCGTACCTTGGTTTATTGTGTTGTTCGGAGGTTGCTGGTGTTCGGGGCCTCATGTCCGGGAACGCCGAGTACCGGGCGTCGTCCGACAGTGAGATCCTGGAGCTGCGAACAGCCGTCGGGCCCACGGCCCCTGCCCGGGCTCCGACGTAGCCGCTTGCTTCGGGAGCCCGGTCCCCGGGGGCAACGGACGCGCCGGTCGCCCGCTTCGGGAATCTGGTTCCCCTGGAGATAAAGTTCGCAGGTTCGGCTCTGCTCGCCTTCTGGATCCGGGGACTCTCCGTGCCCTCGGGAACCGTTGGCCCTAGGGGGCATGGCGAGGCCGCGACGACAAGCTCTACATGATGAACTGTGAGAGTACTTGGCTCGTCCCCTTGTCCATTTCCATGCTGCAAGCCATTGCGCGTCTACCACCCCTAGGGGCCTCTTCGCGGTTGCGACCGAGTGGAGGAAAGGATTGCGCATAAGGAATCTGCCCCTAGCAGCGGAAAAAAACCGAGCCCGGAGCCACCAGTGCGGGACACTACAAGCGGGGCTTTGACGATGTCCGGGGTTTAGTAGATGGGATACGGTAGCTCGCTGGTAGGGGACAGATGCTTAGGCGCAACACCCAGCCACCGCATGGGCGCGACCCGATTATGCCCCTGGGGGGAGATCGCCATGATCGCGACATAAAGAAAGGATAAGGGCACGAGCCTGGGAACGATAATAAAGGTATTACTAATGGAAAGCGAATACGCAATGGCCCGGCCTCGGTCGAATGGCGCTGAGGTTTAGAGCACTTACAGGACGTGTTTTCAGATAAAAATTTTTTGTGAAGATGCTCCCAGGCCAACAAACACCAAAACAAAAACTTACCAAAGCCTGGTTGGGAAGTTCCGATCACAGGGAGGGGCCTTCCCTCGGGGGGAAGATTTCATTCTGACCCGTACGAAGATACGGCGGAGATTCGAACCCAAACCTGAAGTGATCAGGCCCAAAAAAAACCTGACGCCAAAAATAGCGCTTGAGCCTTGCTACCACAGGTAACAAGCGACGCGCAGAGCGAAGCGCACCACCTAAAATCTTCCTCGAGGGAACCGATGTTGTCGAGCTACAATTTTGTCAAGTGGTTGATGTTTGTCGATGTAGCGCTGTACCCGAGAGCCATAGGAGAGGTTTGGCAACAGAACGGGTTCGGCACGGTACACCAGGAAGAAACTGGGTCTCCCCGGGCGCCCAGTTGGTGTAGTATGAATCGTCCCCGGACTGCTGGGAAAGGTCTACTCTACACATAGGGAATGTGAGAAGCGTCCGGTTCGTTTCCTTGGCCATCCCATGCTACGAACCCAACACCATGGGGAACGACGAAGGAACGAGACCGGGAAGGATATTAAAAACATTGCGTATGTAAAGTGTATATACATGGGCCCCGGCCAGCGCTGAGTTTCCGGGGAAGTCCGGCGCTGGCTCGGGTTCACGGTAACTTACAGGATGTTTATACAGGTAGACTTGTGAAAATACTTGATGCGCTAGGGATGGAGCTCGGACTCGCTTCCCTCGCGAGCCACGAGGCTGGGGAAAGGCATGCGCTTGGACCCGGGGGCCCCGACTATCATGCGGAGGATGTGTCGCGGGACCAGGGGCCCCGAACTGGAATACGTTTTTGATATAAAGCCGGGTTCCGGGGGCCCGGGCTTGAAATATGGAATGTGAGACGGCCTTCCGGATGCATTCTCGCCGGGGCGGTGCTGTCCGGGCTCCGCGCCCTACTTCGGGTGTCGCGTTCCTAGGCTTGCACTCGCCTTGGCGAGGCCGCCCTGGTTCGGCTCCTCGGTGTCGGGCCCGGGGCACGGATTCGGGAATCCGTGCCTCGGCTCAAACATGTGCCCGGAGCCCCGGGGGCCCCGGACTGAAATATAGTTCGTATGTATGGTCGACATGTGCCCGGGCACGGGACCCGGATAAGGGCATGGACCATATTGGGACAACTTCCCTGGACCCACCTTTGCCAAGGCGATGCGGTCTAGGTACTCATGCCTGTTGAAGCTGTTCCGGCTCGGGATGGTCGACGGGCATCGGACCGTCGCCTAAGGTCGGACCGTTGAGGCGCGATGACCGGACGTCCGCCGAGCGGGACGGACCGTCCGAAATCGGCTCGTCGTCGCTTGTCTTCGCTACTGGTTCTGCGGGACTCGAGTTAAGCTCCTCGGGCTCAGGTCCTTTTGCGAGCGGACGCGAGCTCTCTCCGTGGACCAGCCGGGGGGAAACATGCACCCGGGATGCCACGGGCGCTCGACCGGGGCTAGCATACGCGCCGACCGGCGAGCTAAAGCTCCGACCGGGGCTAAGGACGCGCCCGGGAGCGAGCTCCGATCCGGCGGGCTGAGTAAACTCCCGGGGAGCCAACGGGCTATGACCGGGGCTAAGTACGCGCCCGGGAGGCCAAGCATTTCGACCGGGCTACTTTTACGCACCGGAAGACAAGCTTCGACCGGGGCTGCAGTACGCTCCCGGGAGCCAAGGGCTCGGACCGGGCTGAGTACGCTCCACGAGAGCTAAGGGCTCGACGCGGAGCTAAGTACGCGCCCACGGAGCCAAGCTTCGACCGGCTATTTACGCACCCGGGGCCAAGCCCGACCGGGGGCTGAGTACGCTCTCCGGAAGCACAGGGCTCGACCGGGCTGAGTACGCTCCCGAGAGCTAAGGGCTCGGACCGGAGCTAAGTACCCGCGGACCAAGCTTCGACTGGGCGATTTACGCCCCGGGAGCAAGCTCCGAACCGGGCTGAGTAGCTCTCTAGGAAGCCAGGCTCCGGACCGGGGCTGAGTACGCTCCGAGAGCTATAGCTCCTACCACGCACGGCTCAGGTCCCTTGAGAGGGAGCGAGCTCTTGACACCGGGAGAAGACCCTTAACCGGGAGCAGCCTGCCCGGACTCCCGGTCGAAGGCCGGCCGGCGGCGTGGTCCGGACTATCGTCGCCGGGACCCGGAGGCCCCGGACTGCAGTTGGACCGAACCGCCCGGACTCGCCATCAGGCGTCGATGGAGCCCGGGCAGTTGTACCTACGTGCGTCCGGGCCCGGAGGCCCGGACTGAGTCGGGATCGCAACCGCCCGACTCGCATCGCGTCCGAATGGAGTCCGGGCAGTTGTACCTAGTCAAAAGAAAGGGGAAGATTACTCTAATAAAGGAGGAGACAGAGATAATCATTCAAACCAAAAGCCAACCAAAGAACCGAACCGATATAGTTGACGCTTCCCAGGAATGTGGGGCGAATCGGACGGTCCTAGGGCTTGGAAAGTGTCGGGAGTCCTTCCCGGACACGCACTGCCATGGCGAGTGCCTACCCTGTTTGGGAGCGGGAATTCGGACGGTTGCCTTAAGGGCCGACGGTCCGAGTCGCTGCAACCGGACCGTCCATTGCGACGGTCGGCAACCGTCGACGCTTCAGCGCGCTTGGCCGCTAACCGTCGGCCGGGACTCCGGGCTCAGCTCCCTCGGACTAGGTTCCCTTGAGGGGAGCGAGTTCTCCGTGACCGGACCGGGTGGGAGATATGGGCCCGGGAGCCACGCTCGCCGGGGGAGTAGCACGCCCGGGAGCCAGGGCTCCGACCGGGCAAGAGATGCACCCGGGAGCCGGGGCTCCGACCGGGCGAAATAGGCATCCCGGGAGCCAGGGGTCCGACCTAGGCCCAGATGCACCGGGAGCCCGGGTCCGACCGGGGCAAGATCGCGCCTGGGAGCCAGGGCGCCTCCGGCCGGGAATTAAGTTAGGCCCCGGGGAGCTAGCTCCGACCGGGGCGTAGTAAGAACCCGGGAGCCAGGGGCTCCGACGGGAAGATTGCGCCGGGAGCCAGGGCTTCGAATGGGGCTATTTGTGCGTGCCGGGAGCAAGCTCCGAACGGCTATTTATGAGCCAGGAGCCAGGGGCTCGAACAGCAACGGGCTCAGGTCCCTTGGAGGGAGCGGTCGGGCCCGCTACTGCTCCTGGGACTTTCTGGAACGCGCTCCGCAACTCTGGTGGACGGTGCACCTCCAGAGGTCGTGCGAATCGTTGTGGACGGCGCACCACCTCCGGCTTCGACAGCTCGAGCGGCTCGCCAAAACGCTGGACGGCAGACACTCCATGATGTCAATGCCGGTCCGGTCGTGGAAGGCGCACCACCCACGGGCCTGCGGCGGCTTTGAGGCGCCGCCATGCCCTGGACGGCGCGGCACTCCGTGATTGTGTGTTGGTCCGTGTTTGTGGTGGGCGCACCATCCCCGAACTAAGGCCGCTCGACGCTCCCGGGTGAGCCATTGGGCGCGCGGCACTCCGTGATGTCGTGCCAACCCCTCTGGTGAGGGGGCATCAACTTCTGTTGTCCACGGGTGCGGCGGCGCGTGCGGCTCTCGCGCTTGCGGACCATCGCCTCCGCGGGCATACATAGCTCCGGGGGCTGCCCGTAGCCGCAAGGGCGTAGCTCTCGGCTGCCGCCTTGGCCTCTGGCGCATCCCCTGTTCTTGCCGTAGCGGCGGAACGTGAGAGCCCTGCCGTCCTCTCCAGGGCCCCATGTTGGGGCCACGTTGACCCGGCCGGGGGTGTGCCGCCGACCCCTCGCCGTAGTCTCGACGATGATGGTGGCCTCCTGCCATGGGAGCGCGTTGATCGTTGGGGCGCCGCGTAACCCCTGAAAAGGAAACCCTCCTGGCGCGCTCAGCTGTCGGAGGATGAAACTCGACGGCGGGAAGTCCGGACCCCCCTTTGAGATCAGCAGGGGAGTAGTTCCAGGTGAATGCGGCGTCCAGTGGAAGAAGGGTTGAATGATGGAGACATGGCAGCTAACTAGAGGAGATCCGAATCGCCGCAGTTGACCGGACCGTCGGACCGAGGCAATACAGAAGGGTCCCGACCGTCGCTTCGGGTCCGGACGTCCGATTCGTGGA
>RYFJ01003126.1:0-34336 GCA_003991445.1 Oryza meyeriana var. granulata | reverse complement strand
TGCGAGAGATCCATGGGTGTTATTATAAGTAGCAGGCCAATAAGTATCTATGTTTGGGAGCAAAGGTTGCTCTAGCTTGAGGTTGAGCCCCTCTACTGGACCTTTCAGCCGGTGTCTTCTATTGGGCATGTTATGAAATAGTCCTTCCAACTCCTTACAAAGGTATCGTGTGGTGCCAAGGGCATCGGTGACATGTTGTGGGTTGTGTCTCTGTGCGTAAAGTTGTACACTTCTGATTAGAGTAAAACTATTCGAATTAGCGTCCCGCGTCATGGTGAGCCTATGATGTTTTCGTGATCAGCACCATATCATTTAATATTAAAATATGTAGGAATCCAGATTGGATGTTTGGTGCTTGTGCAGCCAAGGTGGGACTGTGTGGTGTTGGTTTATTACTGTTTATGCGTTCTATGTTGACTACCTCTTCAACGTTTATTTAAATGCATTTTATGCAATTTGCTCTATGTGCATTCTTGTTATCCTGTTACTTCATATGGTGTGTGTGGCTTGTTGAGATTCCTGTACCACCTGCAATACCCATCATCGGAAGGCGTTTACATGATGAGAAGAGTCTGAGGACTAGGCTGGATGTTCGGGAATAAGTTGCACTGTATGATTGGAGTCATGCCTCGCTAGTTATTTCCGTTGCTTAGAACTTATTATGGTTGAGAGTTCATTTGCTTATTAATAATTATTGCATTTGTCACTTTACTAGTTAATCTTGTACTTTGTTGATTGCAACTTGATTTTTCCAGGTTGTGTTTATAGATAACAAAATCGCTCCAACGCTCTCAATTTATTTTGTTATGCATAGTGGATGGGAACATTTGTGTGAATTATTTTTTGCGACTTGCTATAGGCATGTTAAGACAATTTCAAACTCTCTAAAAGATACTTTGTGCAAATGGGAGTGATTAACAATTTGTTACGAATGTATAATTTTACGAGTGTACATTCAATGTTAAACTAAACGGTCGAATCATCTAATGGTACTTTGGGCATATGTGAGTATTTACACTATTTGTTGCAAATTGTATTTTTCTCGAGTTGTATGATTATGAACTAACACTCCTAATCACTCTAAGTACTTTGGCATATGAGACGTGACTTGGACACCATATTGTTCGAACTTCTTTATCACAAGTTAGTGGGCTGATAACCAACGCTCTAAACGCCTTTAAAGTATTTTCACTATATGAGTGATTTGACGTGATTTTTCTGACTTATATCTTTCGCGAAGTTGTGTAGCATGATAACAAAAAAAAAAAAAAAAAAAAAAAAAAAAAAACCTCCAAACAGCTCTAAGCTATTTTTGATTCATTATGATTAAATTTGAACCATTTTGTTGCGATTTGTATTTTTACAGTTTGTGCATTGTAAAACGCTCCAAATGCCCCTAAGTATTTTTTGTCAATATGGAGTATTTGACACCAGTGTTTGTGAACTTACTAATTTTCAGTGAGTTGTAGGCTGTTAAGACCATGCGTTCCAAATACTCTAAAGTACTATTGTGCAGGAAATGAATGATTTAACACCATTTGTTACGAACTTGTATATTCCACATTGTGTGGTGATGATAACCCAAATGCTTCAATGTCTCTAAAGCTATTTTTTTCATCATATGATTGATTTGACATGATTTTTTCGAACTTATATCTTTCGCGAGTTATATGGCATGATAACAAAAACACTCCAAATGCCTCTTAAAGCTATTTTATGATATATGAGAGTGATTTGAGGACCATTTGTTGCGGAATTTGTATCTTTTTCACATTGTTGTTGTGCAATAACAAATGCTTCTAAATGCTAAAGTACTTTTGATCTATGTAGTAGTAACCCCGTTGAGCTTAATTTGATCATATGAGTCTTTGACACGTTTGTTGTAGAACTTACTATTTTTTTGCCGAGTTGTATGTCATGTTAAGACAACGCTCCAACTACTCTAAAGGTACTTTTGTGGCAAATGGGAGTATTTAAACACCATTTGTGTACGACTTGTATTTTTCACAAGTTAGTGTGGCATGACAATAAAGCTCCAAATGGCCCTAAGCTATTTTTTCATACGAGAGTGATATTGACACCATTTATTCCAAACTATATATTTTCACGAGTTGTATAGCACTGTTAAGAAAGCGTCCAAACTCCACTAAAGGTATTTTTGTGCATATGGAGTGATTAACACCATATGTTACGACTTATATTTTTCGCGAGTCTTATGAATACTATTAACTAAATACTCCTAACTTCTTAAAAGGACTTATTAGCATATGTGGAGGCGATTTTACACATTTGTTGCGAACTTGCTATTTTTCACGGTTGTGTGGCATTGATAACAAAATGCTCCAAACGGCCTCTAAGCTATTTTTTTGATCATAATGAGAAGTGATTTGACAATTTTTTCCAAACTTATGATCTTTCGGAGTTGTATGGTTTGTTAGACAATGCCCAAATCCTCTAAAGATACTTTGTGTAAATGGAGTGATTTATATCATTGTTACGGAAACTTATATTTTTCGCGAGTTGAATGGCATGCTGTGAATAAACGCTCCTAACACATTAAGTACCTTTGGGCATATGGTAGTGATTTAACACCATTTGTTGCTAAACTTGTATTTTTCTCGAGTTGTATGGCATATATCCAAACGCTCCAAACCCTCAAAAGCTATTTTCATCATATGAAAGTGGTTTGACACAAATTTATTCCGAACTTATATTTTTCGACGAGATTGTGTGGCATGATAACAAATATTCCAAACGCCTCTAAGCTATTTTTCATCATGTGAGTAATTTGACACGATTTGTTCCGAACTTATATTTTTCCGAGTTGTATAACACGTTAATAAACACCCAAAGGTACCTCTAAAGGGACTTTTGTACAAATGGGAGTGATTTGACACCATTTGTTAGGAAGTTTAATTTTTCATGAATTGTATGGCATGTGAACTAAACGCTCCTAACTCATCTAAAAGTACTTTTGGGTATGTGTAGTTGATTTAACACCATTTGTTACGACTTTTATTTTTCGCAAGTTTGTTGTGTATGATAACAAACGTCCCAAATGCCTACTCAAGCTATTTTTGTCATATGAAGTGATTTAAGACCATTTGTTGTGAACTTATATTTTTGTGAGTTGTATGCATGTTAACTAAACGCTCACTAACTCGTCTAAAGATACTGGGTTGTGCATATGGGAGTTATGTTAAACACCGTTTGTTGCGAACTTGTATTTTTCATAAGTTGTGTGGCATGACAACAAGACACTCCAATGCCTCAAAAGCTATTTTTATCATATGAGTGCCTTTGACACATTTCTTCTAACTTTGTTTTTCACGAGCTGTGTGGATGTAACAAACACTCCAAACGCTCTAAAGTTATTTTTATCATATAGGTGAATTTGCACGATTGTTCCAAACTTATATTTTTCGTGTAGTTGTATGCAATATTAAATAACACCCAAAACTACTCATGGATGTTCTGCATCATGTCAGCTGGCATCAAGCTATGAATGGGTGCGTCATAGAAAAAGTTGATAGTGTGCGACAGATAGGCGCATCTATTAGGTGTAAGTTCTCACTTGTGCTTAATTGTGAAATAATTAAACATAAAGTCAAAGATATTTAACCTTTAATCTTTCCCGAGTGATATATTTCTCAGAAATTGGACTCTTCAGCATCATGTCAGCTGGAAATATTTTGCTCAAGGCATTTTGTTAAGCATGTAAGCCGAGTACCACTCATGGATTTTAACCCATTGTGTGGTTAGGTGTACCTGAGAGATACCTGCATCCCCAATTTTAATGGAGACCAACTATTGATCCTTGTAAGGATAATATCCTCAATACCTATTAAATAATTCAGATATCCAAACAAACATGTGTCCAACATTTAGCTTACTTGAAGCATATATGATTATTTTAATCGGTTCTATAAAATAGCACCATAGTTGATTTTAACACAGACAGTTATTGGCCCAATAGGACATGCTATTTAGGAACTCATATCTTACAGCCCATTACTCAGTAGGCTAGCCCAAGCCAACCACCCAGCATAGGCCTATAAATCGCGGGGAGAGAGAAAAGATTCCCCTTTCTTCCCCAAATCCTCGAAACCTTTTGCCTCCCGCATCGTGCGCGCAGCTCTCGTGTTCCCTGCTCCACCTAGGGTTTCTGCACACTCAAGCTTCCCTTCACAAACCCGCAAAACCCTCCATCCAATCATCGATTCTCATCACCCAGAAGCTTTTCCCCACTTTTTGATCTTCCAAAATGCCGAGGGCTCCATTCGATGTACCCCACATCGCGACTGGGACATGGCCGACGTCTACTACGTGGTCCACAAAGCTTGCTTATTTGGAGAAGAAGAAGTGCCTCTAGCCGAAAGCAACTCATCAACTAGCGCCTGCCATAGGTGAGACAGTTCCCTCCCATGATTCCCATGAGATCGTGGTGTTCGCCTCTTTCTTCAACAGGGGTTTTGCACTTCCTTTTTCTGATTCCTCTGTGCCTCCTGATTATCAAATCGAGCTCATTCACCTCAACCCCAACTCCATCCTTCAGATCTCTATCTTCATAACACTTTGTGAAGCTTTTCTCATGATCGATCCCCATTTCAATCTCTTCTGCCTTCTTTTCCACGTCAAACCCCAGCCCTCAAAATCCAAACCTCAAATCATCGAGGGAGTAGGACTTCTCTAAAGGGATGGCACCAGGAGTGGTTCTATTGCTCCAATCTAGAGCCCTCCTTGCCTCCCTTCACCAGGAATCCCCCAAAGGTCCTAGACAGCTGGTCGGCCCTCCCCTCAAAAGCCGATATGGTTCAAGTGTTGCAGCTGCTGGAAAAGATCGAAGCCCTGAAGGACAAGGGGATGACAGGGCCCTAGGTCGCTCGGACCTTCCAGAATCGGCGCATATAGCCCCTGAAGGCCAGGATTCATCCTAGATATGAGTACCAGGGAAAAAAGGATCCAACTCGGGAGTACGCCGATTTTGTCGACAAGGACACTGTCACCAACACCCTGCTCGGCTACTTCGTCAGCGGAGTAGTCAAGACTTTGGATGTTGAGAAGGCCCCCAAGCCCTACTACCTGGGCAGTTCTCGGCCTATGGCAATCTTTTGTCTTCTAGCTGTCTTGATACCTGCTTGTGATGGTGGATGTGAACCCAATCTGATTGAGTTTATCCTTATATGCAATGTTTGCAGGAATATGCTAACTTCCTGTCAAACCCTCCTAGCCAGCTAGCTAGGGAGTCAAGGAAACGGCCAACCAGCTCATCAGCTGTCCAACCCACCCCCAAGAGGGTTGGGAAACAACCAATGGAGGACCAGGCAAGGAAGGACAAGCCAACTAAGGCACCAGGTGGTCCCATGATTAGGGATCCCAGCAGCACAGCCCAGTGCCGACCAGCACCATGACCATACCACCAACAGCTCTACCATCCCAGCCGGCCACACCAAGTGCAAAGCCGACTGGCCTTAGCACCACACCACTCGACGCAGTGCCTCTTGGCCCAGCACCAAACAACACGACTCCACCGTGCAAGCCTTCGGACTCATCACCAACCACCTCCACTCCTGGCACACAAGGGTGGAGGTTTAAGACTTCCAAGTGGTATAAAATCTTTGTTGTTCAAAAAATCCTGAAATGTGTTGCAACATCTTGATCGTAGTATAATTATGCAGGAAGCCAAGTGACGCTGAACCCAAGGGGCAGCGCACCCCACCCCCATCGCCGTCCCTATCCCGACTGAGGCTGAGCCAGAAGAGCCCCAGCCCGAGCCGAGTGTCGCTCCAGCCCCTGAGGTCGAGGTGGCGCCCTTGGCTGAACCACAAGCCTCTCCTAGTTGGAACATCACAAGTGGAGCCGAAGATCCAGTTGCCGAGCCGATTGAAGAGCCAACACTTCCTAAGGTCCCCAGACCCAGAACCCCCCTCTCCATTGTCTCATCATCAAAAGAAGGTGACCTCCTAGGCTGAAGCCCCACACCCAACTTCCCCCGGGTACTCTACTAGGTTAACCCAGACGGGAGCGATGATATGCTAGAGCTGAACGAGGAGGCCACCAAAAAAGAACGGATCGAGCTAATGGAGGCCATCATTAAGGCTTCGAGGCAGGTCCAGGTATGTGACTCGGCTGACTATGATCGCAACCTCGTGTTTGTTGTCTGATCTTGTTGCTGTGTAGCGATGTCTTGCCTTATTTGTCAATAATCCTGCCCTGCAGAAAATTGTTAGCCGGTCTTAGAAGATGAGTCAGGCACTCGCCCGGCTCACTCCTCAGATCTCTCAATTTACCTAGCTCCAGGTCGAAAAGAATGAATTGGAGCGGATTAGCAAGGAGAGGGAAGCTTGGCTGAGGGACTCAATCAATAAGCTCCGGGACGAGCAGTGGGAGAAAATAGGGACCATCATAGGTAAGCCTCCCTTCTGCTCGAGTAGCTTCAGGTCTCCTTTGTATGTTTCTGATCTTTAAACTTGCTTGGCTGTAGCTAATGAGACAAATCTGCACAATCAGTCCCTGGAGATTGAACGCCTGAAGAAAGAGCTGAAGGAGCTCGTGAAGGTGAAGTCCAAAGTGGACACCGAGTTTGCAAGTAAGTTACACATCTGCTTGTGAATTCTATCTGACTAGATATCCTAGCTTGATTATACCTCTTTTCTGGATGAGCAACCTTCAAGACAAATGCGCAAGCCCAATTTAGCTCTTTTGCTGAGGAAATAAAGGCAATAGAGAACTTGCGGAGTGCCATAGCGGACTCGGCGAAGTCTCTGTTGGATATTATGCAGCCAGGCCAAGCTGGGTCCAGTTCAAATTCTCCCTCTCAAGTGCTACAATGACTTCAAGATGCTCCGACGATCTTGAAGGAATTTGCCACAGAGCATGTAACCATAGGGATCTCCCAAGCCCTAGACATGACCAAGTCTTTCTACCCTCGGGTGGACATTGAGGCGGTCGGCATAGGGTTTGCTGAGGGCACCACCCCAGAGAAAGGATTGGAACTGATAAACCAGTCGAGGCCGACTGTACGGGCATTAGCTGAAGATCTACCAATGTAAACAAACTTTTCTAAGTAGTCCGTGTGTAGGAAAGACAGAAACAATTGGTATATATTGTAAATGCTTTTGTTTGCTATGAAATTTGGCCAAGTGCATGTTCTATCGTAGCCATCATTAGTTTTACCCGACTGGCTAATCTATTGTCACGCCTAGAAATTCACCAGAATTTCCAAAGCTAATTTATGCAATAAATCCTCGTCCAGGAATCAACCGAGGTACACAAATTGACAATTTGATAAACATAACCAAAACAATAAAATATAAATACTTACAAAAGAGGCACTTAATCCTCACACAGAAGAAAACCAGCAACGGAACGGCAACCTAGCGAAGCAGCATCAAGCCACAGGTAGCTCAACTGGGGTATAAGCCAAGCACCAAAGTTCTCCTCCTCTCTAAGCTTCACTCTGATGATTGCAGTAATGCAAGACTGAGTATCACCCACCGTACTCAACAAGCCACACATTGAAATATAAAATAATGCAACATGGTTCCAAACGAAAGGCATAGTATAGCTTATTTGCATAAACAACATTTAAAATGTTTGCATTTAAAAGCATCGAAAATAGTATAGTTTAATTAATAGTCAATATTAGATAAACCACTGAACCACACCCCAATGCAGTCTAGGCCCAAACCATAACTCTCCAAACTGGAGCTATCATGATTCCATCATTTATCAGCATTATTGAGTAGTGTGGGACTAATCACAGAAAACATTTCTAGGCCCACCCATTGACCGCGGGCACGGCTATTCGAACAGTTTTGCTCTGGCCAGAGGTGTACAACTTTACCTAAAAGATACAATCTCAACATCATGTCAGCCATGCATCGTGATACCCAAAAGTACCCGAATAGAGATTGTGACAAGACCTTTCATGCAACTCGCCTAACAGAAAAGCCACCCGCTAAACCACCAGTCTCTAGCAGGAACTGATTAGGCACCCAACAAGGAGATGGTTCCACGCCCAAAATATGGACTTATTGATGCAACCATGGTGTCGATGTTTTGTATCGGCAATAATTATATGGGGTTATTCAATGGATTCAAAAGGACACATGAGATTTATACTGGTTCAGGCCCTCGGTGTGAGGTAATACCCTACTTCCAGTTGTGGTGTATTGCTTTCACGATATTCTCTGGTGAGATTGTCAAATGCCCCAGGGGGCTCCCTACCCCTCCTTATATACTGGAGGGATGAGGGTTACAGAGTAGGAAACCCAGTTGGATACGATCAAGGGCTTTCCTTATCAGTACATAGAGTATCCCGCTAGGACTATATCCCTTTCCTTATCATGCAAGGTAATATGAAGCCGAGTCTTACTCTATCTCCAATTGTAGAGACCGGCCCACCCTCTGTCCGAGTGGCCATAATTGCCTTCCTTGAGGTACTGGGGCCCATGGCCTCCACAGTAGCCCCTGAGACCTTCATAGTTGAGTCACAGCTGATGCCAAGTGCTCATCCTCCGTGGTGAAGAGATTTTCGAGTGCTTTGCTCCCGAGTACTCATTGTCCGAGTGCTTCTTCTCTCTAGTCTAGCTTCATGTCAGCTGACAACAAGGCTAGGAAGGGCTTCATGGAAATAGATGAATAGTGCACACCAAATAGGCGCACCTATTAGGTGTAGCCCCGACTTTGTGCTTAATTGGGAAACAATTAAACATAAAGTCAAAGATCTTTAACCTTTAAGTCTTTCCCGAGTGATATGTTTCTCAGAAATTGGACTCTTCAGCTATATATTAGCTAGAAATTTTCCTCAAGACAATTTGGCTAAGCATGTAAGCCGAGTATCACTATAGAATAAATCCAATGTGTGATGAGGTATACTTGAGAGATACCTGCATCCCCAATTTTAATGGAGACTAGCTATTGATCCTTATAAGGATATATCCTCAATACCTTAAAATAACCAAGATACCCGAATGTATACACTCGGCTATAGGCTTAGCATGAAGCATATCTGATTATTTAATCGGTTCTTGTAAAATAGCATCTGCATCGTGATTTTAACGAGACTAGCGAGCGACCCAATAGGGCATGCTATTTAAGAACTCATATATTTAGTCTACTACCAAATAAGCCGGTGCAAACCGACATACCCAGCGCAGCCCATAAAATTGGCATCCCTTGCATGTCTAAACAATGTCATTGGCATCGGTAACCGTAGTCGGCCAAAGGAATCCTTGTCTGCAAGCCTTTCTGATTTACATTTTGGATGCAGCATGGTTGCCACAGATGCCCGAGTGGATAGATTGCAGGATCTGCTTGCCCTCCTCAGGTGTGACACGATGCATGAGAACTCCGGGTGCGCGTTGACAATATAGGTTTTCTCCGCCTATGATAAAGATTTTGCTCCGTCGCTTGACCTACTTAGCTTCCTTGCGATTTTTAGTAAGTTCGTCTTCCAGTAGGAATCAAATGATTGGGGTTTTCCAATCTTGAAAAATAATGTACACCTCCGTAGGTTCCGGTTTTGGTGCTACCTCCGACTGAATTTCCAGTAGTGGCTTGTTTCCCTGTTTTGGCCACATAGGTACTCGAACGCTGCGCTAGCACAGGATTTGGCTGGCGACCCTCTTGGGGCATACCCAACCTGACAAAATTGTAGCTGAATAAGGTATCCGAACCTCGCATTAGCATAGGATTCGGCTGGCGACCCTTATGGGGCATACCCTACCCAGTAGAGTTATGGCCAAATAAGGTACCCGAACCTCACATTAGCATAGGATTCGGCTAGCGACCCTCATGGGGTGTACCCTACCCAGCAGTGTGTTGCCCAAGTGCTGACTGGTGCCAAAGGTCGGTTATTAGCCCGATGGGGCGTACCAAGGTAAAGGTGACATCATTGTCCCGACTAGTGCAAGTACTCGGTTAGTAGCCCTCATGGAGCATTCCGAGTGATTCTTGAAGCGTCGCACTCCAAGTGTATCAGGGCAGACTGGTCCAGCCCCGAGCGTAGGAGATAGGCTCGTAGCCATGAGTTCCTGTTACGCGTATCTAGAACTAGGCCCTACATTATAAACATATCGGATGGGTAGCATCTGATGTACAAAACAATCACCCGAAGAAAATTTATGTATTTTATTGATATTAATTTCCCCGAGTAGTTGACCCCTTACGTTTAAACAGTTTGCCCGACTAGTCATAGCCCCCAAGCGTCGGGTAGTTGGCTCATGGCTCTTTCCCAGAGACGCGTTTTAGGTGACTTGAGTTCGCCTTTCATGGAGCAAGCTTCACGGATCGGAATTTATGCTACTCGAGTACTTTTGCAATCATTAAGAGCACAAACAGAAAATGCACAGTATGTACACCTATTAGGTGTAAGCGGTTGCGGCATTGGCGAGGCCGAGTGAGGAATTGATGACTCATCCCCCTAGATCCGATCCTGACTGGCACTAAGCCGTATGCGAGTCAAACCATAGGGAAGTGAGTTGCTTCTAGGCCCATGTAGATGAGAATATCATATAAAGGAGAAAATATTTATTAGAAAGCGACTTAGTTGTTCGGTATTACACGAGTTGGGAGTGGGGATGCCATCCTTGCATTTGAGCTTTTGATCCCCCGAGCATGTTACTTGTCATTCTGATAATCTTTGGTTCTAGGAGGTCGAGGACAGTTGCGATCGACTGCCGCAATAAGGTCCTTAGATTTCCGCTTGCAGTTCCCAGGCTTGGATAGCACCGTGTTGTCCCTCTCCCATTGCTCCTTCTGTCTGGGCTTGTCGTCAAGTGCCTCTACCACTGCGTCGGCTGAATCAGCATATTTATTGGCCATCTCGAAGATAGCTTTGATGGAATTGGGTGGCCTTCGAGTGAACTTGGCGATGAACGGCACGTCTCTGACTCCCTTGCGGAAGGAGGTGATGACGACCTCGTCCTTAATTTTAGGTATTGAGTTTCTTTTCTCCAAAAAACGCTTGATGAAATCACGGAGGGACTCGTTCTTCCTCTGGTGGCACCGATATAGATTGCACTCGAAAGATGGCCTCTCATACATTCCCTGGAAGTTCACGATGAAACGTTCACGGAGTTCCCCCCAGGAGCCAATTGACCGCCTGGGAAGCCTTGTCAACCATGTCCTTGTCGAGTCAGCCAAGGCGACTGGTAGGTAGTTAGCCATGGCCTTGTGATCACCTCCAGCCGCTCGTATCGCCAAAGTATACACGGTGAGCCAGGACTCTGGGTTGGTCTTACCGTCGTACTTCTCTATACCAGTCAACTTGAAACCGGATGGTCAGTCGACTTGTTACAGCTCATGGGTGAACGCCAGAACTCCTTCATCCAGGTGAGGGCTCCGACTTCGACCACGGTGAAGGAACCGCTTATGGTGGAGGCCGAAGCGTTCATGCTCGTCTTCAAGTTGGAGACGTTGATCTTCCTCGCGCTCCTGGTGTTGAGCATTGATGTCGTGGAAGAGATCCCGTCATAGTCGTCCCCGAGCATCCTGGTCATCCCAGCGCTCATTGTGATGGTACCGCCGTTGGTCATCGTTACGGTGGCCAAGTGACGTGTGATGGGACTTCGAGTGGTGCTGCCAGCGTCGCGCTGAAACGGATGAAGTCGCAGCACCCGAAGCTGTTTTGTTAGATGGTATAAACATATCTCCATATCGCTGTTGCTGTTGACAGGCTGCAGTGGTTATCATTGCTTTGATTTTTAAGATAGTCAGGGTAGCCTGGTGGTCAGGCCCGAACTGCAAGGTGTCTAACAGCGTGGCAGCAGCCACGACATTCTATTGTAGGGTCACGAAGACGTTGTGGTTGCCTACTCAGGTTTGGAGGATGTCTTGTTGAGCAGTCCGCCTAGCCTTGTGCAAGTTGTCATTGCAAGCGTCGCACTTGGCTTGCAGGTGTCGCACGTCCTCCTCCTGTTGCTCATGCATTCGGCGAGCCTCCTCCTCCTGCTGATCGCGTAGTTGGCGTGCATCTTGTGTTGGAGTTGATCCCTTTGACGCCTCATGCCCATGGCGAGAGCCGGCCAGTGGCCAGAGGGGCTCGACGCCGATGGCGACGATGACGGTCGTCAGCAGATCGAGGATGGCAGAGGGTGGCACCACTGAAGCGGCATGGAGCGGGGCGGCGACGGCGGCTCATCGGTGCAATGATGGTGGCACAGAGCAAAGGAGGGAGTCCGACAGAGAGTGGATGGCGGGGCCAAGAGGCTCACCGGTGGTGGACGGAGGCAACGACGGCGACCACTGCCCAGTGCGGCGAGGGGAGGCTGTGCGGTGGTGTGGCTTGCAGGGGCTAGGGCGGCGGCTGGGGCAAAACGCAACGGCGGCGCACGAGCAACTGCAGGGAGTGGCGGTGATTTTGCTAGTCAGTGCTCGGGCTCGGAGGCACAAGTGAGTGGGGCGGCAGCGGTAGGGCATAGGGGAATGGTGGCTTGATATATATGTAGGACGAGAGCATGGGAGTGACCGGGACGGCGACAACTGGGATTGCGGCTCTGGCGGCGGCAGCGCAGAGCGGCGGCGTTGGGCTGAGAAGGCGGCGGCTCTGGTTGGCTAGATTGGGCCAGGCGGTGGTGGACGGCGGCGGGCTAGGCCTAGGAGATGGCGCAGGCTAGCATGGGCCTGGCAAGGCCGAGGGCTGCTCGGGCTCGGCTAGAGAAAGAGAGGGAGAGAAAACCAGAGGTAGAAGAAAGGAAGAAGGAGGAAGAAGAAAAAAAAGAAGAAGGGGGAAAGAGGAAAAATAGAGAAAAAAGGAAAAGGAGGGGATCTTTAGGAATTTTTCCTAAGTTTGGAAAGTGAATTTAGGGAATTCAAGGAAATAAAAACAATGAATATTGAAAATTAGGGAAACATTTCAAATTTTGGAATATCACGACTATATATTTTTGGAAACTCAGGAATATCAGAACATTTTCGAAATCGGAATATTTAAGAATATTTCAAGTGCTGGGGATATTTGGGAAAATAGGAACAATAAGGATTTTTGGGGACAATATTCGGAACTTTGCAATATTATGGATATCGGGATATATATACATATATATGCATATATATTTGGAGAATAATTAAATACCCAAAACACATGAGTATTGCGGGAAATCCGAGACGGGGAATATTTTGTGGGATGCGAGAAATTAGAATATTTTCCCCGAAGATGGAATATTTAGAGTATTGTAAATATTCTAGGAGTCAAGGAGATATAGGGGATTTTTGGGGTTTCGAGAGGGAATAAATCCGGGAGCTGCGGTTCTGGATTTAAGGAAGTTTTTAGGGTTTTGGGAATGACACCTTGTCGATGTTTTACACCGGCAATATGAATATGGGGCTACTCAGCGGATGGAAACTCGGTGGATCGCAAAGGAACACAAGGAGATTTTATACTGGTTCAGGCCCTCGATGTGAGATAATACCCTACGTCCAGTTGTGGTGGTATTCCTTTGAGGATGTATGGTGGTGATTCTGGTGAACCAACTCAACCCGCCCTTAGGGCGCGCCCTGCCTCCCCTTATATACTAGGGACAGGGTTACAAGTTAGGAGTCCCAACCGGATTACGACCAAGGGATCTCCTATTAGAGATATAACACACCCAACTAGGACTGTGTTTTCCTTATCATACAAGGCAAAGTCTGCTAGGGATTACTATATCTCTAATTACAAGGCCAGGCCCATCCTTTATCCGAGTGGCCCATATGCTTGTCATGAGATACCCGGGGCCCATGGCACCCACAGTAGCTCTTGAGACCTTCATAGTTGAGTCACAGCTGATGCCAAGTGCTCATCCTCCACGGTGAAGTGTTCCCGAGTGCATTGCTCCCGAGTACTCTTGTCCGAGTGCTTCTTCTCCCGAGTCCTACTTCATGTCAGCTGGCAGCGAGGCTATGAAGGGCTCCATGTAGAAGTATAAATAGTGTACGCCGAATAGGCGCACCTATTAGGTGTAGCCCCCGACTTTGTGCTTAATTGTGAAACAATTAAACATAAAGTCAAAGATCTTTAACCTTGTAATCCTTCCCGAGTAGTACACTACTGGTATATGAGATTCTTCGGTATCATGTCAACCGGAATATGATTATAATCTTGCCGAGTAGCATGCCACTCGTATATGGGAGTCTTCAGCTTCATGTCAGCCGGAAAAGGGCTTTATAGTCTTTCCTGAGTGGCGTCCCACTCGAGAGTTAGACTCCTCAGCGTCATGTCAGCTGGAAAAGAACATTTATAGTCTCTCCCGAGTAGTGCACTACTCGGAAGTTAGACTCTTCAGCATCATATCAGCCGGAATAATGTTGCTCATGGCAACTGTTGGCCAAGCATGTAGGCCGAGTACCACTAAATGAAAAGAAATCCATTACGTGGTCAGGTGTACTTGAGAAAGATACCTGCATCCCCAATTTTAATGAAGACCAGCTTATGATCCTTGTAGGGATATATCCTCGAGACCTGGTGGATAAAATAGATACCCAAACATATATGTTTAGCAATAAGGCTCTCATGAAGCATATCTGTTTTCCTCATCGGTTTCTATTGGTAGCACCAGCACTGCGATTTTAACATAGCCCGCGAGCGGCCCATTATGAGCGTTCTACTGTAGAAACTCATATCTTGGTGGCTGCTACCAAATAAGCCGACCTGAATCGACCTACCCAGCATAGCTCTATAGAAGTAGCATCCATCGCATGTCAGGACGAGTACTCTAGCATTGGTAATTGCAATTAATCAGAAGAATCCTTGTCTGCAAGCTTTTTTGACCTATGTTCTGGATGTAGCCTGGTTGCCACAGGTGCCTGAGTAGGTATGCTGCAGGATCTGCTTGCCCTTCTCAGGTGTGACGTGGTACATGAGAACTCCGGATGCGCTTTGACGATGTAAGTCTTCTCTGACTTGGGTAAAGCCGAATAAGGTACCCGAACCTTGCGTTAACATAGGGTTTGGCTGGCGACCCTCATGGGGCGTACCATATCCAACAGAGCCATAGCCAAATAAGGTACCCGAACCTTGCATTAGCATAGGATTCGGCTGGCGCCCTCATGGGGCGTACCCGATCTGACAGAGTTGTGACCAAATAAGGTATCCGAACCTAGCATTAGCATAGGATTCGGCTGACGACCCTCATGGGGTGTACCCTACTTAGCCGAGTTGCGACCGAATAAGGTACCCGAACCTAGCGTTAGTGTAGGATTCGGCTGGCGACCCTCATGGGGCATACCTCACCCAGTCAAGTAGTATACGACCCCTAACTAGCGCGGAGGTCGGTTGTCAGCTCACATGGAGCGTAGCCAGGGAAGACGACGTCTCGATTGGTGCAAGTACTCGGTCAGTAGCCCTCATGGAGCATTCCGAGTGATTCTTGGCAGACTTGTCCAGCCCCCGAGCGTAGGAGATAGGCTCACAACCCTGAGTTCCTGTCACGCGTATCCGGAGCTAGCCCTGCACTATAAACATATCGGATGAGTAGCATCTGATGATGAAAACAATCACCCGAATAAAATGTATTTTACAATATATGTAAATATGAGTTTTTCCTCTTATTGATATTAATTTCTCTAAGTAGTTGACCCCTTACATTTAAGCACTCTGCCCGACTAATCATAGCCCCCGAGCGTCAGGAGTTGGCTCATGGCTCTTTCCCAGACACGCGTTTTGGATGACTTGAGTTCGTCTTTCATGGAGCAAAGTTTCACGGATCAGGATTTATGCTACTCGAATACTTTTGCAATCATCTAAGAGCAAAAACAGAAAAAAGTGCAGCTTGTACACCTATTAGGTGTAAGCGGCTGTGGCATTAGCAAGGCCGAATGAAGAAATATTTATCAGAACGCGACTTAGCTGTTCGGTATTTGGGAGTGGCGATGCCGTCCTTGCATTTAGGCTTTTGAGCCCCCGAGCATGCCACTTGTTGTTCTGATAATCTTCAGTTGTTGAAGGTCGAAGACGGTTGTGACCGACTGTCACAATGAAGCCGTTTGACTTGCGTTTGTGACTCCCAGCTTTAGTCGGGACCACGTCATCGGTGCCCTCTCACTTCTTTTGTTTGCCATGTCAAACAGAGCCTTGACAGAGTTAGGAGGCTTCCGAGTGAATTTGGCAATGAACGAGGTGTCTTTGACTCCTTTTCGAAAGGCGGCGATGACGACCTCGTCCTTGATCATTGGGATTGAATTCTTCTTCTCAAAGAACCTCTTGATGAAGTCACGAAGAGACT
The DNA here is from genome assembly GCA_003991445.1 of Oryza meyeriana var. granulata. Classification (NCBI taxonomy): domain Eukaryota; kingdom Viridiplantae; phylum Streptophyta; class Magnoliopsida; order Poales; family Poaceae; genus Oryza; species Oryza meyeriana. The sequence goes on along the minus strand of RYFJ01003126.1, from coordinate 18,131 downwards.
CATTCTTCCTTTGATGCAACTGATATAGATCGTGCTCAGAAGATGGCCTCTCGTATGTTCCCTGGAAATTGTCAATGAAGCGTTCCCGGAGTTCTCCCCAGGAACCGATTGATCTCTTTGGAAGTCCTGTTAGCCATGTCCTCGCTGAGTTGGTTAAAGCGACTGGGAGGTAGTTAGCCATGGCTTTGTGATCTCCTCTAGCAGCTCGGATTGCTAGGGTGTAGACCGTGAGCCAGGACTCGGGATTGGTCTTGCCGTCGTATTTTTCGACTCCTGTAGGCTTGAAACCCGATGGCCAGTCGACCTGTTGTAGCTCCTGGGTGAAGGCCGGTACGCCTTCATCTTCATGAGGGCTCCGACTCTAAATACGGCGGTGAAACCGCTCGTGGTGGAGGCCGAAGCACTCGTTCTCGTCTTCCAGTTGACGTTGCTCGTCTTCCTCTCATTCGCGGCACCGGGCGTTGATGTCTTGCTGAAGGTCACGCTGTAGTTGGCCTTGGAGATCCTGATTGTCCCGATGGTCGCTTCGATGCTGCCGGTTGTTGTTGGCGTTGCCGAGTGACGTTTGGCGTGACTCCATGTGCTGCCAACTAGAGCTGGCCGCTCGGTATCGCTTTGAGGTGGACGAGACTACCGTTGGGGATGCCGACCGGTTGGTCGGTATGAGGGTATCGCCCGACTGTTGGTGCTACTGACATGCAACAGCAGTAAGCATGGCTTTTATCCTTGCGATCGTCGGAGTGGCCTGGTGATTAGGCCTGAACTGGAGTGTATCCAGTAGAGTTGCAGCGGCCACGATGTTCTGTTGAGTAGTAACGAAGACGTCGTGGTCGCTGACTCAGGTTTGGAGGATTTGTTGCCGAGCGGCTCGCCTAGCCCTACGTAGATCGTCGTTGCGGGCGTGCAGGCGTCTTGCTTCTTCCTCCTATTGTTCTCGCAGTCGGCAGGCCTCCTCTTGTTGTTCCTCTTGTAGTCGGCGTGATTCCTGAGTAGGAGTTGAGCCTTTGGATGCCATGAAGATTTCTCACGGCGGAGAGAAGCTTGCCGAGCTGCTGTCCGACTTAGAGTCGGAGTCCGACTGAGAGTCGGAGTCCGACTTCGAGTCGAAGTTGGAGTAGTTGATGGGGGTGATTATAACTCCGACCTCCCTAGATCTGATCTCGAGCGGCTCTGGGTCGTATCCGAGTTGAAGTCCAGGGAATCAGGTTTGCTGCGTCGGATGTTGTTTGGAGATATCCACAGCGTTGTTGAGTCTGCACGGGAGATTGACGATCTCTTCCCTTCTTAGCTCGATCTTGGCCGGCTCAAGGCCGAGTCCGAGTCGAACACCGAAGGAAAGGGTTATCCCGAGACCTGGAAAAGATGAAGATTGCCATAGCAAGTCGATGAGGGTTGTCGCAGCGTTGCATGGGCCGACTGGCGCGGAGTCGGCTGGTTCCTCGGCCGGTTGGATCAGATCCGTGTCGGCCAAGGTGAGATTGCCAATTTGGTCAACGACGAAGTCAAGGCTTTCGAAAGTTATTGTGTCTCCTGGGGAAAATTTGCCACCATCGACTCCGATTGCTGGATCCATCGAGCTTGTAGATGTAGATCTCACCGAAGCCTCTACCTGGCATGCCAACTGTCGATGTTTTACACTGGCAATATGAATATGGGGCTACTTGGCGGATGGAAACTCGGTGGATTGCAAAGGAACACAGGGAGATTTTATACTGGTTCAGACCCTCGATGTGAGGTAATACCCTACGTCCAGTTGTGGTGGTATTCCTTTGAGGATGTATGGTGGTGATTCTGGTGAACCAACTCAACCTGCCCTCAGGAGGCGCCCTGCCTCCCCTTATATACTGGGGGACAGGGTTACAAGGTAGGAGTCCCAACCGGATTACGGCCAAGGGATCTCCTCTTAGAGATGACATCCTTACGTTTGAGCTTGTGAGCCCCCGAGCATGTCACTTGTTGTCCTGATAATCTCCAATTGTTCAAGGTCGAAGACGGTTGTGACCGACTGCCACAATAAAGCCGTCTGACTTGCGTTTGCGGTTCCTAGCTTTAGTTTGGGTTGCATCAACGGTGTCCTTCCGCTCCTTCTGTTAGGGGACCTTTTGTCATCGATGGCCTCAGCAACAGCGTGGGCCGAGTTGGCGTACTTGTTTACCATGTTGAATAAAGCCTTGATAGAGTTGGGAGGCTTCCGAGTAAATTTAGCGATGAACGAGGTGTCTTTGACTCCTTTTCAAAAGGCGGCGATAACGACCTCGTCCTTGATCTTCAGGATAGAATTCTTCTTCTCAGAGAACCTCTTGATGAAGTCATGAAGAGACTCGTTCTTCCTTTGAAGCAACTGATATAGGTCGTGCTTGGAAGATGGCCTCTCGTATGTCCCCTGGAAGTTGGTGATGAAGCGTTCCCAGAGTTCTCCCCAGGAGCAGATTGATTGCTTGGGAAGTCCCGTTAGCCATGTCCTCACCGAGTCGGCTAGAGTGACTAGGAGGTAGTTAGCCATGCCTTGTGATCTCCTCCAGCTGCTCGGATCGCCAGAGTGTAGACTGTGAGCCAAGACTCAGGGTTGGTCTTGCCGTCGTATTTTTTGATTCCTATAGGCTTGAAACCCGACGGCCAGTCGACCTGTTATAGCTCCTGGGTGAAGGCTGGTATGCCTTCATCGAATGAGGGCTTCGACTCCGAATACAGCAGTGAAACCGCTCGTGGTGGAGGCCAAAGCGCTCGTTCTTGTCTTCTAGTCGGCGTTGCTCGTCTTCCTCTCATTCGTGGCGCTGATCGTTGATGTCCTACTGAAGGTCATGCCGTAGTTGGCCTCGGAGATCCTAATTGTCCCGACGGTCGCTTCGACGCCGCCGGTCGTTATTGGGGTCGCCGAGTGACGTTTGGTGTGACTCCATGTGCAGCCGACTAGAGCCGGCCGCTCGGCGTCGCTTTGAGGCGGATGAGACTGCCGTTGGGGAAGCTGACCGACTGGTCGGTATGAGGGTATTGCCCGACTGTTGGTGCTGCTGGCATGCAGCAGTGGTGATCATGGCTTTTATCCTTGCTATCGTTGGGGTGGCCTGGTGATCAGGCCCGAACTGGAGTGTATCCAGTAGAGTTGCAGCGGCTACGAGGTTCTGTTGAGGTGTAACGAAGACGTCGTGGCCGCCAACTCGGGTTTGGAGGATCCATTGCTGAGCAGTTCGCCCAGCCCTACGTAGCTCGTCATTGCGAGCATCACGTTCTGCCTCCTGTTGTTGTCATAGTCGGCGGCCCTCCTCTTCCTGCTCATATAGTCGGCGTGCTTCTTGTGTGGGTGTAGAGCCTTTGGACTCCATGAAGATTTCACGAGGCAGGAGGAAGCTTGCCAAGCTACTGTCAGAACTAGCGTTCGAACCGCTGTCTGACTTGGAGTTGGAGTCTGAGTATTTCATTGGGGTGATGACGACTCCGACCTCCCTAGATCCAATCTCAAATGGCTCTGGGCCATGTTCGAACTGAACCTTAGAGGATCGGGTCTGCCGCGTGGGATGTAGATTGTAGATATCCACGGCGTTGCCGAGTCTGCATGGGAGATTGATGATCTCCTCCCTTCCTTGCTCGATCTCGGCCGGCTCGAGGCCGAGTCCGAGTCGAACGCCGTAGGGAAGAGCTATCCCGAGACCCGGACATGTAGAAGATTGCCGCAGCAAGTCGATGACGGTCACTGCAGTATCATGTGGGCTGACTGGCGCGGATTCGGCCGGTTCCCCGGCAGATCAGATCGAGTCCGAGTCGGCCAGGGTGAGTTTGCCGAGCTGGTTGGTGACGAAGTCAAGGCTTCCGAATGTAATCGTGTCTCCAGGGGAGAATCCATCGCCGTCGACTCCGGTTGTCGAATCCATCGAGCTTGAGGTTGATCTTGCCGAAGCCCCTACCTGGTGCACCAACTATCGATGTTTTACACCGGCAATATGAATATAGGGCTACTCGTCGGATCGAAACTCGGTGGATTACAAAGGAACATGGGGAAGTTTTATACTGGTTCAGGCCCTCGATGGGAGGTAATACCCTATGTCCAGTTGTGATGTATTCCTTTGAGGATGTGTGCTGTTCTGATGAACTTGTGATCACCTGCCCTCAGGGGGCGCAATGCCTCCCCTTATATACTGGTAGACAGGGTTACAAAGTAGGAGTCCCAACCGGATTACGGCCAAGGGATCTCCTCTTAGAGATATATCTTGCCCGAGTAGGACTGTATATTCCTTACCATATAAGGCTAAAGCTGCTGAGTTCTATCATATCTCTAATTACAAGGCTAGGCCCATCCTCTATCCGAGTGGCCCATATGCTTGTCATGAGGTACCCAGGGCCCATGGCCTCCACAGGCCCCTCCCATAAGGGAGATAATTTATGCCTGTCTTTGGCAGTTTGTATTTTTCTCAGAATGAGATCTCTCACCAAAAAGACACGGCCACGAACATTATGATTGTGATAACAACATAGTCCTTGAAGGTATCTGGCCGACTGGAGAGTTGTGATGTCCCTTGCTTCATCGAACTGATCGAGTTCGACCAGTCGGCCGTCGTTTGACTTGTCTTCTGAGTGGGCCCGGACTCACGGAGAGCTGAACTCCAACTCGGTTGGTAACACAGCCTCGGCACCGTAGACCAGGAAGAAAAGGGATTACCCTTTTGCTCGACTAACCGTGACTCGTAGAGACCAGAGAACAGATGGGAGTTCTTGCACCCACTGCCCTGCATACGGTCGTAGTCGGTCAAACACCCTAGCCTTGATACCTTGTAAGACCATGCCGTTTGCAAGCGCGACCTGCCCATTGCTCCGTGGGTGAGCCACAAAAGCATAACAGATCTTGATGCCGAGATCGTCATAGAAATATTGAAAGATGCCGCCAGTGAACTGAGTGCCATTGTCAATTATGATACGATTGGGAACTCCAAAGCGGTAAATAATATCCATGATGAAGTCTTTTGTCCTGGCCGCCATGATGGTAGCAACGGGTTTTGCCTCAATCCACTTTGTGAACTTGTCCACTGTGACAAACAAATGTGTGAACCCTCTTGGCGCTTTTTTGAATGGCTCGACCATGTCGAGCCCCTAGACTGCAAAGGGCCAAGATTTTGGAATTGTCAGTAACTCTTGAGCTGCTAGACTGCATCCCTCACATGTTCAAACTATGTCCTTAGCATCCGTAACTGCAGTCGGCCAGAAGAAACCTTGCCGGTAAGCCTTTCCGACTAACGTCCTTAATGCGGCATGGTTTCCACAAATGCCTGAGTGGATTGATTGCAAAATCTGCTTGCCCTCCTCAAGTGTTACGCGGCGCATGAGGACTCTAGATGCGCTTCGATGATACAGGTCTTCTCCGATTATGAGAAAGCATTTGCTCCGATGCTTGACTCCCTCGGCTTCACTGCGGTCTTTCGGGAGCTCATCTTCCAATAGAAATCGGATGATTGGAGTCCACTAGTCTTGAGAGATGATTAGCACTTCCCTTGGTCATAGGGTAGGTTCAGCCCCCGACTGCTCGGGATCAGGCTTTTTCTTGACTAATGGCTCCAGCAATTGTTCGACAAACAGTCCAGTCAGGACCAGTTCTCGCTTGGATCCCATGTTGGTTAGCTCGTGTGTGGCTTCATTGTAATGGTGCAACACATGTGTTATTTCCAGCCCGTCAAACTTGTTCTCCAACATCCGTACTTCCTGACAGTATTCTGCCATGTTGTCATCCAGGCACGTCCAGCCTTTCATGGCTTGGTTCACCACGAGTTGGGAATCCCCGCGAACCACCAATCGTCGGATATCGAGCGATATGGCAATGCGAGCCCATGGATCAGTGCTTCGAACTTGGTGACGTTGTGAGATGCTAGAAAGTGTATTTAAAGGACGTATTTAAGTTTTTCTCCATTGGGTGACGTCAAAATGATGCCAGCTCCTGCTCCGCCAATCCGTAGAGAACCGTCGAAGTACATTGTCCAGTATTCAAGCTTGTCCGTAGGTGTAGCCATCTGAACTTCTGTCCACTTGGCCATAAAGTCAGTGAGGGCTTGAGATTTGACTGTTGTCCGTGGTTGAAAGATAATGTCGAACACCGTCAACTCGAGTGCCCATTTAACGATTCTGCCAGTGGCTTCGTGATTATGTAGAACATCCCCGAGTGGAAATGATGTGATAATTGTGACTTGATGCGACTAGAAATAGTGCACCAACTTTCAGACAGTTATGAGTAATCCGTATAACAGCTTCTGGACTAGGGGATACCACATCTTGAATTCACCTAGGACCTCACTGATGAAGTAAATTGGCCTTTGAACTTTTTGTATATGTCCTGGCTCTACCCGCTCGACAACCAAAACCGTGTTGACTACTTGAGTAGTTGCTGCCAGGTACAACAAAAGTGGTTCCTAGGGCATTGGTGATGCCAACACGTGTGGTGATGTAAGGAACTTCTTAAAGTCTTCAAAGTCTTGTTGGGTTTTGGGTGTCCAATGAAAATTATCAACCTTCTTCAGTAGTTTGAAAAAGGGCATGCCCCATTCACCAAGTTGGGAAACAAATCGGCTGAGTGCTGCCATGCAGCCGGTCAGCTTCTGTACGTCCTTCTAGCTAGTCGGGGGAGCCATGTTCATGATTGCGTTGATTTTCTCTGGATTCGCCTTTATGCCACCGTGTGATATGACGAAACCGAGTAGTTTTCCTAAAGGAACTCTGTGTGGAGGCCATGGGCCCCAGGTACCTCATGAGAAGCATTTAGGCCACTTAGATAGAGGATGGGCCTAACCTTGTAATTAGGGATACAATAGGACTCGACATACATAACCTTGTACGACAAGGAAAAGGTATAGTCCTAGTCGGGCATATTGTATTCCTAGATGGAAATCCCTTGGTCAGAGTCCGATTGGGATTCCTATTCTATAGCCCTGTCCCCTGGTATATAAGGGGAGGCAGGGCGCCCCCTGAGGGCAGATTCACCAGAGATATTGAAATCTCACTAGAGAAACCTCAAAGGCAATACACCATAACTAGACGTAGGGTATTACCTCATCTCAAGGGCCTAAACCAGTATAAATTTTTTCGTGTTCCTTTGCAATCCATCAAATTTAGGTCTCACAATTAGCCCCATATAATTATTGCCGATACAAAACATCGACAGTTGGCGCGCCAGGTAGGGGCTTCGTCGAGATCATCTTCAACAAGCCTGATGGATCCAATCACCGGAGTCGACGGCATCCACTTCTTCCCTGGGGAAACAATCACCTTCAGGAGCCTCGACTTCATCGCCGACAAATTCGGCAACCTCACCCTGTTAGACTCGGATCCAATCCGATTGGCTAGGAACCAATACGACTCTGCGTCGGTCTGCCCACATGACGCTGCAGCTATCCTCGTCGACATGCTGCAACAATCTTCCACATGCCCGAGTCTCAGGACAACTCTTTCTTTTGGTGTTTGACTCGGACTTGGCCTTAAGCCAGCCGAGATCGGGCTAAGCAAGGAGGAGATCGTCAATCTCCCATTCGAACTCGGTGACGCCGCGGATATCTTCGATCAACATCCATTGCGGCAAACCCGATCCCCTGGAGCCTGACTCGGATATGGCCTAGAGCCACTTGAGATCGGATCTAGGGAGGTCGGAGTTGTGATTACCCCTGTCAATTACACTGATTCTTACTCCAAGTCAGACAGCAAGTCGGACAGCAGTTCGGCAAGCTTCTCCCCAACCCGCGAAGTCTTCATGGCGTCCAAGGGCTCTACTCCCACTTGGGAAGCACGCTGACTATGTGAACAGCAAGAAGAGGAGGCCCGCCGACTGCAAGAACAACAGGAGGAAGAAACAAGACACTTGCACGCCGAGCGCGATGCCCACAACGATGATCTACGTAGGGCTGGGCGGACTACTCAACAGCAAATCCTCCAAACCTGAATCGGCGACCACGACATCTTCGTAACACCTCAGTAAAATGTCGTGGCTACTGCAACCCTACTGTACATGCTCCAGTTTGGGCCTGATCACCAGACCACCCTGACTATAGCGAGGATAAAAGCCATGATCACCGCTGCCGCATGTCAGCAGCACCAACAGTCGGGCGATACCATCATACTGACCCACCGGTCGGCTTCTCCAACGACGATCTCATCCGCTTCAACATGACGCCGAGTGGCCTGCTCCAGTCAGCTGCACAAGGAGTCATGCCAGACGTCACTCGGCAACCCCAACAACGACTGGCGGCATCGACATCAAAATGACTGTCAGGACAACCAGGATCTCCGAGGCTGACTACGATGTGATCTCCAGCGAGACATCAATCGACGGTTGTTGATGCCGAAAACTGCCGGGGCCATCCGGCGCCTTGGAGACACGCGAAGGCCTGGGAGATTTGCTTCACTCCAGTGCAGGTCCTAAAATCTTGAGGTTCGTAGGTGTGCCAGTCAATTTGACCCTGCAATTGACAAGGAGAAAAGATGTCAAATTCGTGAGCCAATCGACTAGAAGCCGGCTTGGACTCATCTTATTGGCCGATGGCCGTTTTGCGCTGTAGCACTTACACATCGACTGGAAGCCAATGATGGCATGAGCAATAGCATAATAACAAGTATTAAACTAGCCGATCATCGAAGGGATGCTCAAAAATCGGCTGTAAACTTGATAAAATAAACAAGCAGGATGCGTAAGTAAATAGATTAAATGAACTCCAGCCGATCATGATTAAAGTTACTAGTATCGCCACAAAGATATTGCCCGCGCCCGTGCCCGGGCCCTTGCTCGCACCTGCGCTCGGAATCTTCATCCGCTGTCCGTATCCGTGCGAGGGTTCTTACCTATGCTCGTGCCCGGGTCCTTACCTGAGGTCGTGCCCGGGAACTTGGCTGAGGTAGTGCCCGGGAGCCTGCTTGTGCTCGCACTCGGATCGGTAGAGTAAACCAATCGGCTAGCCCTTAGCCGATCGTAACAGTAACGCAGGCAAGAATGTATAACAAGGCAAGCAATATAATTGGCTGTATTTAAGAGATAACTTATCGGCTAAGCACTCCGATAACAACATCGCATAAAACCCATCGGCTTATTAAGAGTAAAGTTATTACTGTCAGTCTAGTAGATTGGACCCAACCGTTGCAGCACAGACTGATAATCATAACGAGATCTCGATAGTCCGATAGATCTGATGCGATCGTGATGTTAAAACATGATAACTTACCGGCTATACACCCCGATAAGATGCTTGCACATAAAGTATCAACCTAGCAGGAATGATTTATCGCTCGCAGATTAGTAGGTCAGACCTAACCGATGCAGCACAAACTGATGATAAACCGCTCCCAGTAAGCCGATACGATCTATGCATGTGTGATGTGATATACCTAATCAATCTATGAGATCAAACTGAACTGATGCAGCCATAGATAAAATATATATATCGTGGTAAGCCGACTACCATAAAACCGACTAGAATATCAGACCTAACCGAGGAAGTCCTAGCCGATAGGTAGCCGGGGTGACAAGACTTACCCTCTCGCAGGAGGTCGAACTTAACCGATGCAGCCCGGCTCGAGAAGCAAGATCCCGTCGGAAGGGTGGCGATGCGCCGAATTTGTATTGATCGAGTGATGATTTTACAAGGTCCCCGGGCGTACGTATTTATACCCCGAGTTACATGAGTCCTTATTGGACACAATACATGATTTCCTAATTATAATAGAAAACGCTAATAAGGCCCGACCGGACACGAGGTCAGGTTCCCTAAAGATAAACACTTGCCTAATTAATAGATACAGTAAATAACTGCCAAACAGCGGTCTTCACGGCTCCCTCCCGGAATAAGTCTCTTCTGGATCAATTTCCGCAGTTGACTGCAATTTTCCCCTTGACCGAATCTGATACAGGGCCTTACCAAATTTTGGCGTTAACACATGCCCCCCAATTTCGGAGTTCTTCTATAGGACTTCGAAATTCTTTCATTTTGGGCCTCCAGACTTCTTCTATACCGAGGCGGCCCAAGATAGCCCACTTGCCATAATTGTTTGAAACAGTGCCAATGGCCTCGATTCTCGCCCGGTCATCATATCTCTATAAAACGCTTCATCTCCCTAGCCTTTTTTACGCTTTCACATCACCAGAGCACCACCGCTTCATCTTCCAAAGCTTCGACAAGCTCCAGCGAACCTAGACGAACCGTCGCAGCCCTTTTCCTCGGCCGTCAATTCCTGCATTTTCTTCCTCTCTCGCGATGGCATCAGCGTCCACAGTCCCTGAGGTAATCTTCCTGTCCGATTATTTTTCCCGATTTTGTAGCCTAGATGCACCCAATCCGCCATGTTCTTCACCTGTTCTTCGTCGTGTTCTTGTTTACTGTAGCACCTTAGAGACCAGATCTTGATCCCAGCCACCGATTACCCGAACTTTTTCTACCATGGCCCCATGGGTAGCGAAGATCCCACAGATTTCATAAGCACCGAGACCCAACGTATCCCTTTTAAGAACTCGGCCATGCTAGTCAGTGATTGGACCAATAGCTTCAGGTCATGGCCGAGCAGCTGCCTAGGTGGAGAGATTGATATACCAGAGTATCGGCTGCGAAGAGAACCCTCTAGGAAGAATCACATATCGGCCACTACATCAATCTCTCTCTGGCCGATATGGAAAGGAATGAACCTCTGCTCGCATCGGCCTCATACTCCTGGTCCGATGCCCTCAATGCCTTCATGTTCGGGCACGGGCCGATGACTCCCACCTTGCTGGATGTGACCATGCTCACCTGCCTTGACACGACGAGCTACATCGACCCCTTCAAGCTCCGATTCAAGCCTGCTCATCGGCTCCAAGCAAAGAACATCGGCGGCTGGTCCAGGTACATATCCATTCATAATAAGGGAACTGGATCAGTCAATGACCGGAACATGTTGCTTTTCTGAACTTATGGCTGGAACGGTTTGTTTTTGGCGGCGCAACCCTCGGCCCAACGATCAACATGCAATGTTTGGCAGAGTGCCTGGTTGATCGGAAATAGATCCCCTTGGGGCAATTCCTCCTTGGCGCTACCTATCAGTTGCTTCACCAAGTGGCAACCAAGCTATCGGCCGGCCAGCCCGTCGGCCATCTCGGGGGTCCTTGGTGGTTTGTGCAACTCTGGCTCAATGTCTACACCTCTAAGGCCTTCTCTGGGACTTCTCTTCTCAACCAATCCTTTCTAGCTGATTACACAGAAGACCAGGATCCCATTTACCGCCGATGCGTTTCCATGGGCGAAGCTGCATCGGCTCTTTCTGGCGGCAAGATAACCCCCGCTGGACTTAGTCAGTGGTTCAAGGGGTTTTATTATGGTTTCACTAGGGAGGCCACTCTCTGGTTTGCATATAATGACGCATCATCATTCGAGATGCCTTCCAACTTCGACCCACTTAACGCTTTGGATAATGATGAGTCCAAGGCCATATTCCTATCGGCCGTCACCCCTCGTCTACTGCCAACTGGCTTTTCTCTAGGCCAATCACAACCATCATATGAGTTTTACCATCCATCGGTTGGCTCCTGCCAGCTTGGCCTTGGTCAACTTCCGATCGGCCTATTCTTCATCGACAAACTTCAGGCCCGGGGCAACGTCAACAACGCCCTAGAGTATGATCGGATGCGGACTTTAACAGAACCCCTTCTTCTAGGCGCCGCCACCGAGGTGTATGTCTGCACTGCCAATACTAAGCTTTTCGTCCGATGGTGGTCAGAATGGAAGAAACATCTATTCAGCTTAGCGGCAACCTGCTACTGTTCCCGCCTCGACGCTGACTACATCGAATCCGATGAAGAGGTAACACCCGCAAGCCTTAATCATCATCTCCAATCATCTCTCACTCTTAATTTGCAGGTTGCCAGCGTCGAGCCCCCAACAACAAGCAACAACGGTCGGCGATTCTGTATCAACCCCCATCGGCCACTCCGAACTTAGGGCGTGATGCTCCATCTCCATTGGCCCTCCTCAAGGCGCCTCGGCCGATAGGACAAAAACGCAAGAAGTTAGCGCACCGCCCCTCCCTCAAGAAGCAGAAAACCGGTGCCGATGTCATCGCCACAATGCCATCGTCTCCTCAAACAACATCGGCTCCCTCGTCTCCTCAGGTATGCGCCAAGTCTTGATATTATTACCTGCTTTCTCATTCATCTCATCAGTTTCATTTCCAGCTCGAGTCATCGGCCCCAGAACCTCAACCTTCTTCCGACATCCCTCCAAGCACTGAGCCGATGGCTTCTCCAGCTGCCCCACTCTCAGCACCAAGTCCTCCAGCCGTCGACGAGACTGTTCCTATTCCATCGCCCGACATCGGCCACCCCGAAGAACAACCTATTCATCTCCCTGAAGCCGATGCCACCCGAGCTGCCGATGTCCTTCCTCAGGTAATCTCTTTACGCCCATACTTCACTTTTGACCCTCTACTGATCCTTTTACCGATGCCAATTTTGCAGTCCTTAGCCGATTTGTTTTCTTTTGACATCGGCAAGTTACTTGAGGCAGAAGACGAAACAGCCACCAGCGCAGCAACCAAACCGTCCTTCCCAGCCGATGTGCGCGATTACTTAACGAGCATCGTCAATCGGCTGGAAAACCCAATTGATGCGCTAGTGGAAGACTGTGGGCCGATTCGGGCACGACTTGCAGAAATTGAAACACCATCTGCCCGAAGAACTCGTCGACGCACTAACTCCTACAGCATACCTGGAGTCTCACAGATTTAAACTCATCAAGCTTAGACAGCGCATAGCCGATCGTGCTGACCAACAGAAGATTACCCAAGATATCCAAGCCGATCGGCTATCAGCCCAAATAGAGAAGAAAAAACTTGATGACATGGTAGCTGTCCCCCAAGAGCTCCAATCCAAGCTAGACCAATTGAAGAAGAAGGAGGCCGATTTGCTGGTAGAACTTGAAAAAGTCCGCAAGGATCTTGAAGCAACAGAAACCCAGCTTATCAGCCTGCCACAAGCTATCCGAGACCAAGAGGCTAAGGTTGCAGCGACGGTGCGTCAAGTCATTCATCGGCGCAAGAACTTGAAGACCATCCCGGGCTCCGATGAAGACGACATCTAGGCCATCAATGAAATTGACCAAATCCGCCTGCACGCAATCGAAACGATCCAAAAATTCATGTAAATTAATGACCAATGGCTTCATGAAACATGTTGTTGCTTGTAATAATCTTGATCGGCTCTGTTGCCTGCCTCTTCACCCTTGATAGTATTTCTGTTTGTTTTGATCTAAGGCGATATCGATGTGATATCGGCTGTCTTTAGGGCGATGCAAAAACATCGGCTTTCTGAACTATCTTAGAAACTCGGCTGCACTTAACCGATTTAAGAGTTGATCCAAACGCTAGGATAGTATTTCTTGAGATATTTCCCGTTAAGCGCTTTAGCAAACTCCGTCCCATCAAGATCCTCTAATACATAGGCATTACCAGGCACACAACGATTAATCCGATAGGGCCCTTCCCAATTAGGTGACCATTTTCCAAACTTATTATCTCTGGACCCGATCGGTAGTATCAATTTCCACACAAGATCTCCCTCGGCAAACGATTTACTCACCACCTTTTTGTTGTAATGCCGAGCTGCCTTAGCCTGTGTTTTCCTTGATCCTTTCCAATGCCCCTTAACCGATTCTGAGCCAAATCTTCAAGTTCATCTATCATTAAGTTATAATAATCATCGGCTGTCAATTGATTTTGCAAAGAAATCCTCCTAGAGCCGATGTTAGTCTCCCACGGTAGAACTGCCTCATGTCCATATACCAACTGATACGGCAGCACTCGAGTAGATCCATGACACGCCATCTGATAGGCCCACAATGAATCGGCTAATGAAGTATGCCATCGCCACGGCTGCTCATCAATTTTCTGCTTAATCAACTTGATCAAACTCTTGTTAGAAGCTTCCGCCTGTCCATTGGCCTGAGCATAATAAGGCGATGAATTTAATAACTTGATTCCCATACCGACAGCAAACTGTTGAAACTCATCAGACACGAAGATAGACCCTTGATCAGTAGTTATCGTCTGAGGAATCCCAAACCGATAAATTATATGCTCCTTTACAAACTCGATCGCTTCCTTGGACGTAACTTTCTTCAAATGAATCGCCTCTACCCACTTGGTAAAATAATCTGTTGCTGCCAATATGAACTTATGTCCTTTACTTGATGGAGGAAAAACCTGGCCGATCATGTCAATTCCCCAACCTCTGAACGGCCATGGTTTGATGATAGGATTCATAGCCGATGCTGGTGCTCGCTGTACATTTCCAAATTTCTGATAATCTTGACACCCTTTATAGTACCTGAAACAATCTTCCAGCATTGTCGGCCAAAAATACCCTACTCTTCTCAGCAACCACTTCATCTTATGAGCCGATTGATGAGTCCCACAGATGCCCTCATGCACATCGCACATAACCACTTTGGCTTCTTCAAATTCAGGCACCTAAGCAGAACTCCCTCAAAAGTCCGATAATACAATTCCCCATCAAGCAGCACATACTTAGTAGCTTTATACCGAATTTTCCTGGAAACCGATTGATTGTGACGGATGTTTGCAAATAATCAATTATCTCCTGTCTCCAATCATCGGCCTTGTTCTGAATGTCAATATCGGCTATTTCAACTTCAACCTGCCTATTCAGCCGATACCCTGAAGCAATCTGTGCAAGATCATTGGCTTCTAATTCTGCTCCCTGGGATATGATATTGATAACTATCTTGAAATCCTTTAACAATTCCGTACATTCCTCATAATGATATACTCAAAACATCATCCCTGCACTCATATTCTCCAGATAACTGCTGATCACTAATAAGAAATCGCCAACAATCTGCTATAATATCGGCTCTGATCTCCTTCAAAGTTTGAAGTCCTTTTAAATACCGCCTCGTACTCCGCCCCCTGATTATTGGTCCAATAAGGATTTAATTGTAAAGCAAACGCTAAAACTTGCCCGAGGCGATTATAATAACCAAGCGATACAGATCCGTGCTGCAAAACCACTCCATCAAAAAACAAGTCATGGGATCGGCTCCACAACCTTCATGAGCCCTCTGTGGTGGTACAATGAAATCGGCCACTGCCTGCCCCTTGACTGCTTTAGGCCGATTCATATAGCTCAAGTCGAACTCTGTCAAAGCAAAATCCCATTTACCAACTCGCCCTTTCAAGACTGGAGCGACAACATATATTTGCCCACATCGGCCTGGCAAACTACTGTTACACTCAGCCGATAGGATATAATGCCTTAACTTCGTACATGGAAATAAACACATGGCATAACTCCTCCACCGCAGGATATCTCGTTCAGCATCCAAAACTTCTACTCAGATAAAACACAACTCGCTCCTTTCCCTCAAACTCCTGTATCAAAACAGGACCCGATGGATTTCTCATCGGCTGACAAGTACAACCTGAATGGCACTCGCTCTCTGCGGCGGAATTAAAATAGGCGAGAACTCAGATAATTTTGGATCTCGTTCAATGCCTTCTGCTGGTTTCGCCGCCCCCACACAAACTACGTGATCGGACTTCAACTTCAATAATGGAGTAAAAGAATTTCAATTCTCCTGATAAATTTGATATAATCCTCCTTACGATTTAATCGTTGCGATCATGGGACTACAACTCCGTTTATTGCTTCGTGGCTCTGTAGTCTTAATGGTCTTGATGCTTCGACTTAAACTAATCTCAATCCTCTCGCTCATTACCATTAAAACCCAAAATTGCCCAGCCGATACACCAAAGCGCATTTATTGGGATTCATCCTTAGTCCGTATTTCTTGCCCTTCGCACTTTTCTGCAAATCAGCTATTATGGCTTTCTCACTTTTAGACTGTAACTACCACATCATCATGATAAATTTCGACCAACAAGCCTGATGAGATCATGAAATTATATAATCATCGCCTCTGATAAGTCGCACCGGCACTTTTCAATCCAAAAGTCATTACTACCACTCATACAAGTCCATAGCTCCTGGACACCGTAAACGCAGTCTTATGTATATCTCTCAGCCATAAAAATCTGATTGTATCCTGCATTGCTCCATGGAGGCTTGATATTTTGTGACTGATGCTTATCATCCACAATATAATCCGCTTCGGGCATTGGGTATTCATCCTTGGGTGCTGTTATTCAGATCCCGGAATATCAACATATATCCTCAATTTTCCGTATTTTCTTTCTTCCACCGGACGATATTAGAAACCCACTCAGCATATCGGCATGAGCCTTATAAACTTGGCAGTCATACACCTTGTGATCCCCGCTTTGATTGGCTCATATAATTTGCCTAAATCTCCTTGGAGCCTCTTTGAACGGTGCGATATCCGGTTAATGGCCAGCCGATGTTCAACAATTGATGGCTTAATCCTAGGCATCTCATTGGTACTCCAAGCGAAACATCCGATACTCCTTCAACAGTCGTCATCAATCTTTCTCGAAGGTTTAGACTTAACCTTTGGTTTGTTATGTACGTCGGCCTTGGCTTATTCTCCTGGTCCTATGTCATCTCCTCCCAAAATCATCGGCCGACGTAAATCCTTGCCCCAGTTTCCCCTCGAAGTCTTGTCAATGACCCATCAGTGAGTAACAATTCAGAGCGACTTCGATATCCCTTACGGCTAGTGACCTTGAGAATAGTCTCTTCCATACTTTCCCGGATAGGGCAATCAACCACATCGGCTTCCCAGACTGGCAATTCGGTTCTTTGCATATGTATGGGTTTGACGATCTCTAGGACCACTTCGACTTGATCGCAGCTACCACTGTATCAAACATTGATGGCATTGTCGATGCACGCAACAGTTCTGCATTGAATCAGTCCCTGCGGAGAAGCAAAACTATATGACCCCTTTCCGTCGATGACGAAAATAGTTGTGTGGTAAGTCTTATTCCCCACTTGTCAACTCCACATTTAATATGCCTTCGCCTCTGATGACATTTCTCCACCTGAAGTCCTTTTTAGCACCATATTTGTCTTGATCAGAAATCTTCGCAGTCTTCCCCATTTCCGAAATGTGGCATGAGCATAGATTAACTGCTGCTCCCCATCAAACCAGCATCTTTGTGCATCGGCTCCATTTCACATAGCCCTTGATATTGTGATGTTTTACACCGGCATTAATATATGGGGCTAGTGGCGGATAAACTCGGTGGATTGCATAAGGAAACAGAGGTGATTTATACTGGTTCAGGCCCTCAATGTGAGTAATACCCTCGTCCATTATGTATGTATTCCGTTTGCAGATATACGGTGGTTGGTTCTGATGAATTAGTGCACTGCCCTCATGGCGCCTGTCCTCCCCTTATATACTGGGAACAAGGTATCAGGTTAGGATTTCCCCCATCGGATTACGACTAGAAATCTCCCCTTAGAGAGTTTAAGCACCGCGATGGACGATATTCCTTTTCTATAGAAGGCGAAGTCTGCGAATCTAGCATATCTCTAATTACAAGGCTAGGCCCATTCCTCTGTGAGTGCCCATATGCTTGCTCATGTGAGTACCCGGGCCCATGGCACCCACAGTAGCCCGGACCTTCAATGTTTGAGTCACACTATGCGAGTGCTCATCCTCCACGGTGAAGTCTCCCGAGTGTATTGCTCCCGAGTGTCTTTTGTCTGCTTGACTAGTGGTGCTTCTCCCGAGTCCTGCTTCATGTCGCTGGCAGCGAGCTATGAAGGGCTCCATGTAGATGTTGGAATATGTGTGCGTTCCGGAATTAGGCCCACTATTAGGCTGTAGCCCACCGACTTTGCTTGCTTATTGTGAAAACAATATAAACATGAAGTCAAAGCATCTTTTAACCTTATTCTTTCCCGAGTAGATTACTACTGGTACATGAAATCTTCGGTATCATGTCAACGGAATAATTTATAGCTTGCCGAGCAGGGAACTACTGCGTATGTAGGGACTCTCGAACTTCAATGTCAGTCGGAATGTGTTGTCTATAGTCTTGCCGAGTAGGATGCTACTCGTATATTGAGACTCTCTAGTCATGTCAGTCTGGAAAGAAGGGTTTTATAGTCTTTTCCCGAGTAGTATACTACTCGAAAATCAGACTCTGTCGCGTACATGTCAGCGGGATGATTATTTATAGTCTTTCCCAGTAATATACTCGAA
>RYFJ01003125.1:0-32207 GCA_003991445.1 Oryza meyeriana var. granulata | reverse complement strand
ACGATGTCAGCAAGCCTTCACCCACAAGGAAAGGTGCGAATTGCTCAATCACAAGAGCCGCATCGAGCATGACAAGCATTCGCATGCCATCACAGCGGAAGTCGAGAAGACCAGTTTGCCAAAAAAGCAGCAAATCAGAATATTTCAGCGGACTCGGACACAAAGAAGATCCCCTTGGACCCTTCCAACCCCTCCAAGACTGCTCTATCGAGATCCGACTAGACCCCAAATAGAAAGCGCTCATCACCTTCCGCCAAAGGCTAACAAGTATATCTTCACGTGAAACCGTCCAACATGCCGCTACCAAGGAGTGCATCGAGCATGCCCTCAACGTGAAACAGCGCCAAGCCAGTCAACAATGGATGCGACAATCGCTCAAGACCGTAAAGATGCTATTCGGGAGGAGATAACCAAGCTCTCACATCGGGTTCATCAAGGGTCTATCACTCGGATTGGCTAGCAAACCCAGTTCTGTCCAGAAGAAAAACAATCTCAACAAGGCATCCCAAGACATTTAGTTTCCCGAGAATAGACCATGTAGATGTCAACTGCAGGTATGTGACCTTCTCATTTTCTCGATTGCTACTCGGGATACCACCAAATCAGCCTGAAGGAGGAGGACTACCTAAAGACATCTTTTATCATGCCGTTTGGAGCGTACTGCTACATCACTATGCCGTTCGGTTTGAAAAATACTGGAGCAACGTATCAACGGGCAATTCAGCGGTGTCTACACACTCAGATCGGGCGCAACGTGGAAGCCTACTCGACGACGTGGTGATGAAGACTATGTCCAAAGAAGACCTCATCGCTGACCTGGAAGAAACCTTCCAGAACCTTCGAAGATTCAAGATGAAGTTGAACCCAGAAAAGTGCGCCTTCGGTGTGCCATCCGGCAAGTTACTCGGCTTCAAAGTCTCGGATCGCGGCATCGAGGCCAACCCAGAGAAAGTCAATGCAATTATGAACATGGCTCCCCCGACTAACCAGAAGGACGTCTAGAAGCTGACAGGGTGCATGACAGCACTTAGCCAGTTTATTTCCCGACTGGGCGAATGGGGCATGCCCTTTTTCAAGTTATTGAAGAAAGCGGACAATTTCCAATGGACTCCCGAAGCCCAGCAAGCCTTCGAAGACTTCAAGCAATTCCTCACATCACCTCCCGTATTGGCGTCACCCATGCCCCAAGACCCACTAATGCTATACCTGGTGGCAACTACTCAGGTAGTCAGCACGGTGCTGGTGGTCGAGTGACTCGAACAGGGTCACATCCAAAAAGTTCAAAGGCCAGTCTACTTTGTCAGCGAGGTCCTTGCCGACTCGAAGACGAGATATCCGTAGGTCCAGAAGCTGCTCTAGGGCCTACTCATCACTGTCCGGAAGCTGGTGCACTATTTCCAAGCACATCAAGTCACGGTGGTCACATCGTTCCCACTCGGGGACGTCCTACATAACCGCGAGGCCATCGGCCGAATCGCTAAATGAGCGCTCGAGTTGATGGCGTTCGACATCACCTTTCAGCCAAGGACAGCAATCAAATCACAAGCTCTAGCAGACTTCGTGGTCGAGTGAACGGAAGTTCAAATGCCCACATCAACAGTGAAGCTAGAGTACTGGACAATGTACTTTGACGGTTCTCTACAGATCGGCGCGCCGAGGCTGGCATCGTACTGACATTGCCCACCAGCGAAAAACTCAAGTACGTTCTACAAATCCACTTCCCGGCTTCCCACAACGTTGCCGAGTACGAGGCACTTATCCACAGGCCGCCGCATTCTATATCACTCAGCATATGTCGACTGGTTGTGCGCAGGGATTCTCAACTCGTGGTGAACCAAGTCATGAAGGACTGGACATGTTTCGACGATACCATGGCGCCATATTGTCAGGAGGTCCGCAAGCTGGAAAACAAGTTTGACGGGCTGGAGATAACACATGTCCTACGGCAATACAATGACGCTACAGACGAATTGGCAAATATGGGATCCAAGCGAGAAGCAGTCCCGACAGGGATCTTTGTCAAGCAACTTATGGAGCCATCAGTCAAGAAGAAACCCGCACCGGAGGAGTCGGGAGGCGAGCCTACCCCGGCAACAGACGAGGCGCTGCACATATGTCAAGACTGGTGGACTCCTGTTCTCAAATTCCTCCTGGACGATGAACTCCCAGAAGATCGCAGTGAAGCCGAATGAAATCAAACGTCGAAGCAAGAGTTTCTTAGTCGTCGGAGAAGACCTGTACCGAAGAGGTGCATCCGGTGTCCTCATGTGCTGCGTCACCGCCAAGGAAGGCAAGCAGATCCTATAGTCGATCCACTCGAGCATATGTGGCAACCACGCCGCATCCAGGACGTTAGTCAGAAAGGCTTACCGGCAGGGATTTTTCTGGACAACAGCAGTAACAGATGCCAAAGACATCGTTCGCATATGCAAGGGTTGCTAGTTCTACGCAAGACAAACAAACCTTCCGGCCCAAGAACTCCAAACAATCCCAATTTCTTGGCCCTTTGCAGTATGGGGGCTTGACATGGTCGGGCCGTTCAAGAAAGCGCCAAGTGGGTTCACACACTTGTTCGTCGCAGTGGATAAATTCACCAAGTGGATTGAGGCCAAACCCATTGGAACCATAACAGTGGCACGAGCAAAGGACTTCATCATGAGTATATTATACCAATTTGGGGTCCCTAACCTCATCATCACCGACAATGGCACTCAGTTCACGGGCAGCGTGTTTCAAGATTTCTGTGACAATTTCGGCATCAAGATCTGCTATGCGTTTGTGGCACACCCGCGGAACAACGGGCAGGTTGAACGAGCCAATAGTATGGTCTTACAAGGTATCAAGGCCAGGATATTCGACCGACTACAACCATACGCGGGCCGGTAGGTCCAAGAGCTCCCATCTGTCCTCTGGTCTCTTAGAACCACGGTTAGTCAGGCAACAGGGCAATCCCCTTTCTTTCTAGTCCACGGTGCTGAGGCTGTGCTACCAACCGAGTTAGAGTTCGGCTCTCCGCGAGTTCGGGCTTACTCAGAACACATCTCCAACAGATGCGAGGGATATCACAACAATCCAGTTGGCAAGGTATCTTCAAGGCCTGCGTCGCTACCACAATCGCAATGTCCGTGCCACGCCTTTTGGTCGTGATCTCGCCCTAAGAAAAATACAAACTACCAAAGAAAGGCGCAAACTATCCCCAATCTGGGAAGGGCAATTCATTATAGCCGAGGTCACACGGCCAGGCACCTACCGACTGAAGACTAAAAACGGTGCCCTCATCAGCAACTCATGGAATATAGAACAGCTACGTCCTTTCTATACCTGAGTTTTCCAAATTTCATGTGTATAGTTGTTCTCTGACTCACTATGCTGCTTGTTTCAACTGAGTAGTGAGTCGGGGGCTGCATGTATTATATGTGCTTTGTCAATAATATACGAGCCTATCTTACTTAAGTTACGAAGTTTTACTACGACTTTCCTATGTCCGCTCGAGTACAGCTTTCTGCGGTGTACTTTTTTATTAAGTCCCTATAGGTCAACTCGGTGTAGGCTATATGGTTGAGTAAAGCTAATGACAACTGAGTAATAGTCTAAAGCTTGGCAGCATTGCAGATATATTTACACATGTCCTTACAAAAATCCACAATACACCGACTGCATGATGTATTGTTTTTATAGATCCAGGTCTGGGGTGATAATCTCTATAGTTGGCCTCGCCTTGGCTATCAGCTCCAGCGCCTCCTCAGGAGTTGTCTCCTCGGCAAACCCCTCCCCGATGGCTTCAACGTCTGCCCTTGGGTAGATGGACTTGGTCATTGCCAGGGTTCGGGTATGCCGACAATGACGTGCTCATCCGAGTACCTTTTTAGGGCACTCGGTGCATCCTCAAGGCGCGCCTCCACTTGGGTGATCGAGCTACAGCTGGTTCCCACGGGGCGAGGATCCATGATGTCAAGGAGCCCTCTCACGGATCCCAGGAGGGCCTCCCATGACTCCTTGATGACCCTTATCTCCTCTGTGTAAGCCTGAAATTGGGCTTGGGAATTGGCTCTAGCAGCTACCCGGGTTCACCGACAAGTAAACTTGTTAGGTAAAAGCTGCAGATGGAGTAATTAACTGATTGGTTAAGATCATTGTCAGAAGGGAGACTTATTGTCGTAGTCGGCCTCCCATCTGGCTACGGTCCTCTCCAGTTTGGTTTTTTCCTTCTCGAGCTTGGCGTTGGCCTCCTTCAACTTGGCCTTCTCTCGCTCAAGCTCGGTTTTGGCCCCTGTCAGGTCGGCCTTATCTTTTTCAAGTTCGGCCTAGCTCTCTCAGCCTCCTTCAGTTGTTCCTCTCCCTCCGTTCGGGTCTTCAACTCGGCTTTGAGGGCTGCACGACAGATTAGTCAAGAACTCGACGTTGCAGTCAAGACACAACTGGGCAGTCGAGAAATAACACAGTTGGAGAAATATATTAAGGATTTGGTCAGGAAGAAGTATTCTAGAGGCTCACCTCTTATCTTCTTGGCTTGGTCCCAATTTTTGCTCCAGAGCTCGGTTACAGCCTCCCTCAGCCAAGATTCCCTCTCCTGGCTACGCCCCTCCACTTTGACTTTCAAGGCCCGGAGTTGGTCCAATTCTTGGAGTTGGGGGCGATTCGGGTTAGCACTTCGTGCATTTTCTCTGAGCGATCGACAAACTTCTGCTTGGGGAGTAACAAGCCAAAGCAGAATCAAGCATCATGAAATACTACCAAGATTCCAATACAATGGAAATCATACCCGAATCCCCTAGGACGCGGCGAGCGTGGCACAAAGTAGGTCTTCACGTTCCTTTTCCGCTGCAACCTCATCGACCTTGTAGGTCCGTGCAGTTCCGTCGGGCGCCATCCACCGGAACGTCCTCAGGAACTTGCGCGGAGGGGCCTCGATCCTGGGGAGGTCGGGTCTGTCCGAAGGAAGGGACAGCGCCAACGACGACGACGATGACCAGGATGGTGACGGACTCCTAGCCCCTGACTCGGCGGCCTCTGAGGCCTCCGGGGCTGGCTCAGGAGCTGCAGAGGTGGCTTCGACATCAGGCGCTGGCTCAGGAGCTGCAATGACGGCTTCGACGACGGGTGCTGGCTCAGGGGCTGGAGCGGCAGCTTCGGGAATCGCCCCTTGGTCGGTCGGGGTTGGCGAACCTGCAGTCGGGGCGGTCTCGGTCTCTGCAACCAGGGCTACCACCGGCTCAGTAGGCGTGCTTGCTGGCACTGGATCGGCTAGGACAGGCTCGACAGCAGGGGCAGTTGGCGTGACTTCTTTAAGATTAATGTCGACCCGCTTCCTGCATAACAGGTCAAACATCAAGGCGCCACAATGCTAAATATGATTTTCAGAAGACCCAGAATGGCCTACCTCTTGGAGAACTTGAGCTTCTATCCGGAAGATCCAGAGGGTGGCACTGGAGGGCTGCTGGCTGTCGGGCCTGAGGGCGCGGCAGTCGGCGGTGGCATTTCTATCCTAGTCAGCCCCGTTCGCGGTGTGTTCGGCTGGGGCGCTTGGGTACTCGGCGGCGCTGGGGTCGACCTTGTACTCGGCTGTGCTTGGGTTGGGCTCGATGTTGTTGAGCTCAACCGCACTGGTCCCGGTCTAGGACTCAATGGCCTGGGTGCTGTGCTGGCGGGGTCCCTTATCCTTAAACTCCCGGTTGCGGCACTCGGCCTCACAACCTTCTCCTTGCCCCGATCCACAATTGGTTTCTTCCCTGCTCTCTTGGAGTCGGGCTGGGCGGCAGAAGGACTTCTCGGCCATTTCTTTGACTTTGTGGCTGACAACGAACGAGAGTCATCATCAAACTCCTGGCACCACTGCAAACAATTCAACAATGTACATTGCATGACTCTAAGCAACTATGGATACAAGTCTATAGACATTCACCACAGAAGAGCAACAAGGGTTACCTCGGGACGAGGCCGGTTTCGGCTATAAGCCGCAATGGAGCACTCTGTGTCCTCACTTTCAATCACCCCATTGGAGAAATAAGTGAACAATATTTCAGTCACTTTTTGCTGATCAATCACCTCTCGACTTTCTCGGTCAAGGTCATTCTTCCCTTGGTAATCCCAGCAGAATTCACTCCTTAGCTTCAGTGGCTAGATGTGCCAAGTCAGGAAGCGCTTGGCGATCCAGGGGCTGGTCAGGCCAGCTTTCTTGAATTTATCAACCTCGCCAGCAACTGATGTACTTGGCCCATCTCTTCAAAGGTTGGATCTGACGACCAACTAGGCAAGACCGCCGGGGGATTTCTGGTGAATGGAGGCAGGGAGGGTTCCAAATCAGAATAGTAGAACCACTCCTTATGCCAACCTTTCAATGAGGATTTCAAAGGAAGATTGATATAAATTTTCTTCATCTCACTCCTCAACTGAAGGCCAGCCCCCCCAATCACCTAGACCCTATTCTTAGAAGGTTGGGGCTTGATGTGGAACAAGTGCCTAAAGAAATTGAAGTGGGGCTCTACACCTAGATAGCACTCGCAAAGAGTCACAAAGATAGAGATTTGCTGGATTGAGTTGGGATTCAGATTCACCAACTCCAATCCGTAGAAATTAAGAAGATGCCGGAGGAATGCAGAGGACGGAAGAAAGAAACCCCGGTCAAAGAAAGAGGCAAAAACGACAATTTCGCTGGCTTGGGGATTTGGAACCGACTGACCCTCAGCCGGGCACCAGCGGATGATTTCGTGGCTTTGCAGCCACAGCGACTTCTCCAGCTTCTCTAGCTTTGACCAGCTGCAATCCGAGGTCGGCCACCCCTCGTTCAACGCCCCGGTGAAATTTGGAACCTTCGGCATGGTCAAGGTGACAGGAAATTTGGGGGAAATGTAGTTGGGGGCTTGGAATGGACAAGGGAAGGCGGAATCGCTCAAGCTTTGTTGGGGAGGAGCAAACAATGGTGAACCCTAGTGGAGAGGGAGGCAAAATTTCAGCGCGGAGCTGGGAAGATGAAACGATTGGTCACTTGGGGAAGATAAAGGAATCTTTTCCCTCTCCCCAGCCTTTATAGAGCCTGCGCCGACTAATGGGCTTGGGCCTACACAGTCGGTGCTGGGCCATCAAGATATGTGTTTCTACAATAGCATGCTCAATATGGGCCGCTTGCAGGCTGGATTAAAATCGTAGTACTGATGCTACCAACAGGAATCGATGAGGTAAACAAATATGCTTCATGAAGGCCTAATTGCTAAACATATATGTTTGGGTATCTATCTTATCCACCAGGTATCGAGGATATATCCTTATAAGGATCACAAGCTGGTCTTCATTAAAATTGGGGATGCAGGTATCTTTCTCGAGTACACCTGATCACGCAATGGATTGATTTTCATAAAGTGGTACTCGGCCTACATGCTTGGCCAACAGTTGCCATGAGCAACATTATTCCAGCCGACATGACGCTAATGAGTCTAACTTTCGAGTAGTGCACTACTCGGGAAAGACTATAAATATCTTTTCCAGATGACATGATGTTGAGGAGTCTAACTTCCAAGTGGGACGCCACTCGGGAAAGACTATAAACCCCTTTTTCCGGCTGACATGAAGCTGAAGAGTCCCATATACGAGTAGCATGATACTCAGCAAGACTATAAATTATATTCCGGTTGACATGATACCGAAGAGTCTCATATACCAGTAGTATACTACTCGGGAAAGACTATAAGGTTAAAGATCTTTGACTTTATGTTTAATTGCCTTCACAATTAAGCACAAAGTCGGGGGCTACACCTAATAGGTGCGCCTATTCGGCGCACGCTATTCATATACCTATATGAAGCCCTTCATAGCCTCGCTGCCAGCTGACATGAAGCAGGACTCAGGAAGAAGACATACTCGGACAAAGAGTACTCGGGAAGCAATGCACTCGGGCAATCTTCACCGTGGAGGATGAGCACTCGGCATCAGCTATGACTCAACTATGAAGGTCTCAGGGGCTACTATGGAGGCCATGGGCCCCGGGTACCTCATCACAAGCATATGGGCCACTCGGTTAGAGGATGGGCCGAGTCTTGTAGTTAGAGATATAATAGTACCCGGTAGATTTTGCCTTGTACAAAAAGGAATATACAATCTTAGCCGGGTAAGATGTATCTCTAAGAAGGAAATCCCTTGGCCGTATCCGGCTGGGATTCCTACCTTGTACCTTTGTCCCCCAGTATATAAGGGGAGGCAGGGCACCCCCTGAGGGCACGAGATCATTGATCGACACAAATCCTCAAAGGAATACCACCACAACTGGACGTAGGGTATTACCTCACCTCGAGGGCCTGAACCAGTATAAAATCTCCTTGTGTTCCTTTGCAATCTATCGAGTTTCCCCTTGCTGAGTAGCCCTATAATCATATTGCCGGTGTAAAACATCGACACCACCGATTGTTGTTGTTGGTGTCGTTGAGTGATGTTTGGCGCGATTTTTCATGTGGCCGACTCGAGCCAGCCGCCCGGCGTCGAGCTGATGTAGACGAGCCTGCTGCTGGAGAACCCGACCGATTAGTCGGTACAAGTGTGTCACCTGACTGCTGTTGCTGCTGACAGGCAGCAGCTGTAATCATCGTCTTGATCTTGACGATAGTCGGGGTGGCCTGGTGATCAGGCCCGAGCTAGAGTGTGTCCAGCAGGGTTGCAGTGGCCACGACGTTCTGTTGTGGCGTGACTAAGACATCATGGTTGCCGACTTTGGTCTGGAGAATTTGTTGCTGGGCGGTTCGCCCAGCCTTGCATAGCCCGTCGTTGTGAGCCTCGCGGTCAGCTTCCTCCTGTTGTCGTAGTCAGCGCGCCTCCTCTTGCTACTCCTCTTGTAATCGGCGCACCTCCGGTGGTGGTGTTGAAGCCATGAAGATCTCACAGGGCAGGAGGAAACTCACCAGACTGGAGTCCGAACTAGTGTTCGAACCGTTGTCCGACTTGGAGTCAGAATCCAAGTAGTTCATCGGAGTAAGAACAACTCTGACCTCCCTAGATCCAATCTGAAACGGCGCTTGGCTGTGTCCAAACTGAATCGTAGGAGATCAGGTCTACCGCGTAAGATGGAGATCTGCGGCATCACCGAATCTGCGTGGGAGATTGACAATCTCTCCCCTTCCTAGCCCAACCCGGGCTGGCTCAAGGCCTAGCGCGAGTTGGACGCCGAAGGAGAGAGTTGTCCCAAAGCTCGGCGAAGTTGAAGATTGCTACATTAGATTGATGATAGCTGGCACAGCGTCTTGTGAGCCGACTGGCGTGGAGTTGGCTGGTTCCTCGGCCGGTTGGATTGGATCTGCGTCGGCCAAGGTGAGATTGCCGATCTAGTCGGCGATGAAGTCGAGGCTTCCGAAGGTTATTGTGTCTCCAGTGGAGAATTTGTCGCCGTCGACTCCTGATGTAGGATCCATCGAGATTGTTGGTGTAGATCTCACCGAAGCCCCTACCTGGCGCGCCAACTGTCGATGTTTTACACCGGCAATATGAATATGGGGCTACTCAGCGGATGGAAACTCGGTGGATTGCAAAGGAACACAAAGAGATTTTATACTGGTTCAGGCCCTCGATGTGAGGTAATACCCTATGTCCAGTTGTGGTGATATTCCTTTGAGGATTTGTGTCAATCAATGATCTTCTGCCCTCATGGGGCACCTGCCTCCCCTTATATACTGAGGGACAGGGGTACAAGGTAGGAATCTCAGTCGGACACAGCCAAGGGATTTCCTTCTTAGAGATATATCTTACCTGACTAGGACTGTATATTCCTTTTTGTACAAGGCAAAGTCTGCCGGGTGCTACTATATCTCTAATTACAAGTCTTGGCCCATGCTCTATCCGAGTGGCCCATATGCTTGTGATGAGGTACCCGGGGCCCATGGCCCCCACAAGCCTACGCTGGGTAGGTCGGTTTAGGCCGGCTTATTCGGTGGTAGGCCACCAAGATATGAGTTTCTACAATAGCACACTCAATGTGGGCTACTTGCTGGCTGTGTTAAAATCACGGTGCTGGTGCTACTAACAGGAACCGATGAGATAATCAGATATGCTTCATGAAGGCCTAATTGCTGAACACATGTGTTCAGGTATCTGTATTATCCACCAGGTATTGAGGATACATCCTTATAAGGATCGCAAGCTGGTTTCCATCAAAATTGGAGGCGCAGGTACCTCTCAAGTACACCTGACCACATAATGGATTAAATTTCATAAAGTGGTGCTCGGCCTACATGCTTGGCCAACATTTGCCATGAGCAAATATTTTTCCAGCTGACATGACGCTGAAGAGTCTAACTTCCGAGTGGGATGCCACTAGGGAAAGACTATAAACACCTTTTCCACCTAACATGAAGCTGAAGGGTCTCATATACGAGTGGCATGCTACTCAGAAAGACTATAAAATATTCTAGTTGACATGATACCGAAGAGTCTCATATACCAATAGTATGCTACTTGAGAAAGACTACAAGGTTAAAGATCTTTGACTTTATGTTTAATTGTTTTCACAATTAAGCATAAAGTCGGGGGCTACACCTAATAGGTGCGCCTATTTGGCGCACACTATTCATACTTCTACATGGAGCCCTTCATAGCCTCGCTGCCAGCTGACATGAAGCAGGACTCGGGAAGAAGAAGCACTCGGATAAAGAGTACTTGGGAGCAATGCAATCGGGCAATCTTCACCGTAGAGGATGAGCACTCGGCATCAGCTGTGACTCAACTGTGAAGGTCTCAGGGGCTACTGTGGAGGCCATGGGCCCTGGGTACCTCATGACAAGCATATGGGCCACTCGGATAGAGGATGGGCCTAGCCTTGTAATTAGAGATATGGTAGAACCCAGTAGACTTTGCCTTGTACGATAAGGAATATACAGTCCTAGTCGGGTAGATTATATCTCTAAGAGGAGATTCCTTGGCTGTAATCTGGTTGGGACTCCTGTCTTGAACCCCTATCCCCCAGTATATAAGGGGAGGCTGGGCGCCCCCTGAGGGCACAAGATCACTACGATCGCAGAAGCTCATAGATGCAAACACAAATCCTCAAAGGAATACACCACAACTGGACGTAGGGTATTACCTCACATCGAGGGCCTGAACCAGTATAAACCTCCTCGTGTTCTTTTGCAATCCACTGAGTTTTGATCCGACGAGTAGTCCTATATTCATATTGCCAGTGTAAAACATCTACATCCCCTATCGGTGAAATACTCAAGTACGTCCTACAAATCCACTTCCCGGCTTCCCACAACATCGCCGAGTACGAGGCACTCATCCACGGGCTCCGCATTGCTATATCACTCGGCATTCATCGACTGGTTGTGCATGGGGACTCTCAACTCGTGGTGAACCAAGTCATGAAAAACTGGACATGTCTCGACGATACCATGGCGGCATACTGTCAGGAGGTCTGCAAGTTGGAAAACAAATTCGACGGGCTGGAGATAACACACATCTTACGACAATACAATGATGCTCCAGACGAATTGGTGAACATGGGATCCAAGCGAGAAGTGGTCCCGAGAGGGATCTTTGTCAAGCAACTTATGGAGCCATCAGTCAAGAAGAAACCAGTGCCAAAGCAGTCGGGAGGCGAACCTACCCCGGTAACAAACGAAGTACTGAACATATGTCAAGACTAGCGGACTCCTATTCTCAAATTCCTCCTGGACGATGAACTCCCAGAAGATCGCAGTCAAGCTGAACAAATTAAACGTCAAAGCAAGAGTTTCCTAGTCATCGGAGAAGACCAGTACCGAAGAAGTGCATCTGGTGTCCTCATGCGCTGCGTCACCACCAAGGAAGGCAAGCAGATTCTACAATCAATCCACTCGGGCATATGTGGCAACCATGTCGCATCTAGGACGTTAGTCGGAAAGGCTTACCGGCAAGGATTTTTCTGGCCAACAACAGTAACAGACGCTAAAGACATTGTTCGCACATGCGAGGGTTGCCAGTTCTACGCAAGACAAACCAATCTCCCAGCCCAAGAACTCCAAACAATCCCAATCTCTTGGCCCTTTGCAGTATGGGGGCTTGACATGGTCAGGCCTTTCAAGAAAGCGCCAGGAGGGTTCACACACTTGTTCGTCACAGTGGATAAATTCACCAAGTGGAGGATGAGCACTCGGCATCAGCTGTGACTCAACTATGAAGGTCTCAGGGGCTACTGTGGAGCCCATGGGCCCCGAGTACCTCATCACAAGCATATGGGCCAATCAGATAGAGGATGGGCCGAGTAGACTTTGCCTTGTACGATAAGGAATATACAGTCCTAGTTGGGTAGGTTGTATCTCTAAGGGGAGATCGCTTGGCCGTATCCGGCTGGGATTCCTACCTTGTACCCCTGTCCCCCAGTATATAAGGGGAGGCAGGGCGCCCCCTGAGGGCATGAGTTCATCAGAACGACACACATCCTCGAAGGAATACATTACAATTGGACGTTGGGTGTTACCTCACATCTAGGGCCTGAACCAGTATAAAATCTCCCTGTGTTCCTTTGTAGTCCACCGTGTTTCCATCCACCAAGTAGCCCCATATTCATATTGCCAGTGTAAAACATCAACACGTGCACTTCTCAAGGTTCAACTTCATGAGATGTCTCTGAAGTTTGTTGAACATCGCCTGTAGATTTTCGATCAGGCGATCTCGGGTTTTGGTCTTGACCACCACATCGTCCACATAAGGTTTTATGTTTCTTCTGATTTGGGACTAAAACGTACCTTGGAGCCCTCTTTGACAAGTAGCCCTAGAATTTTTTAGTCTAAACGGCATCTTAACGTAGCAAACGACACCGTAGGGCGTGACGAAGGACATCTTCTCCTCATCTTCTCTAGTCATACTGATCTAATGATAGCCCGACTACGCGTCGAGAAAGCTTATCAACTCGCATCCAGCTGTGGAATCGATTAGTTGGTCAATCCTTGGAAGGGGAAAGTTGTCCTTGAGGCACACCTTGATGAGGTCGGTGAAGTCTACACACATCCTCCACTTGTTATCCTTCCTTACCATGACTACGTTTACAAGCCACTTGGGGTGCAAGACTTCTCGGATGAAGCCGGCCTTTTTGACCTTGTCAATCTCCTCCTGGATAGCACCTCGCGATTGGGCGCAAACCTCCATAGCTTTTGTTTGATTGGTTGGGTGACCGGCCGCACCATAAGCTTATGCTCTATCACCTACCTAGGACCCTGTACATATCAGACGGCTACCAAGCGACCACGTTTGCATTGCTCGGAGGAAGGTGATGAGCTCGTTTTGTGATTTTTCATCGAGGTTGGCCCCAATCTTGACTGTGCAGCTAGGGTCCGAGCTTGTCTTTTTTACCATCTTGATGGCACCATTGGGCTTTGCGGAGATCTTAGGATGTTTCTGACCAGGTTCTTCTTTCGCAGGCGAGCATTGTCACAACCCAATTTTCCAAGAATTAAATAATTAATTAATAATGGATTATCTAGAATTTATATTAAATTGTAAAGTAAATTACTTAAGTAAACTAAAAATGGAAAATACAAATTTCTTTAATAAATCATAGTTGAATTCATTTTTAATGAATTTTTTGTGCTTAAATAAACTCTCTGAAATTTTCTTGGATTTGTCGGAGCTCTAGAATTAATTTTAATACTACAAAGATTTTAGCAATTATTTAAATAAATTCCAAAATCCTTTTCTTGGGTCGTTCCTGGCCCAACCCCCTTATATCCTTTTCTCGAGTCGTTCCTTGCCTAACCCCCTTATATGTTTCTTTTCTGCCTGGACTCAGGTTCCCTTCTGCATTGAATGTTTTGTGTCGATCCTAAATCCTTGATTCCTCTGAAAATCCCAAATCTAGAATTCTCGAATATATTCAGATTTCAGATTTCAAATCCCTGAAATCTCTCAATTCTCAAAAAATCATTTCCGTTTGAAATAAATCCTCTATATTTCCTCAAAAATCAAAGTCCTTTTGAAATAAACCCAAATCCTCAATATTCCGAGTTTTTACCCAATTTCGATTTCCATGGATTATTCTCCAATTTTCAATTCCCAAAATATTAGTATATTTTGGATATCCCAAAGTTCCTTTTATTCTTATATATTTCCTAAGCTTCCCAAAATTCCAAATTTGCAGTTTTTCCCCAAAAAATAGCTGTTTTCCTTTTCCTCTTTTTCCTTAATTTTCTTTTTCCCTTTCCCTTTCCTTCTTTTCTTTTTCCTCCTTCCTTTTTTTCTCTTGTTCGTTTTCCTCTCCTCTTCTTCCTTCCTTCTTCCTTCTCTCTTCCTCTCCCCTTCGGCCGAGCCTGAGCTGGGCCACAGCTCGGTGCCGCCTACTCGGCCCGGCCCACAGCCTGCGCCGCCCCCATGCCGCTAGCCCTAGGGCCCCCTGCCTTTATAAATAGCTCCCTCCACCTCCTCCTTCCCCCGCCATGCCCTAGCTGCTGCCACCGCCGCCACCTCGAGCCGCCCTCGCTCCGAAGCTGCCATCATCATCTCCTGCATGCATCATATGCCACCGGTGAGGTCCGAGACCGTGGCGGCCGCCTTCGTCTCCAACCTCTCTCAGCCTCCGTTCTTTCCCAAATCGACGTCGCAGCCTCCCATCGTTCTCCGGTGCCGGCAACCGCCACCACACTGCCCCTGCCCTACCAGTTATCACCACCCAACATCAAGCCGCTGCTCGCTATCGAACATCTCTGCCTCATCGCGCCAGCTCGCACCATGGCGGGCGCGTGCTCACTCGGCCTTGTGCCGCTGACCAGTGGGCTCCACCAGTGTCTTCCCCCCTGACACCACTATGTGGGCCTGGAGTTTAGACCCCCAACCTATCTCAATCGTCTGATCGCCCTCAATAAAATCAGGACCGTTCGAGCTTCATAAATCCTGAATAAATCTCTACCATCCCTCTTGATCTGATTAGATCCCAGCCATTAGATTTCCATAACCCTGAACCAAGCAACGTCAGCCCTTGCCACCTCAACTGACACCTCAGCCCTAGCAGCCACGTGTCGCCACGTGGTTGTCCATGTCATTAGCCCACAACCTCTCTCCATCCCTCTGTTCCATCGACCTAGTCCACATGAGCCTACTCACTGACAGTGGACCCCATGTGCCAGCCCTTTTCCAAAACAATTCTTTTAATTCAAAAATTCAG
The DNA here is from genome assembly GCA_003991445.1 of Oryza meyeriana var. granulata. Lineage (NCBI taxonomy): Eukaryota > Viridiplantae > Streptophyta > Magnoliopsida > Poales > Poaceae > Oryza > Oryza meyeriana. The sequence goes on along the minus strand of RYFJ01003125.1, from coordinate 17,101 downwards.
GGAATATTCTGAGAATATTCCCTTTCTATCTCTTTTTGGCTTTTCTCTGAATTCGAACTTCCGGAGGCCGTATCTTTTCCGTCCGAACCCCAATTCAACCCGTTCTTCTTCCTAAATTTATATAAAGTCATGATCTACATGTTTGTGTGCTTTTTATGTACTGTTTATTGGAGTTTCTTAGTGTTTTTTCTTGTTTTGCGTGAAGGTCAACAAAAGACTTTTTGATACGGCCCTAATAGAGGACGTGTTCTCGATCTTCATGACGTAGGATCTCAACTGATAACTAGCCTCAAAGAGACCAAGATAACTAGCTGCAAGCAGCAAAAAATGTAGTGCAACCTGGCAAATAAAACTTGAAGCCAACTACCATCTTTAACCGGCAATCTAAATCGAGGATTCGCCCAACCACACTCTCAAAGAACCAACCAACACAGCCTACAATCAATCGAGGAAACCTCGAAGGGAGTAGGAGCACCAATTGGGAGCCGATGAAGCGGCCGCTTCTGTAATTCCTGCTAGGAAATCACAAGAGCAAAGGGGTAGAGATCTCTCTCTGAATTTGTTAGCCATGACTGAACAAAAGGGGTTTATTTTTTATTCATCCAAATCTGAGAAAAGTGATAGAACACAAGGGGTTTTATACTAGGAACAACCCTCCTAGTTGGGCATGAAATGGCCATGGAGATTTTAGAGATAAGCTAGCTGAAAGGTCACCATGAAATAAATTCCTATGGAAACTCGCGAGTCTGTTTGGCTTCTGCGCAGCCTTTAGTAATTTGGCCATTACTCTTTATTGGGAAGTCGAATCGATGAGCCGTTTGTTGGAGTTGAAAGTAGACTTGATTATATTTCCAACTATGTGTATTATGTCTACTGGAACATGATAGGTTGAGTCGCACATCTCTTGGAAGTTGAAGTAGATGTCAGCACACAGTGGACTCTAAAATCAGCATGACGTAATCGGTCATCGTCTTCGCCTAATCCATCTTCAACTTGATCATTGAGCTCATCATTCTTGTCCAACATTTCCTCTTTATGTGTGAACCTAAGCAAGAGCAAAGTACGAGATTTTGGTAGTATATAATTCTCGTCAATATCGAAATAATTTTCAGCTAGGAGCGAGTTCACCTCTAGATGTAGCTTCTTTGCTTGGCTGCGCGTAATCGGTCCTTGGAATGGTGTAACAGGTCCTTTCTCTTCCTTAGCTGACTCCTGGGTTGGCATAACCTCTTCATTTGATGGTTTACATGGTGATGGTGAATGGGTACTTGGTGTAGCCATGGTGTTGGTAGGGTAATCCGTGTCACTTTTGTTGCAAGGCAAGTCACACGACAATCCCCTTGAGCCTGTTGATCCCAATTGTGAAAATTATTTTGTTTTAACGTTATTGCAAGCAAAGCTCTTGAATGTCATTAGTATGGGTAATTATTATTATCCCAATATTCCTTGTTATTGATGCATTTTCCTTGATACCCTGGTGATTAATATTGACTAGCTAGAGGTCTAATTAATCATCTAGCTAGATTTTTTAGGTTTTGCTTAGCTCTGCCTAGCCAACATTAGCGTCATTTTATGTGGGGAACTTTTCATTCCCTTCTGATTAATTAATGGTTAATGGCCATATTTTCACGATAATTGGTTGTGGCTGGTTAATTAAATATGCAACTAAAACTTGACTATGGTGGGTTGTGAGCACATCGACTGAAGTTGATGCTAGTGGTGCTCATCACAATTAAGGGCCGGTTCACAAGCTATCTTTGCAAATCAATACTCGTACTAACCACAAGCTAGAATGGGTAATGGCGGGATTTGAAGTGTGACGAGTTTACTAGGAGGCACCAGGGCGTGTTTGTGGTTGTTGTAAGTCCACACATGGTAGTTGGTAAGTCCATGAGTTCGGCCATTGAGCCATCTTGCGGGAAGGCATTGATCACACCTACCAGAGACCAGAGGCTTGGCGGGAGGCACTCCTATTGTGCAAGTTACATGGATGATCCTGTCACAACTTCTTTCTGAGATACCGTGGTGGTATTGAGGCACACGGCAACGTGTTGTGGGGTTGTGTCTCATGGGTAAATTGGTACACCTCTGACCAGAGTAAAACTGTTCGAATAGCCATGCCCGCGGTTATGGGCAAGCCTAGCAATGTTTTTTGTGATTAGTCCCACACTACTCATTAATGATAATAAATGATGGAAACTTGATATCTCTAGTTTGGAGGGTTTTGGTTTGGGCCAGAACTACATTGAAGTGTTGTTCCGTGATTGGTTAAATATTGATAATAATTTAATTACATTGTTTTTGAAATGTTTTTAAATGCAAATGTTTTAAATGCTATTTATGTAAACAAGCCATACTATACCTTTCTTTTGGAATCTTGTTGCATTATTTTGCATTCCCTATGTGGCTTGATGAGTATGGTGGGTGGTACTCAGTCTTGCAATATTATCATCATTAGAGTGAAGATTTGTGTGGAAGGAGAAGCTTTTGGTGTTTGGTTTATACCTCAGTTGAGCGGCGTGGGCTTGGTGTTGAAGCTTCTCTAGGTTGCCATCCCACTGTAGTTTTCTTCTGTGTAAGGACTAAGTGCCTCTTTTGTAAGTATTTATCATTTATTGTTTTGGTTATGTTTATGAAATTGTCAATTTGTGTATCTCGGCTGATTCCTGGATGAGGATTTAATGCACAAATTAGCTTTGGAAATTCTGATGAATTTTTGGGCATGACAGGCATGTAGTTTGCTTGACTATATCAAGGCTCTTCTTATCTCACTAGACGACTATTTTGGTGTTGTGGGAATAGTAATCACCACTTTTGGCCCCGACATCTTCAAAAGCTAGTAGGCATAGTGAGATACTGTCATAAACTTTGCAAGCGCCGTCGTCCCGAGGATCGCGTTGTAAGCCGTGTCGAACTCGGTGACATCGAACATGATCTGCTCGGTCCTGAACTTGTCGGGCTCACCAAAGGTTACTGATAGAATTATCTTCCCCAACGGTTTAGAGGATGACTATGGGTGATCCCGTGGAAGGGCTGTTCTAAGGGCTTCACCTCGTTTCTTGGGATTCCCATTGCATCAAGGGCACTGATGAACAGTCGATTGACTAAACTCCAGCTGTCGATCATGACGCGAGCCACCTTGATGTTCTTGATAGTGGGCACCACCACTATCGGGTATCATCCAGGGAGAGTGTATACGGTTGGGTGGTTAGTGTCCGAGAACATTACTGGGACGTTAGACTAGGTCAGTTTTGTTACTATCCCCTAGGATATAGCGCAAACTTGGCATAACACCTTCTTGTACTCCCTCTTGGAAACGTAGGAGGTAGAACCACCGGAGACTCATGGGCATCGTTTTCCTTCTCGACCATGCGTACTCGCTGTTCTGGAGGCATTGCCAGGTGTTTTTCCATCGCCTTATGGAATACCTAACATCCCTCTAGAGAGTGTGAGCTTGTCTTGCGTATTGGGCAGCACTTCTTGCCGGGAGCCTCTCCTTGCGCTTCATACCTCTTCGGGGCTGGAGGGCCACGATCGGCCACCATGACTTGCCCCTCAGCTTTGTGCCACTTGTTCTGCTTCTAAATTCTCAGCTACTCCGGCTGCCTTGAGGTGCTTACTCCGAACTTTCTTCCCGGTTTGGATTCTTCGACAGCCTTTCCCTTCCCTCCATTATGTCGAATATCTTCGTCAACCTGAGCACATCTTTCCACGATCATGAAGAGCTTCATGGCAGTTGTAATCCTTCTCGTGGCCAGCTCCTGGATCGTGTAGCATTCTTAGACTCCCAACTTGAGTGCTTTGATGATAGATGAGTTGGAGATCTCCGGGATAGTGTTGTGGCACTCATTGAACCATCGCACAAAATCCTTTAGATATTCGCCGTTGAGCTGTCTAATGGCATGTAGGTCATCCTCGACCGCATCTCACTTGTACGTGCCCTAGAAATTAGTCGTGAACTGGTGGGGAGGTCTTCCCATGATGAAATAGACTCAGGTGGCAGATGGATGAGCCATTACCGAGCAAATCCCTTCAACGCAGTGGGCAGGTAATTGGCCATGGCATTCTCATCTGCTCTAGCTGTGTGTAGAACTGTATAGTATACTTGTAGAAAAAATTTGTTGGGTTCCATACAACCGTCCTTACTTCCCAAAGGGCTAGGGTGAACGCTCCGCATCCTATCCTGGGTAGGAAAGTAGGCCGTCAGCTAGGGGACCTCTAACATCGTGGATGCTGATTGGACAAGGATGTCGATGACAACGGATCGATGATCATCGGTCGTTGTCATGTTGTCGTCTTGGCTTCTTGATCTGTGGTGATGGCCGCGGCTATTGCTACGGCTGTAGTCATCATGATGTCCTTGGTCATCACGGTGCTCCTTGTAACAGCCCACTTTTGATCTTTGGTGCATAATACCGTTTTTCCATCTGCATGCTCTTCATGTCATCTTTCATGCATGAAAAATCTCAACCAACGGGTTAAAGATCATGCGATCTGTATAAACCAACGCCTTAGGGGCAAATCTGAGCAGGCGCAGACAGTGACAATGGAACGGACCGTCCGGACTAGGAGTGGATGGTCCGGCAAAGCAAAGAGCAGAGCCGGCGAGCTTCTCGGCGATGGCGGCTTTGGTTGTAGTCGGGCCCCAAGGAGAAAGGATAGAGGACGAGCAAATATGCCCGCACCCTCACTCTCATGCCCGCGCCCTCTCCCGAGCTCGCGCCCGCACCCTCTCTTGCGAGCCCACGCCCGGGCTCTCTCTCGAGTCCGCGCCCTTTCTCATGCCCGGGCTCTCTCTCGTGTTCGCGCCCGCGCCCGCACTCTCTCGTGCCCGCGCCCTCTCCCGAGCCTGCGCCCTCGCTCACGCCCGCGCCCGCGCCCTCTCCCGAGCCCGTGCCTGCGCCCTCTCGCTCCCAAGCCCGCGCCCGCGCCCTCTCCTGAGCCCACGCCCGCGCTCTCTCGCGCCAGCGCCCGCGCCCTCTCTCGCGAGCCTACGCCCTCGCCCGCGCCCTCGCCCGCGCATTCATCCAATGGGTCTCGTGTTTGGATCGCATGGTTGTTGGAGATAGTCCTCAAGTGTGAATCTTTGATGCGTGGTACTATCTTTTGTGCCCCTGTCCTCCATCGTCCAAACGAGATCACGCAAGGATCTCTCCCCACCCGTGCGGCTCGACCAGGTGGCTTCCTCTGCGCGCCCCAGACCACGTGAGAGGGAGTGGCAGAGCCACCTTGGGACCTCGCGAGATGCCCCCGACAGCCTCAGTGGAGCCCTGCCCTGTCCCATCCGTCTGCTGCACGCTTACCCGCGCACACATCATCGCGAGACCAATGGAGAACCAGTGCCCCTCCCCTCTCCTCTCCTTCCCTGCCTTCCTTTTTAACCAAGCCTATGTCCTCCTGCTTCCCTAGCTCGCCCTCTTTCTCACCTGCCAAGGACCCAAAGGATTGCCCATTGGTTCGCTGAGAACGTGAGGTGCCGCCCACGGCGCCGGTGAGCACACGCTTTCCGTCTGAGAGCTCCAGTGAGTTTTACCTTGTCTCAGCTGTGTCACCATGTGTTCTTGCCCGACCTAACTCCGTTTTCGCCCTCGGCAAGCAGCAGGCACCACTTCAGCCCCATCGTGTTTTGCAACGCCGACCGGGTGCCGCCGTGATCTTGCGGCCGCTAAACTGCGCCCTGGTGAGTTAGCGCTGTCCTGGCTGTATCACCATCTTCCCTTCACTCTTTGAGCTCATCATAGCACTTGTCTGCAGCCTCCATCACGAGCGACCCTGTTGCCGAGCCGACCACTGCCTCAACATCGCACCCCACGGCCTACACTCTTCGGTGAGCTCCTGTTTCTGCATGTACTTCCTTTTTATTCCTGGGAGGCCACTAGTTCTCCCCACGTCCTTGGCTTGGCCTGTCATGCCATTGTTTTGCCATCCACACAAGCGTCACCACCGTGGCCATATGTGTGGATGAGGCTCAATCGGAACATGGCCGCATGTAGTAGAGCCCTTCGATCTTGCATGCAGGACCCCTAGAGCTTCCTCGTGCCTACATGCGCTAGCCATGCACTCGGGCATGAGAGGACAGAGGTAGACGAGCTGTGCATTAGCTTGGCCTTCACCGAGCACCTTAGGTGCGCTTGTGTTTGAGTGAGTAGCAGCCACCCCTTCAGCCCCATGCAAGCCAGGTTGGCCCCTCTAGCGTCAGAGCGGGATAAAACCCCGAGTAGAGTAGTTGCTGTCGTTTTCCCGTTTTTGCTGGTTGTCATTAACGAGCAAAGACGCTGTTCCTCTTTTGTTTTTGTTTTTAGGACAGAGCAGACTTTGTTTAGCCGTTTCTCCCTCTTACGAACTCAGATTCAAGCGATTCTTTTTCCTAAATTCATCTAAAATCGTGCACTTGCATATTCTGCAAAAATATTTGTACTTACTATTCTGTTAAATATTTTGCCGTTGTTTTCATTGCATTCGTTTGGTATTCTCGTAGAACATGACGTTGTTGACCCGGTTGTGGAAGGATCAGAGGAGTTCCAAGAAGTCCAAGAACAAGGCAAGCACCCCCTTGATCAATTGCTCCTATATTTCAAACTTACAAACTATATTGATTGCAAACTATTATGCATGCGATGTTTTACTTGAAAATGTGTGGGATTCTTGGGTAGTTAACCTCTTGTTGCATATGCCCTATCCTTGTTACTTGAGTATCATGAATTCCTTGTCACTTATGTTGCCACTGAAAATTTGGGTTCATGTGGTTGGGAAGATGTCAATAGGTATGCTTAGTTTGCTTTTTAATCAATGCTACTTGTTACTTGATTTTGGGATGTTGGGGAAAAGAAGCATTTGCGAAAATATGGAAATGAACAGTGGGTTTTTTTTTCCCCTGTGCGCTTGGTGGAAAACAAAAAAACTGAAAACATGCTTTTGGACTTGGGCGAGTGGATGTAGTGTTCGATGCCTTGTTGTGGTGCCGATTAGGTGGTTGCCTCGCCCGGGTCACTAAGGACCGATTCTATGGTGTAGCTAGAACCAAGAAGCACAGTGCAAACCACATGTGGCTCTTATGGTGAGTTCCTAGCTTAGTATATTGTTGATACCTAGCAATAGACCCGCTGGTGGTAGTAGTAGGTCATTATTGTTGACATTGGGATAGTGCGGGTTATGGTTTTTGTCCATAGCCCGAGGGTACCTTGATTATTGTTCAAGGGTGACCAGCACATCGTATGAGCCTTGGGTATTTTGGGAGGCCTCCCAACTCCCTAGGGATGGATCATAAGCGCGGGATATTGCTAGGTCAACGATAGAAAGGCTTTGTCATTGATGGTGTGAGCCTCCTGTGTGGTAACTCATATTGTCCTTGTCATGTGGGTACAGTTGTACACACTCTCAAGAGTTAAAACTATTCGAATAGCCGTGTCCTCGGTTATGGACGACTTGGGAAATTCTCCACTATAGTAGTTTTAATTTTTGGGAACTGTTTTGGGGAAAGATCTTGGTGCGAACGGGGAGTTCGCTGGGATGGTTGTGGCAGCGTGTTGCCATTGTTGGCTGGCATGGGCAGGGAGCCCATATGGTTGGAAACACTTGGGGGTTGATGCTTATATACTTGTTTGCTGTGCTAGCTTGTTTTACAAAAATTTCGTTGCAAAACCGTAATGTTTTCGCTATGTATATTATGATTTATGCAAACTGCAGGATCTGAACCATTCCTTGTTTATCTTCGCATATTATGGAATACCATTGCAAACACTATAAGTCTTGCGGAGTACGTATTGTACTCACACAAGCTTGTGTGACTTCTTTTTTTTAGAGATGGTTGAGGAGGACCCAATAATCGGGTACTTCTATGCAGCGGGTTTTGGAGACGATGACGACGGTGCTTACTAGGGCTTACCGGTTGGTTGCCTGTGGGCGGGCAGAGGCATACTTGCTGGTTTTTGGTGCCTCTATTATCTTGTTTCCGCTGTTGAACTCTTTGTTAATTTGTTGTTCTATTTGGCCGGTCGGCCTCTATGTAATCGCTAATGTCTAGACTCTTGTACGACTTATGTTTGGACTGCTATGAGCTGAACCTGTGATGTATGGATTATGATGCCAATGTTGAATGCGTGTGCTAGCAATTGATCGTGGGACTAGCACGGTACACACATAGGGTTCGGGGTCAAACCCGGGTCCGACACTCCTATCTTCTGTTCAAGTTGTCACGAAGATCTTAATCTTGGCGGTCATCTCGTGGTTGTCTATGTCTTCGTGGGGGTGGATTTTGTTCTTGTTGGTTATGCTCACGATTTCCACCGGTCGTGTCTTGGTGGAGTGGCTCGTCATTGCATGGGGGTTGACGGTGGTCTAACAAGACCCTGTTTTCACCTGATCCCTTAGCTCCTCCTTGCTCATCTCTTCTAAAGGAAGTATCTGGATTGGCGATTGTGGCACGCATCCTCTATCTAATCAGTAGCATTGGGATTAGCTATTAGATAAACTTGCAGTTGGCTCAGCAGTTGTTGAGCTGCAAGAATCTGCTAAGCGGGTGTAGTGGGATCATCTTGTCAGGGAGGCATCCTCACAGGAGTTTGATTCCTCTGATCGTGGATCTCTCCCTCCTCGACTAAGTTAATTACGCCATCTTGAACAGGAGACTGTTGATGGTTCCGACACCATAGCCTGGTATGGAGTTTGAGAACTTGTCTTCATACAGAAAGCACAGATGGCTCATTGGGGTCCGTGTCAACAAATCCCACTACTCGGTCCGAGAAGTTTGTTGTGTCTTCATCATATGACCTTGTTTTGTTGGATCTAGTCCGATGAGAGTGGGTCAGATAACTCTTGCTAGGATCTTCTTGGGGTGGGCGCATCAGGTTGTTGACCTCCTCCAAGAACACCTCACACTCGGCCAGGGTATGGGAACTTGTCCTGTGAATCAGGCACCACTGCTTTCGAGATAAGGTCCTTTTGTCAGATCTGGTTGTTGTCTTTTTGACCTAGGGCTTCGGCATCGGTTTTGTGAGAAAAATTGGGAGCTTCGGTGGTGCCGACGGCACCGGGAAGGTGATAGATCCATCCTGAAGGAAGGTGACTGCTGGCCGATTCTGATATTCCAGGCCAAAGCTATCATAAAATCCTTCGTCGAAAAAACCACCCTTTGAAGGCATCTCAACGAATCCTTCAGAATAGTAGGCCCAACCTAGCGCACCAACTGTTGAGGGGTTAGATCCTGACTACAGTATATAGGGATGTAGGGGTCGTCTAGTACCAATGTATCCGTCAATATGCAGAAACAAAAAAGGACAAAAGATTACTGGTTTAGGCCCCCAAGTTCCATAATAGTCCTACTCCAGTATATACGAATTGGATGGGATTCTGATGCAGATAGGTGCCCGATCTTCCAATAGGTTCAATTTGTCGATGTTGGGACGTTGATGTTTTGAGGCTTCTAATCAGCCGATCGTCACCTCGCAACCACTAAACCTACACATCTAGCTGTTATCAACCACACTCTCACGTAATCGACTTCACCACGAAGGTTTTGTTCCTGCAAACAATCGAAGAAATTCACAAGAACAAGGAAAACGCAATTTGAATTGCAGATGAATGATTAAGCACACGAAGTTGGGGTTCCACAAACCGATCTAGTGGTGAAACTGCATAGCGGCAAAATAATCTAAGAAAAACCCAAACTCTAAAGATGATGACGCCTGTCTATTTATGAGTTACATGAGGTGGGAGGTCGTCCATAACATGGGCCAACCAAGCAAGACACAATTACAAGGCCTAAGGCCCAAAACAGATTCGGACTGGAAGAGGTAGGTGGCTTATTTTGACTATTAAGAATAGATCAGGAGGAATTTTAACGTGGGAAAAAACCATTTGAAAGCAAACTTCATAAGCTTTCCAACAAGTACTCATGGGCCTTGAGAAGCCTTCTGGATCAGTGACTAGGTCCGTTTGAAGTTGGTGCTATCAGGAGGGCTAAATCCAAATCCAAAACGTTCACAACTTTATCTCTTGCCTTCTGTGGCCTAAAAGTGACGTTGTTGTGGGGAAGGCCAAAGGTTGGTCCCCAATCAATTTCCTTGATCATCTATGCATTTCGTATATCCGCTCCCTATTCTTTCACCCATGCATGTACTTTTGTAAATAACAACAAGCACAATTCATGGTTCAAATATATAGAATGTAAATATAATATAAATAGCATGCACCTTAGTTTTATTGATTTGTAACATAGACATGGTCATATCTGTGCCAGTGATGTCCTCGTCAGGTTCTCACAAAGTACAAGGATTTGTATCAACTGTCTACCAAATCTACCAACTATGGACGATGAGATGCAGTAGTGTCGATGTTTTGTATCAGCAATAATTATATGAGCGTACTCATGAGACCTAAACTCAATGGATTGCAAAGGAACACAAAATAATTTATCCTAGTTCAAGCCCTCAAGGTGAGGTAATACCCTACTTCCAGCTGTTGTGTATTGCCTTTGAGGTTTCTCTAGTGAGATTGTATGTCTTGCCCCAAGGGGCTCCCTACCCCTCCTTATATACTAGAGAGGGAAGGTTACATAATAGGGATCCCAGTCAGACTTCGACTAAGGGATCTCCTTCTAGGAATACAACATACCCAACTTGGACTACATCCCTTTCTTTATCATACAAGGTAATATGCACCGAGTCCGGTTGTATCCCTAATTGCAGCATTAGGCCCATCCCCTATCCGAGTGGCCATAATGCTTCTCATGAGGTACCCAGGGTCCATGGCCTCCACAGTAGCCCCTGAGACCTTCATAGTTGAGTCACAGCTGGTGCCGAGTGCTCATCCTCCTTGGTGAAGATTTCTTGAGTGCCTTGCTCCCTAATACCCATTGTCCAAGTACCTCTTCTCCAAGTTCTACTTCATATCAGTTGGCAACGAGGCTATGAAGGGCTTCATAGGAAAATATAAATAGTGTGCACCGAATAGGTGCACCTATTAGCTGTAGCCCCTGACTTTGTGCTTAATTGTGAAACAATTAAACACAAAGTCAAAGATCTTTAACCTTTAAGTCTTTCTCGAGTGGTATATTTCTCAAAAATTGGACTCTTTGGCTTTATATCAGCTGGAAATATTTTTGCTCAAGGCAATTTTGGCTAAGCATGTAACCCAATATGTGGTTAGGTGTAATTGAGAGATATCTGCATCTCCAATTTTAATGGAGATCAGTTATTGATCCTAATAACGATATATCCTCAATACCTGTTAAATAATTCAGATATCTAAACACATGTGTCCAGCAATTAGGCTTAATATGAAGCATATCTGATTATTTTGATCAATTTCTATAAAATAGCACCTACACTATGATTTTAACACAGTCAGCGGTCAGCTCAACAGGACATGCCACTTAGAAACTCATATTTTACTGCCTATTACCGAACAAGCCGGCCCAAACCCGCTAACTCGGTACAGGCCTTGTGGGTGCCATGGGCCCCCGGGTAACCTCATGACAAGCATATGCCGCCACTCGGAAGAGGATGGCCTAGCCTTGTAAATTAGAGATATAGCTAGATTCGTGCAGACTTCGCCTTCTATAGAAAGGATATACATGTCCTAGTCGGGTGCGTTATATCTCTAAGGAGATCTCCTAGTCGTAATCGATGGGGCTCCTACCTTGTAACCCTGTCCCCCAGTAATATAAGGGGAGGCAGGGCGCCCATGAGGGCAGGTGCACACAAAGTTCATCAGAACCACCACCGTATATCCTCAAAGGAATACATATAAAACTGGACGTAGGGTATTACCTCACATTGAGGGCCTGAACCAGTATAAAATCTCTCTGTTTCCTTTGCAACCACGAGTTTACATCCCGCCGACTAGCCCCATATATTATTGCCGTGTTAAAAACATCGACAGTTGGCCGGCGCCAGGTAGGGATCGGCGCGATCTAACATCTACAAGCTCGATGGATCCAGCAACCGAAGGTCGTCGCGGCAAAAACTCTCCCGGAGATACAATCGCATTCAGAAGCCTCGACTTCGTCGCCGACCAGGTCGGCAATCTCACCCAGGCCGACACCCGCCGGACGCCCGATCCAACCGGCCGAAGAACCAGCTGGACTCCGCGCCAGTCGGCCCACACGACGCTGCGGCAATCTTCGACGACATGCTGCGCGATCTCAATACGTGCCTGGTCCAGGACAACTCTTCCTTCCAGTTTTCGACTCGGACTTCGTTCTGAGCCGGCCGAGATCCGGGCCGAGAAGGGAAGAGATCGTCAACTTCCCGTTCGGACTCGCAACGCCCCCGCGGATATCTACCAATCTACACCGATACGCGGCAAACCCGATCCGCCCTGGAGTTTGACCTCGGAATACGGCCCCCCAAGCCGCCTCGAGGATCGATCTAGGGAGGTCGGAGTGGTACTCATCGCCCCGTCAACCATCCCGACTTCGGACTCGAAGTCGGACTCCGACTTCCAGTCGGACTACGACTCTCAAGTCGGACAGCAGCTCGGCAAGCTCTCTCCGCCACGAGAAATCTTCATGGCATCCAAAAGGCTCCACTCCTACTCAGGAATCACGCCGACTATGCGAGCAGCAACGACGAGGAAGGCCTGCCGACTGCACGAGAACAACAGGTGGAAGAAGCAAGACGCCTGCACGTCCGCCAACGACGATCTACGCAGGGCTGGGCGAACCTCTCAGCAACAAACCCTCCAAAACCCGAGTCGGCGACCATGATGTCTTCGTTACTCCACAACAGAACATCGTTAGCCGCCACAACCCTACTGGACACGGTCCAACTTGGGGCCTGATCACCAGGCCACCCCCGACGATCGCAAGGATAAAAGCCATGCTTACCGCTTGCTGCATGTCAGCAGCACCAACAGTCGGAAGATACCCCATAGCCGACCAACCCGGTCCGGCATCCCCAATGGCAGTCTTGTCTACCTCAAAGCGACGCCGAGTGGCCGGCTCTAGTCAGGCTGCCCACCGGAGTCACGCCAAACATCACTCGGCAACCCAAACAACAACCGGCAACGTCGAAGTGACCGTCGGACCAACCGGGATCTCCGAGCCAACTATGCGCGTGATCTCGACAGGACACCAATGCTCGGCGCCGCGAACGAGAAGAAGACGAGCCAACGCCAACTGGAAAGACGAGAACGAGCATTTCGCTCCACCACGAGCTTTCGCCGCCGTAGTGCGGGTCGGAGTCCACATGAAAGACGGAGCATACCAGCCTTCACCTAGGAGCTACAACAGGTCGACTGGCCGCCGGGTTTCAAGCCTACAGGCATCGACAATACGACGGCAAGACCAATCCCGGAGTCCTGGCTCACGGTCTACCTTCTGGCAATAAGTCCGAGCAGCCTGGAGGAAAATCACAAAGTCATGCTAACTACCTCCCAGTCGCTTTAGCCGCAGCAAGACCATGGCTCAACAGGACTCCCAAAGCGATCAATCAGGCTCTTGGGAGAACTCCGGAGAACGATTCATCACCAAAACTTCCAGGGAACATACGAGGAGCCATCTTCCGAGTAACGACCTATATCAGTTGCGCCAAAGGAAGAACGAGTCTCTTCGTGACTTCATCAAGAGGTTTCTGTGAGAGGAGGAACTCCAATACCGAAGATCAAGGACGAGGGTCATCATCGCAGCCTTTCGAAAAGGAGCAGAGACACCTCATCATCGACAAATTCACGGGGAAGCCTACCAACTCTTCAAGTGCCCTATTCGACATGGCAAACAAGTACGCCAACTCGGCCCACGCTGCTTGCCGAGGGCCCTAGATGATAACAAGTTCACCTGACAGAAGAAGCGGGACGACACCTATAGACGACGCACGCGGTCCCCGACATAAAGCTGGAATCGCAAACGCAAGTCAGACGGCAGTCTATTGTGGCAGTCGGTCACAATCGTCTTGACCCTTCAACAACTGAGATATATCAGAACAACAAGTGACATGCTCCGGGGGCTCACAAGCTCAACACGAGGGATGGCATCCCCACTCCCAAATACCCCGGAACAGCTAAGTCTCCTTTCTGATAAACATCTCCTCACCGACCTTGCTCAGGCCACAGCCGCTTACACCTAATAGGTGTACAAGCTGCGCATTTACTTTTTTTCCGTTTTTGCTCTTAAATGATTACAAAAGTACTCGAGTAGCAATAAATCTCGATCGGTGAAAACTCCATGTAAGACGAACTCAGTCACCCAAAACCGCATGCCTGGGAAAGAGGCCATGAGCCAACTCCCGACGTTTTATTTATTTTTTATTATTTAGTTTATTTTTTGATTTTTTCATGTCTAGGGGCTATGACTAGTTCGGGCCGCAGAGTGCTTAAACGTAAGGGTCAACTACTCCGACGGAAATTAATATCAAAAAGAGGAAGAACACGTTATTACATACATTAAATGACATTTTATTCGGGTGATTATTGTCCATCATCAGCCATGCTACTCATCGAATTTTTATATTGTAGGCCCAGCTCCGAATATGCGTGACAGGAACTCAGGGCTGCGAGCCTATCTCCTACGCTCGTGGGCTGGACAAGTCTGCCAAAATACACTCGGGATGCTCCATGAGGCTACTAGACCCGAGTACTTGTCAACAGTCGGGATGTCATCTTCCCCGGCTACGCTCCCCATGCGAGCCCGCTACGCTCCATGAGAGCTAATAATCGACCTCCGGCGCCAGTCGGGGCTGGCTGTACTACTCGGCTAAGTAAGGTACGCCCATGAGGTCGCCAGCCGAATCCTACGACTACTGCTAAGGTTCGGTGTACCTTATTTGGTCACAGCTCTGTTGGGTAGGGTATGCCCCCATGAGGGTCGCTAGTCGAATCCTATGCTAATGCAAGGTTCGGGTACCCTGCTCGGCTCTTCTGAAGTCAGAGAAGACTTACATCGTCAAGCGCATCCGGAGTTCTCATGCCACTGCGTCACACCTGAGGGAGGAGCAAACAGATCCTGCAACATACCTGCTCGGGCACCTGTGTCAACCAGTCCTTCGCATCCAGAACGTAAGTCGGAAAAGGCTGCGAATAAGGATTTCTCTGGCATTGATGCGGTTATCAACACCAAAAAAAAAACTCATCCTGACAGGCGATGGATGTACTTCTATAGAGCTATGCCGGATAGACGGCTCAGGCCGGCTTATTTGGTAGCACCACCAAGAATGAGTTTCCTACAGTAGCATGCTCCATGGTGGGCCGCCCGCAGGCTGAGTTAAAATTATGCGCTGGTGCTAACCAAGAAAAGGAAGCCGATGAGTAAACAAGATATTCTTCTAGAGAGCCTTATTGCTAAACATATATGTTTGGGATCTGTCTTATCCACCAGGTCTCGAGGATCACATCCTTACAAGATCACAAGCTGGTCTTCATTAAAATTGGAGATGCGGTAATGCCTCTCGAGTACACCTAACCACGTAATGGATTTATTTTTCATTTACAGTGTACTCGCCTACACATGCGTGGCCACCAGTTTGCCATGAGATGCAGCATTATTCCCAGCTGACATGACGCGGATCCTCCAACTTTCAGTAGTAAACACTACTCGGGGAGACTATAAAATTCTCATTCCCCGCTGACATGAATGGAGGAGTCTAACTTTCGAGTAGCGACTACTACTCAGGAAAGACTAAAAACATTCTTTCAGCTGACGAGCTGAAAGAGTCATAACTTCTGAATGGGACGCCACCTCGCGGAAAACTATAAACACCTTTCCAGCTGACATGAAGACGAGTTTTTTGATATTGGTATTAGTTGTGATTCTGACGAGTCAAGATAGTGGAGAATTTTCGAGGTATTGGTTATATTATCTTGGGAAAGACTATAAAATAATCATCCCGGCTGACATGATGCCGACGAGTCAAATTTTTAGCGAGTAGTATACTACTCGGGAAAGACTATAAACACCCCCTTTCCAGCTGACATGACGCTGAAAAGAGTCCCATATACGAGAGTAGGCATCCTACTCCGTAAGACTATAAACACACATTCCGACTGTTGGACATGAAGTCCGAAGAGTCCTATATACACGAGTTATTCCTACTCTCGCAAGAACTAAAATCATATTCCGGTTGACATGATACCGAAGAATTCATATACCAGTAGTAATGCTACTCGGAAAGACTCACAAGGTTAAAGATCTCTTGACTTCATGTTTAATTGTTTTCACAATTAAGCACAAAGTCGGGCTACACCTAATAAGGTGCGCCTATTCGGCGCACACTATCTACCTACATCTACATGGAGCCCTTCATAGCCTCGCTGCCAGCTGACATGAAGCAGGACTCGGAGAAGCAGCACTCAAACAAAGACGTATCTGGGAGCAACCACTCGGAAGACTTCACCGTGGAGGATGAGCACTCAAATCAGCTGTGACTCAACTAGAAGGTGTCTGGGGGGCTACTGGGTTGCCATGGGCCCCGGGTACCTCATGACAAGCAATATGGGCCTCGGATAGAGGATGGGTCCTAGCCTTGTAAAGTAGAATATAGCTAGATTCGGGCAGACTTCGCCTTCTATTGATAAAGTAATAAAGTCCAGTCGGGTGCGTTATATCTCTAAGGGGAGATCTCTAGTTCGTATCCGATGGGGACTCCTGACTTGTAACCCTGTACCCCAGTATATAAAGGAGGCACAGGGCCGCCCCATGAGGAGGTGCACAACAAGTTCATTCAGAACGCAGCCACCTCGTATATCCTCAAAGGAATACATTAAACGGGACGAAGGGTATTACATCACATGGAGGGCCTGAACCAGTATAAAAATCTCTCTGTGTTCCTTTGCAATCCACCGAGTTTACATCCGCCTGACTGCCCCAATATTTTAATTGCCGGTGTAAAACATCGACAGGCTAAAAGCAGCGAGAGAGAAGAGAAAAGCTTCCTCTTTCCTCCCCAAACCGCCAAATCAATTCTAGCTCCCAAACATGCCCGAACATCTGCGCTCATCGGCTCCGCAGGTTTCCTATAGCTTCAAGCCCCCACGCAGAAAATCTCCGCTAAGAACTGCCCTCCCGGGGCGTTGATCTCCCGGCCACCATAAAAAGCTTCTCAACTAGCTCCTAACCCCCAAGCAATGTCGAGAGCTCCTTTTGATATCCCAGCTATGACGCTAAGATCTT
>RYFJ01000423.1:0-45587 GCA_003991445.1 Oryza meyeriana var. granulata | reverse complement strand
TGCCCTATTAATTGTCAAGAGATAAGCCTCTTTTGAAGCTTTTGAAAATAGGGACTTGACCTTGTTTAACTACAAAGAAAATAAACTTGATGTTTATCCCTTTCAGTCGTGTAACTTGTTTCTGGTCAAAATATGTTTGAATGCTAACCTTTACTTTCATGCTTTGCTTGAGCAGTGCTGGTTCATGCTTTATGTGAATTTGAGAGAGCTAAAAGTGCCTGGACTTTTGCAGCCACCCTCTACATTCATCTGTTTATTTGCATGGTTTATGGTGAGATGCCAGCTTCAGTTACATGGTGGGGTTGTTAATATTGCTTGTTTTGGCCGATCATGTTCTCTTTTCTCGGAGAAACCTATGTATAAGGCGGGAATTAAAGAAATTCCAATATCACCAAATCACGGGCTTCGTGCAAGTAAGCAATTAAGTCCTGTGGAATCTGGCTTGTTTTATTTTCCTCTCTATAATTTTTTGTCTTCATATATGTATAAAAAGTCTTGTATGATTTATTTGCTTAACTCTTTAGCCTTTGTACTCGGAAGGTCTGCATAGCGCTTACAACAACAGGTCTTGTGCTAGCTAGAAATATTAGACTACGATTGCCAATGAACTATGAAGCAGTGGCATGATAGTATGGGTACATAATCTTCCCAATGACTTTGGTTTTCTCGTTAATATTTTGCTGCTTCCAGCCTAGTTTGTTTCATGGCCCTATATTCTTAAGACCCTTGCTCCATCACAAATGCCAACATTTTGGGGAAAAAATTTTCTCGGTATATTTATGCTGTTGACTGTCAATGCGGGACTATAGGAAGGCGAAGTACAAAAATTCACAAATTGATTGTGAAGAGTGCGTGGAGCGCAAATGCTTTTCTATTAGCTTTCCTTGGTACACGTACATCACAGAGACATTATTCGTAGAAATATTGTATACCTCAACTCGTATGTTCCATTTAGCCAAATGTCGAAACCAAGCCAAATAAAAGAAGACGAAAGAAATGAACATTATATGCAAGTGCAAGTATCGTCACCAAAACTCACAGCAGTGTAGTTGCAAAAATTTCATGTTCTCTTCTACTCATATCATATGTAAAGTACGTAAGCTCAATGTTGGGAACAGAAAATATCTTTCAGGAAAACTTTATATCTTTGAAAAATTTGGAGAATGCTTGCTGAAAATATGTACCAAGCTTTTTTGTTCAGTCACTGTTTTGTGGGCATCTTCTTCCTAATCCAATCCTGGCATTTAAGATCTGAAATCAAATTTTAGCAGGGGTTAAGATGCTTAGTTCTTTACTTTGCTGCTTTTCTCTCTCACTGTGTTAGCTTGTTGCCCTGTTATAAGCGCCATGACAAGTTTAGTTGCATTATATGAAATTCCCTGAAATTTTCTGAAATTTTAAGTCCCATCATTTTGATGCTGCAACTTAGTTACAGCGTTCACAGTGTCCTTTTCTAACATTTTCTGACCAAGGATGCACTGCCTTTCTGACGCAGTTTAGTCTCATGCTAAATAAGGCTCAATAGTTGTTTGGCTAATAAAAACCTAATATAATTCTAGCTCGCTGCGCCTTCCATGTACACTAAAATTGTTTCCAGTGAGGACCGTCTTAGAATTAGTTTGCAGTTGATTCTGCCCCTTAAATATTCTATCGGGGTTTAGGCTTAAAAATTTTGCTGGGCCAAGGAACAATTGGGAACAGTTACAGGATGGCACTGCGGGCCTCCTGTCTGGCAATTTTATGAACTTGAAAACGGTTGTCTGAAAATAGTACGGGAACATGTGACCTTACAAACATACAAAAAAAACTTTGATATTTTACCTGGTCAGCACTTAATTGTTTTCATGCCATTTTCAGAGTGGCTTCAAGATTACCTCCAGTAAATGATTTTAGCGTGTTGTTGTTACTGTATTTTACAGACACAATCTATAAATAAGATGCCTGCACCTTTTAGATGCTGGATCAAGAACAATGACATCAAACGTGCTAACGAAATTTATGTTCTACTTTCAGTTCATGTGGTTGGCTTCTTTTTTCCTTTTTGGGTATCTTGGCGTTGGCTCTACTTACAGAAACGTGCTGCTTCTCTTCTCTTCTGTCACTTTTTATCGGGATGGGTCTTTCTCTGGTCATACTAGCGTTGGCTTAATTATTTTCTCCTGCCTTTCAGGTGTTTAATCTTACAGGACTAAAGAGTATAGATGAGCTTTCCAAAATGTTGTTACCCCACAAGAGATGCTTGTTAATATATTTGTTTAGGAATACAAAAGACTCGTGATTGCATGCTTTCCGCTGTGGTTTAACAACCAATAACTCTTCAAACTTGCAAAGTGATGCATGATCTCCCAGTAAAGCCACCAGATAGAGACTGACAGCGCAAATCAAGGCTTCTGAGACCAAGCATAGGAGTGCCAACTCAATTTTTAAAGCATGTGTATTCAAACTGTTCAACTCCCCCCTTTCTGTATGGATGGTCTCATCAATTAACAAAAAAAGAGGCTTCTTGACAATTTGTATGGCTAGAGATACCAACACCTTGAAACCTGTGTTCTTTAGTGAAAAAATTCTGTTATCGCACCATTCGATTCTACTGTAACTTTATCCTGCAGATAATATCCAGTGCTTCCTCTTCAGCTCATTCCGACAGAGTTCGTTTTAGCCACAGCACCATGACTACTCGAACATCCAAGCAGGTTGTCCTAGTCTGCATGCCATAAGGTCATGTATGTTAATCTGCTGTGTGTGCGTCAAGGTGTTGACATGAGTTGGATAAATATTGCTTGATAGACTTTAATTTCAATTGCAGGTAAGCTCCAGCTAAATTTTAAAATTCCCTTGTGGAATGCCCCGCTGTTTTTTTGTTTTCTCAATACTATGTGATACGAGTAGTAAGTAGTAGTTTGTTTGTTTTGCTTTTGGTGTTGTCAGTACTGCCTTCTTAGCGACTTGCAATTCAGGTGTCAAAACCCAAAAGCACTTCTAACTCATCTCCTAGCTGAGATTAAATATGCATTAACATTTTCTTTTCTGGGAGGTTTTCCAGTGTGCCTTGGTTTTCAGATTATGGTGTAGATGTCAACTGGTTTGTTCATGCCAGCATTTCCGTTGTGCTCCTATGCCTCGGTATTTGGTTACCCAGACGACGGCAACATGTTCACCGAAACATCCGAACGAGAATTGACAATTATCCGCAACGGATGCCAACCAGTGAATTTGGCCCGGATTTGAACAACAGTTTTGCTTGTCAAAGTACAAAGTTAATGTGTAGGATGTGTAATAACACAGATATAAAGTTTTATCAATAAATTTATTTCGTTTGCTTCGTTTATTTTTTACGGATGCTCCAGCTTTCAGCTTCAGCATGAGCTGGGTAGTATATATGACACCTGCTTACTGCACATAGTAATTGCAATCGCCGTTGAACTGGACCCAGTTGTGTCATTCTAAAATTTCTAATCTTATTTAGGGTGCATCCGTTGTTTTCAGCATTGAAACCTTGCAACGCAAGCTGTTGCTTGATATGTCATGTTTCATTTATGTTCCATACTACTCCATCCATTTAACAATATAAGCATTTTTAAATTTCGATATGGTCTTTAATATGCTACTTTAACTAATAATATTTATAAAAAAATAAGTTATTTTAAATAAAAAGAGTTAGTATTATGATAGTTTGTTTAACGATAAATCTATAACATCGTTTTAGTTATCAATCTTATAATTTTGTTCTATTGACAGTCGAAGTTGAAAATGTTGATTTAGTATTATTCTAAAAGTGGTTATATTTGTGGATAAAGGGAGTAGTACTAATCATCATTGGCAGGTAGATTGCATAATCAGATAATCTGTTGTAGCTTTGGTATGCTTTGAGCCACTAGTATTTTCCAACCTGATCTGATCAGGTGTCAATGCTCTACAATCTCACGTTTTTCTCAGGGAGCTAAATTAATTAAGCGTTGACATCATCTCTCCCTTTCCGGTGTATTTCCTTTTGGTGGCTCGCCGGCCAATTGGTTGTTAATTAAACACCAGGTTTCGGCGTACCCGGTGCCTCGGTTTTCAGGGCACCATTTCGCCGGAGGATGGCCGGCCGGTGGAATTATTCGCCGCCGAAGGCCCAAAGTTTGACGAGTAAAAATGGGGAATTCAGTTAGAACCCAAACTAGCAAGGAGTCGACGCTCGTCTGCACTTGCATCCAAAAATACACCATCACGGCAAGTCGGCAAAACACCGAGGCCCACTGATCCAAAACCTCCCGCCCACCACACCACACCCGCGTACTCGTTTCCCTCCAACACCAAACGCATCTCCCATGGCGGCGGTGGCGCCCGAGCACGAGCACGAGCAGCAGCAGCGTCACTGAACCTGACGGCGGCGCCGAGGCTGTTCGGCGCGGCGCGGCGGGCGGGGCTGAAGTACACGTTCTTCCCCGACGACCCGTTCCGTGGGCTCGGCGGACTGCCACCGGGGCGGCGCGCGTGGCGGTTGGCCAGGTACTTCGTGCCGGTGATGGACTGAGCGGCCGGGTACTCGGCGGGGAGCTTCTGGTATGACCTCCTCGCCGGCATCACCATCGCCATGCGCCTCTCCATCCCGCAGGGCATCAGCCACGCCACCCTCGCCGGCATCCCGCGCCGGTCATCGGCCTATGTAAGAATCTTGATTTCGCCGATGATGAACAGTATTGAGGAATTCTTGATTGATCTATCGATGCATGCTTGATCGACGAAGACTCGTGCTTCGTGCCGCCGCTGGTGTACGCGGTGATGGGGAGCTCTAAGAACCTGGGGGTGGGGCCGGTGGCCACGTCGTCGCTGCTGGTGGCGTCCATCGTCGGCGGCTAAGGTGAAGGCCTCCGACGACCTGCAGCTGTACACGCAGCTCGTCTTCACGTCGGCCTTCTTCACCGGCGTCCTGCAGGCGGCCCTCGGGTTTCTCAGGCTGGGGATCCTGGTGGATTTCATGTCGCGGCCGGCGATCACGGGGTTCATGGGCGGCACGGCGATCGTGATCATGCTGCAGCAGATCAAAGACTTTGCTCGGCATGAAGCACTTCACCACCAAAACCGACATCATCTCCGTCCTCCGCTACGTCTTCCACAACACGCACCAGGTACTATAAAGCATACCTTTGTTACAAGCTACTATGCCTCAATGATGGTTAATTCCTAGTTTCCTATATTCTAAATCTACATCAATTTGTATTTGCAGTGCCAGTGGCAGAGCACCGTTCTTGGCGTCTGCTCCCTCGTCTTCCTCGTCTTCACTGAGCAAGTGGTAAGACATGTTGGCACCATTCTTGAAACTTTAGAATAGGTTTGGTTTGAGGTTAAAATTGGCCTTACCAAAATTTAGTTATGCTAATAATGTTCTTCATACATTTGGTCTTATGCCAAATTTTGGCAATGCATTCGGCTATAAGCCAAATAAGACTATCAAAATTCGTTTTGGCTTATTTTAGCCTCAAGCTAAACATAACTTTACCTTACCTAATATTGTTAGTGATAGTTGGTATTAATAGTTTTGATTTCCGTAGCCGGCCTTCTAAGTGACCACTGGTGTCGGCGAAACGGGACTGGGGTCCCCACAGTCGCAGGGACGCGTGGGTCTTTGGCCACGTCAGCTCCTCCGGGCCTGAATTCCGCTCCGGCAAGCGGGCGGCTACAGCCTTCTTCCACTTAAGTAAAGGGGGGGCAAGAACGTCCCGGTCCCGGGGCTGCAAGCTCCGTGCCCGGGCCCGGGTGCCGATTGCCCGGGCGCCGGTCCCCCCGGTCCCGGGCACCGATCTTCCCGGTCCCGAGTCCCGGGGTCATCGGCTTCCCCCGGTGGCATCGGCTTCTCCCGAGTAAGGCGATCGGCATCGGCCCCTCCTGAATCGGCTTCTTCATCGTCTGGAGAGCGTGGATGGCACGAGGAACCCTCTCCCCTGGGCATGAGGATGACTCGGACGGACCGGCTCTCCAACCACCCGTGGGCCCACACCCTGCGCAGTCAGAACCTTTTTGACTATCGAGGGCTCAGTTCGCTATGCATCTGCTGCGCAGTCGGAGCTTTTTGACTTCGGTGGCGAGGGCGTGCGCCGAAGTCAAAGGAGTCACTTCGGCAGTGTGCTCCATCACATCCCGTCGCATCCTCACGACTCCACCACCAGCTGCATACCAACTCCGGCGTGGGTTGGTAGGCGGACGCGTCCAGGACATGGAGCAGCAGGCGGCAGCAGGCGACGTGATCGACTGGACGTCTTCCAACTCCGGCGTGGGCGTCGCAGGCGGGGAGGAGGACCGGAGACCTCACCAGAAGCTCTCTCTCTCTGGCGCAGGCACTGTGGGCACCCCTGCATTATAAAGGAGGACCCATGCCGCAGATGAGGGGGGAGAGCTCAAGCTTCAGCATTAGCAACCGCTGAGGACAGCTCCTCTCACAGACTCAACTTAGGACCTCTAACTTCCAGCTCTCTACACCGGAGCTCACTCTACTGTTCTTCTTCCTCGGCTCCGGCTGAGCTCACATTGTAACCTCATTTCCACATTCATCCACCAAAGATAGCAAACCATACACAGGACGTAGGGTATTACGCTTCCGAGCGGCCCGAACCTGTATAAATCCTCCTGTCTTCTCTGTGTGCTTGCTTCCTTCGGATCCATCCATCGTTCCGCCGACACACCCTGACGCCGGCTCCGTCTGAGAACTACTCCCCTGGCCGAATCTCAAAAGGGGGGTCTCCCGACTTCCCGCCGTCGAGGTTCCTTCCTCCGACAGCTGGCGCGCCAGGTAGGGGGAGTTTCCTTTTCAGGTGACACGCCGACGTCCCCAAGACCAGCGCACTCCATGGCAGGAGGCCACCGTCCGCGGGACTCCGACCAGGAGTCCGACGACTTCACCCCGCCGGGTGGCGTAAGCCCGATGGTAAGCCCCCTGCGCTCCCCGTCTTCCAGGAGGCGCGTCGCGCAACCCAGGCGGGCTGAGCTCGCTCCTCGGCGGCTGGCAGTGCGGCGTCGGCTCTTCTCTCTCGGAAGGAACCGGCAAGTGCCCCGCCGGGTCTGCCACGGCCTCATCCTTGAGGCGCGAGCGGAGGCGCCGCTCCACGGCACGCCGCAACCTCGACTATCAGCCAGCATCGCCACAGGGGGTTCTCCTGGCGGCGGAAGCCCTCCTGCGCCACCCCCCGGCTTTTAACGGGAGCGGGGGCCGGGAGAGGCGCTGGCTCAACGAAGTCACCCACCTCGTAGGCGCGGCCCATCGCCAGGTCGCTGCCCACAGCAGCGCAGGGGCCAGGAGTGCCGACCGCGCAACGTCTAGCGCGGGCCGGCCCCCCGCCCCGAGTCAAAGCAGAGCCCGGAGCGTGGCGCAACACGCCACGACTCCGGCAGACAGCGGCCACGGCGACCTCCGTGACCGGCTGAACCGGGGGCGGACCGACGAAGATGCCCGGGTCACCATGGAGCGACAGCGCGAGCGGCGGGCGGACGCCGCCGCGCGTTCCGAGGTCCAGGCCTCCAGCTCCAATCTACTGACGGGAAACCGTCATCTGTTACCGAGCCGCGCTGTACGGTTCGGGTTGCCTGGCGCTCTCCCCAGGCCTCCGGCAGGTTCGCTGGCCGGACAGGTTCCGGCCCAGCTTGCCGGAAAAATATGACGGCTCCGTGAATCCCACGGAGTTCCTGCAAATATACACTACTGCCATCCGGGCGGCCGGTGGCGATGATCGAGTGATGGCGAACTACTTCCCCGTCGCTCTCAAGGCCCAGGCGCGCTCTTGGGTGATGAACCTCCCCGAGGGATCAGTCTACTCGTGGGAGGACCTCTGCCACCAGTTCGTGACCAACTTCCAGGGCACCTTTCCGCGCCCTGGGACCGAGGCGGACCTCCATGCCCTACGCCAGGGCAGGGACGAGACGCTGAGGCACTTCCTACAGCGCTTCAGCCAGGTTCGCAATACCATCTCCCACATCGCTCCTCACGCGGTTATCCATGCCTTTCGCTCGGGTGTGCGCGACAGCGCATGCTCGAAAAGATGGGCACCCGTGACGTCCAGACTACGGCTGAGCTATTCAAGCTCGCCGATCTCTGCGCCCGCAAGGAAGAGGCCCGGGCATGGAACGAGCCACGCCCCGGGGCCCCTGACGAGGACCCCGAAGAATACGGCGAGTCCTCGCGCTCCGCGGCACGTCGGGACAGGAGGAAGCGACAGAAGGAGAAGGCGGCGCCGACGGCTTCGCCTTGGCTGTTGCGGGCGCCCCACGGTCTGACGATGTCGCGGGGACAACACTCACCGGCGAGCGGCCAAGGCCGCACGCGCGCGCCGCCTTCGACGGCAGCGGCCCAGAAGTGGTGCGCCGTCCACGAGACGGATTCGCACGATCTCACGGAATGCCGCGCCGTCCAGAGCTTGGCCAAGCAGTCAAGTACTTCCGGCAGGAGCCTTAGCCGGCCAAGCCCGGTTCGGACAGTCCGGCTCGGCTCGGACAGTCCGAACGCGCGGGTTTGGATGGTCCGACCCCTGGCCGGACGGTCTGGCCGAGGGCAGCGGATAGGCCGACCAAACGTCCCAGCTCAGGGAAGCCCGAAACCTAGGCCGCCTTGCCAAAACGAGTGCGAGCCCGACGTGGCACCCGGGACAGCCAAGCCGGAGAGATCATCCCGATTTCGTCCCACCTTCCCGGGAAGCGTCGACTGTATCGGTACTGGTCCTTTGGTTGGCTAGTGGTTTGATGAAAATCTCTCCTCTCCTCCTTTATTAGAGAAAGTCTTCCCCTGACGCCCATAGGGTACGACTGCCCGGACTCCATCGGACGCGATGGCGAGTCCGGGCGGTTCGTCCCGACTCAGTCCGGGGCCTCCGGGCCCGGACGCGCATAGGGTACAACTACCCGGACTCCATCGGACGCGATGGCGAGTCCGGGCGGTTCGTCCCGACTCAGTCCGGGGCCTCCGGGTCCCGGTGTGATAGTCCGGACCACGCCGCCATGTCGAGCGCAGGTCCGGGCAGGCCGCTCCCGGTGGAGGATCTTCTCCCGGTGACAAGAGCTCGCACCCTCGCAAGGGAAGCTGAGCCCGAACACGGCCCCTACAGGCCAGAACCAAAGAGCATCCTCGCTGCCCTCGGTAGCGGGGCTCATGCCCGCTCCTCGCGCCATGGCCTCAGGTCATGACACGCGAGTTGACGGTTGGGCACGTACCAATCATATTCCGCAGGCAGCAATCGTGGCGTGCGTCGCAGCGCGCCCCTCGCCGGCAAACGCACGGCCTGGGACTTACCTCCCGGGCACGACTCTGAGGAGCTCGACCCGGGGCGGCATCGCCAAGGCGAGTGCGCGCCTAGGCACGTGGCACCCGGAATGACCAACATAGGGCGCGAGTATCCGGACAGCATCGCCTCGGCAAGGGCGGGTCCGGGGAAGTCGTCCCGACGCGGTCCATGTCCTTACCCAGGCCTCCGTGCCCGGGCACATGGCAACAATACATATCAAGTCACATTTCAGTCCGGGGCTCTCTGGGTCCCGGGCACATATTTGAGCCGAGGCACGGATTCCCGAATCCGTGCCCCAGGTCCGACGCCGAGGAGCCGAACCAGGGCGGCATCGCCAAGGCGAGTGCAGGCCTAGGAACGCGACACCCGGAATAGGACGCGGAGCCCGGACAGCACCGCCCCGGCGAGAGCGCATCCGGAAGGCCGTCTCACATTCCATATTTCAAGCCCGGGCCCCCGGAACCCGGCTTATATCAAAACCGTATTTCAGTCCGGGGCCCCCGGGTCCCGGATACATATCTTTAGCGCTGGCCGGGGCCCCGAGGCTCGCGAGGGAAGCGAGTCTGAGCTCCTTTCCCGAACACCAGCGACCTCCGAACAATACAATAAGCCAAGGTACGAAAATATAAACGTCGTCATATATATATATATATATATATATATATATATATATATATATATATATATATATATATATATATATATATATATATGCAAATATCTCTCTTTACAAGACAGGCGAAACCGGAGCACAAACGCGAGCAAGGCCCGGAGACGCCGTCACGCGGGGAGAGGTCGCTGGCCTCCTTCGGACCAAACCCCGGGCGACGACAGAAGGAGGACGCTCGGGGGCATGGAGGGCCCCCGGGCCCCGAAGGCGCTCGCGCATGGCGTCAGAAGGAAACCGGCGCCTTCCTCAAAACTCTTCATCAGGCATCAGCTCTACGAGATGGTCGCCGCGGTCGAAGAACCCTGCCTCCAGGGCAGCGGACTCGACCACGGCCTCCCGCGCTTTCCTCGCGAACTACCGCGACTTCCTCGCGAACTACCGCGACTCCCACGCAAACTGCCACGACTTCCTCGCGCGCGGCGAACTCACACCCCCGAGACGCGAGCCCGGCCTCTTGGGTCCAGACGCTTCCCTCTCGGGAGAGTGTTTCCTTCTCCCGCGCCTCCATCTCGGACCAGGCGCTGGAGTCCTCATCGGCGGCAGGCTCGCTGGCGCACTCCGATTGGACGACGCACCCGTCCGCTGCCGTGATCTCCGGCCGGAGGGTTGCTACGAAAACCTCGACGGCGGCGCCCGAGTCCCGGGCATATATCCCATCTAAAGCAGCAAGGACGTCAAGCTCTACCAGCTCAAGACGGACAGGGAGGACCCAGCGTCCCCTCGTTTCTTCAAAGACGTGGCCCTGTTCCTGCCCAAAGTGGACCCCGGCCGAGCAACAGGGCCAGGGGCCACTGTCGGCGAAACGGGACTGGGGTCCCCACAGTCGCAGGGACGCGTGGGTCTTTGGCCACGTCAGCTCCTCCGGGCCTGAAATTCCGCTCCGGCAAGCGGGCGGCTACAGCCTTCTTCCACTTAAGTAAAGGGGGGCAAGAACGTCCCGGTCCCGGGGCTGCAAGCTCCGTGCCCGGGCCCGGGTGCCGATTGCCCGGGCGCCGGTCCCCCCGGTCCCGGGCACCGATCTTCCCGGTCCCGAGTCCCGGGGTCATCGGCTTCCCCCGGTGGCATCGGCTTCTCCCGAGTAAGGCGATCGGCATCGGCCCCTCCTGAATCGGCTTCTTCATCGTCTGGAGAGCGTGGATGGCACGAGGAACCCTCTCCCCTGGGCATGAGGATGACTCGGACGGACCGGCTCTCCAACCACCCGTGGGCCCACACCCTGCGCAGTCAGAACCTTTTTGACTATCGAGGGCTCAGTTCGCTATGCATCTGCTGCGCAGTCGGAGCTTTTTGACTTCGGTGGCGAGGGCGTGCGCCGAAGTCAAAGGAGTCACTTCAGCAGTGTGCTCCATCACATCCCGTCGCATCCTCACGACTCCACCACCCGCTGCATACCAACTCCGGCGTGGGTTCGGTAGGCGGACGCGTCCAGGACATGGGAGCAGCAGGCGGCAGCAGGCGGACGTGATCGACTGGACGTCTTCCAACTTCGGCGTGGGCGTCGCAGGCGGGGAGGAGGACCGGAGACCTCACCAGAAGCTCTCTCTCTCTGGCGCAGGCACTGTGGGCACCCCTGCATTATAAAGGAGGACCCATGCCGCAGATGAGGGGGGAGAGCTCAAGCTTCAGCATTAGCAACCGCTGAGGACAGCTCCTCTCACAGACTCAACTTAGGACCTCTAACTTCCAGCTCTCTACACCGGAGCTCACTCTACTGTTCTTCTTCCTCGGCTCCGGCTGAGCTCACATTGTAACCTCATTTCCACATTCATCCACCAAAGATAGCAAACCATACACAGGACGTAGGGTATTACGCTTCCGAGCGGCCCGAACCTGTATAAATCCTCCTGTCTTCTCTGTGTGCTTGCTTCCTTCGGATCCATCCATCGTTCCGCCGACACACCCTGACGCCGGCTCCGCCTGAGAACTACTCCCCTGGCCGAATCTCAAAAGGGGGGTCTCCCGACTTCCCGCCGTCGAGGTTCCTTCCTCCGACAACTGGTGTTAATAGTTTTTTACAAGCAGACCATGACCGCCCACCCCCGTCTAACTTGATATAGCCAGCTGGATGTTTGGTCCGCTAGTGTTGTTTGAGGAGGGTTGTTGCCGAAAATGGTTTTTTAGTAGTGTAAAAAAAATTATGGCTTGCCTAAGGTTAGGTGTGGAAAATTTAGTTGCTGTAACATACTCAAATTTTCTGGGCAAAATTTTTGCGAAAAGTTTTAATTTCGCTTCTTCTCGATCTCTCTTCAATTTGGAGCAATCATATTTTCTTTTACCCTTCTGTTTATTATTTTGGCCTAAACTTCATTGAGTTTTTTCTAATTCAAATTCTCCTTTTTTTTAATTTTATAAACCCCTCCATTTATTTTGGCTAAAACCCTATTCTTTCGGCACACCTTTTTCTCCTCTTCTTCCTTACTAATTGTTTGCTATAATCTAAATTCCTTTGACTCCCTATTCCAAAAGTATCCAAAATCCCCCACACTCATAAAGTCCAAGAAACCCCATTCAAGAATTTTCTTCAACTTCTAACAGTCCACAAATTTATTCCTTTAAATTTTATAAACTTACCGGTTGTCTCGTAAGTTGTGATTAGTTGAGAATAGAATGTAGTTGCAGAAGTTATTATATTTTGTGATAAATTTTAAATGCTAGAAGTTGGTCTGTATGTGAGCAGATTAACCTTGAGGGTTTTTAGATAAACAATTTTTATCTGCCACATGAAGTTTGGCCAGCCAAATTGATGTACATATTTGCCCATGTGGTGCAGCTAGCTAGTGTAGAGTGGCTGTTAATTGTACATATATGCGAGATATTGATTCCTTTCCCGATTGATCATAGCGCACACAAATTGCACAATTCAGCTCCATGCCGATCGAACGAGTTGTAGTCTTAGCCTCAGGAAACATTTTAAGGTAATCTCGAGCTGAGCAAGCATATGGAACAACTCTTTGTTACTTATCCTCAATTTTAGGATTTTTTTAAGGTACATTTAAATGGACAAGAGCCGTCTGTTGGGTCTGATCTAGCATCTAGCATTAGTGCATTAGAATTTGAGAGAGGGTAAACTTAGAAATAAATCATACGGCATTATTGTAAATTCGTAATTGATGTAGGTATAAATTTAGAAATAAATTATATAACACCAAAAATCTCTCTGTTATACAAGCCATCATAAATTATTTTAAGGTACCTTTAAATGGACAAGAGCCGTTTATATGGTAAAAAAAATAGTTTCATATGGCATGTATGACGACTATAGGGTCGACAAGGCCGACTTTGCCGTCTGCGCCGCGGCGCTCCCGGGCGTCGTCTTCTCCACCATGATCACCGGTCTGGGCGTCGCCGTGGCAATCTCCGTGCTCAGGGCGCTCCTGCACGTGGCGCGCCCGGCGACGAGCAAGCTCGGCCACGTGCCCGGCGGCACCGACGACGCCACCTTTCGCGACGTGGGCGCAGTACCCCGGCGCGGTGACCGCTCTATGTCGTCCACGACGTCGGCAGCGTGACGGCGGTCGACAGCCCGGGGATCGAGATGCTGCGGGCGATGCACGGGGAGCTCGAGAGGAAAGGGATGAAGATGGCAGTGACGAACCCAAGGATGGAGGTGGCGGACAAGCTGGTGCTGTCGGGCTTCCTTGAGCTCGTCGGCGAGAGCTGGATGTTCCTCTCCAACAGCTACGCTGCCGGTACACGCTCCAGGGATCCAAGCACGGCGGCGTCCTCCGGTGTAGATCCCGACGCCGGCGGATCAGTACGCCCGTCTGTATATACATACGTACATGCATGATTCATACGTATGTACACGTTGTAATTTGTGCAGTCGTATGACTAATAGGAATTTTTTTTATTTTTATATTTTTTTAAAAAAATATTTACAAAAGCATATTTTGTTTTAAAAATTTACAAAAATATACGCTCAATGCCCTCTGGGAGGACGGTTTTTTAAAAAAACACCCTCCCAGAGGGCGTTTTTGGTGACGTGGTCGACGGTCGTCTGCAATTTTGCACACGGCACCTTAGCCCCCCGTTAGGAGGGCGGTAAGGGGGCCGCCTGCAAAATGCCCAACCCCCGGGCCGCCGTTTTTGCGGGCGGCCCCCTTGTCGCCCTCCTAGAAGGCGGTTTTTCCCGGCTAGGGGGCCGGCGGTAAAATGGCCGGTCCCGTGGTTGGCCAATTTGCGGGTGGCCCCCTTCTACGAGGGCGGTTTTTAGCCGGCCGGGGGCCGCCTGCAAAATAACCCTTTTACTTTAAAAATTATTTTCGAGTAAAAAAATCGTCCTCTAAGAGGACGATTTTTTGCTGGTTCAGTATAAAACCCCCTCCTAACCTCCGAAAAGTTCATAAAATTCACAAAAATAACAGAAAAAAGAAGAGAGAACTGAGAGCGAATGCGAACGAAAGCGGCGAAGCCCTGCCAGTTTGCGGATTCGTCTGCAGGCAATATTTTATGTTTCTTTGTAATTTTCATTTCTATTCATCAAGTGATGTAGTATGTGTAGTATTATACTAGTTATTTCACGGGTAAGAAAATGTTAGGTATGGTCCACAGGGTGTAGATCTATTATAATTGAGCATAACGGCTAAGAGTATTGATAGGCCGGATGAGAAAAGTTATGTTTTTTTTACTAGATGAGTAGCCCTAGTTCGAGAAACGCTAGGGAGATGGCAATAAGGATGATGACATTTCATTTTTTGTAGTCATGTATAGTATACCCTAGATATATAGTTGTATAAGGTATTTTGGGCCTAGCGAGTTATAACTTGCGTTTATTTGGTTATAATGTAGATTGCTATGGATGCGTTCGGTATGTCCAGTAGTCAACGACCTCCGATTGGCGTGCCTCCGTCGATATGTTGGTACGGAGATGATTGTAAAGTTGCAATAAGTGAGCCGGATCACACATACCGGCAAAGGTATTAGATGTGTGCTAATTACACGTACTCCCCAGAGAAGCCGAAACCGCAAGGGAAGAAAGGGAAGTCAAAGAAGCCAGTGGAGGTAATACGAATTATCTTGTAGTACAAAATATTTGAACCTTTGAACTAACAAATTTGCATATGTGAAGGCACTGAAGCCTCTTCCGCCTCTATGCGACTTTGTGCAGTAGATAGATATGAAGATCTGTCCAGAGGACGCAGAGTTTCTTCGCAGGTCATGGGAATGGCACAGTGAGCGACTCGAACGTCTTTGGGCGGCAGAAGTAGAGTGGGAGGCTGAGCAGAAGACAAAGGAGAAGAAGGAGTGGCAGGAGCAAGAAGCCCGTGAGGCAGATAGGGAGAGGAAGCGGGAGAGGGCACTATGTGCGAAGCAAACTGGACCGGAGATGTTGAGGAAGGGGAAGTACCCACGCTGCACACAGTAGATGCATATCTAGTCAGATATCTATTTGAAATACCCTAAGACATGTAATAACGATAACTAGAAATGTTTCATGTGCCGTTTGTACTCGTCGGATGGATAGTTTCATTAGGTTCATAAGCAATTAACGTGTGCTTGGTTGTCACCGCTCAGAATCTATTTTCGCCATGAAGTTGAAACTTGAAAATTCATGTTTTTAATCAGTTTCGTCGCAAACGTAGATCGTGAGGAGTACATCGTTTGATTGACGAGCGTAAACGAAGTAAAGAGGTTTTTTCAGTAAACGTAGGATTAATAAAACATGACGTACAACAGACTAACTACTACTGATACAACGTACTACGGGTCCTGGCCGTAACCTTTAGACCTCTTCGTCTTCCTACCCTATGCTCGCACCTGGCCCTGGGAGTACGTCAGCTGGTCTGGTGGTACGGCACAGCTAGCACGGCTCGCTTGCACGGGTGTGGTAGTTGGTGGGTCCTGTGTCTGCGGTGGCGGAGCTCCTCCGAGCTACGAGGAACCTAGTACCTCCTAGATCTCCTCGTCCTCCAAGTCCTCCAAGTTATTGCCCTCGAAAGGATCCAGTGCTCAACCGCTGCCGCGTGCACCCTGCACGGAGGAGCCAGTGCCAACAAACATACCCGACGCTGTAGAGTGGAACCCTGTGCACAAAATTATTGATAATTGCAAATTGGAATTTTGCAAGGCAAAAGTAAACTTTGATCTAACCTGAAAGATCTCCTGTGGTGGCCCCGGGGGCATTGCTCATGCCCTGCTACGTGTGTGGTCGTGTGTAGTACACTCCCTGCGTGGACATGCCAGCTCCAGAGGGATGTAGGTATGGTGTAGTGAAAGCTGCACGGAAGCATATTGATATAAAACGGTGCATGTCGTAGAAGGAAACATGTTATGAACCGATGGTTAGCAGAATTTACCTCTGGAGGGGCCAGCTGGCTGACTGGAACCCTGCTGGTACACTCCTGCTCCTACGGGCTGTGGCTGGTGCTGATGTACAGCTATGGGAGGTACCACATCGATTGCACGACAAGTGAGCGTACGAATCACTATGTGTATCGACTGACGGATCCTCCCGAAAGTCGTCATTTGCTCATCCTTAGTCAATTATTTTTATATAGTACTATACACGTAACTAGTATAATACTACATCAATTCTTACATAGAAATAGAAATTGCAAAGGGATAATAGATATTACCTATAAACGAATCAGCAAACCGGTAGAGCTTCGCTACTTTCATTCAGCCTCGCTCTTAGCTCTCTCTTCTTTTTTTTCTGTGATTTCTATGAATTTTATGATATTTTTAGAGGCTGAGAGAGGGTCTTATACTAGCCCTACAATAAACTGTTCTCCCAGAGGACGGCAAAGGGACCGCCCGCAAAAACGTCGGCCCCGCGGTCGTCGTTTTTGCAGGCGGCCCCCTTACCGCCCTCCTAGAGGACAATTTATTTCTGACTAGGGGACCGCCTATAAAAGGGCAGACGGTCGTCGGCCGCCCCCAGCCCACGGCCGTCTGCCACGTCATAAAATCGCCCTTTAGGAGTATATTTTTATAAATTTTTGAAATAAAAATATACTTTTGTAAATATTTTTTAAAAAATATAAAAATAAAAAAAATTCTGACTAATAGTATACATATATTTTTTAGGCCCAAGTGTACGGCCCACTAACATTTCAACTGGATAAGCTTAGCCTATGAGGCTATGAATCTTCCAACGTTATAATATAGCCCATCTACTGTCTGAGGCCTAACCATTAGGCCCATGTATCCAATCAAGTGAACCAGGCCGACCAGAGAAAGGCAGGCCATGCATGGACAAGAATTTTTACTGTTACTAATTTAATTTTTTTTTATTTACAAAACTAATTTTTGATTTGGGTCAATTGCAAAAATAGCCTCTTGCCGCCGTGGGCCACGGCGGTATTTAAAAACCGCCGTGGGCCAGGGCGGCGAATGGCATCCCCATCAGGCGCGGCTAACGGCGCCGGCCGCCGTTAGCCCTAGGGGGCCACGTGGCCTTGCCGCCCTGGGGGGCGGCGGCGAATGCCCCCAGGGGGCCGAATGCAAAATTGCATTCGCCGCCGTCCCCCAGGGCGGTTTATAGGCCAATCGCCGCCCTGGGGGACGGCGGTTTTTAGCCCTCCCGTATAAAATCCATTCATGCACTCGTCGGCGCGTCATTTCTTCCTTCTGCCTCCAGCGTTCGTCCAATAGAGCTGAGGGAAAGGAGGAGCAGTACAGCGGCGAAGCTCTCGCAGATTTTTTAGCCAAATCCAGGTATTTTTTTTGCTCTCCCTCTGTTATGTAGTCAATTTTTTAGATAAGTGTTAATTAGTACTAGACGCGTAGTGTAATACCTGACATAGTATGAAAATATTAGCGGTTTGGCATAACCATCGTTAGTGTTAAATTTATTTGACCGTACTAGAAGAACATAGCGGACAGGTAGTAAATTGTAGATATTTTAGAAATAAATATGCTCCGCCATGGCCATCGTTGGTAAACGTTATTTTGACACGTTAAATAAACCTAGCGTATAACTTTATTAGCGCCGCTGGGTTAGTTTGTAACATATAGAAACGGTAATGGTTTGACTCATACGTATAGCCTTTTTATGGAATGAATATTGATTAGTACAGATTAATAAAATCTTTTTTGTGAACAGAAATGGCAAATAGAGTTGTATTCGCGATATACCACGGTGAAGGAAATGTCAGAGAAGGACAATATGGGGTAGATTTATTGGAGTTCAACGTAGCACAAAAGGGAATTATAGCTCCAGCTGAGAGAAGTTTTCCTGGAGTTTACAATTGGTTAATGAGGGGATTCGGAGTAGATCCTCAAGTAAATGTAATTACGGTGTACGCACTGGTTAGCTGGGCTGTGGAAGGTTTTTGGTGGGAATTGATGCCAGTAGATTCGACGGCCAGCTGGGTATTTTTTGTGGAGAGTGCCACTGCAGCGAGGATGGGCACCGAGCATCCTAGTGGTAGTGCATGACGTGGTCAGCATTGATCAGGCTGGTCCGAGTACAGCGGAAGGGCCCGATGAAACAGGGGACCAAAATGAGGCAGAAGACGAGGGTGCCGGAGAGGAAGGAGGCCAAGAAGACATGGGACCGGGGGGATTTGCAGATGAAGGGGAGAGACACCCAGGTCTAGTACAGGAGATGGAAATTGAAGACTCAGAACCTGAGCATATGGAGGATGATGATTCTTCGGAGGACGATGTATACTCGGTAGAATGGGACAACGAGGACTTCTCCGGACTCGTTGTCTTAGAGGGGCACACCGTCGCATGGGAGTATCGGCAGAATGAAGTGGTGCAAGGCGCTAGATACGCCGAAAAAGCACAGTTGACAGAGGCTGTGAAGATGTGGGCCGTGTCACTTGGGAGGGAGTTCTGGGTATCAAAGTCCACCAGATCAGTGTACGAAGTGAAATGTGCAAGTTCAAGCGATGGATGTCCATGGAGGATGTACGCATCCAGGAAGAAATATGACGACTGTTGGTCCGTGTCAATCGTGACGGAGCACAACTGCCATTTTCCGGGTGTTCAGAAGTACCACAGGAACATATCATCTGCATTCATCGCTTCAGAGCTGTATTATGCTGTTGTGGAGAACCTTCGGTTCGAGCCCAAGTCAATTATCAGGCACATCGAGGAGAAGTACAAGTACACCATTACATATGCCAAGGCATGGAGGGCCAAACAGAAGATAATTGAAATGAGATTCGGCAGTTTTGAAGCTTCGTACAATAATTTGCCTCGTCTACTGCAAACCATCTGTGCGAGGAATCCTGGCAGCTACTCCGAAATCAAAAGTTTCCCATCGTTAGCAAATCCTAGGCAGAGCGTCCTTCAGCGGGCCTTCCTCTCTCTGCAGACGTGCATGTTTGCATTTCTTCATTGCAGGCCCATTCTCTGCATCGACGGCACGTTCCTAACTGGAAAATACAGAGGGCAAATGTTGACGGCAATCGGAGTAGACGGGAACAACCAAGTGTTGCCCGTGGCCTTTGCCTTCGTCGAGGGCGAGAACACAGAGAGTTGGTACTGGTTTCTGAAGCTGGTTAAGGAAAAGGTGGTGGGGATGAGCCAGATGTATGTCTCATACATGACCGTCATCCAGGGATGCTGCGTGCAATTGAGGAGCTGTGAAACGGCTGCGCAGACAAGGGATACCCTCCGGTGTGGGAAGATGTAAAGAGCAGATGGTGCATGCATCGCATGGGCGCAAACTTTTATAATTAGTTCAGAAACAAGGAGCTGATGGCCATGTTCAAACGTTTGTGCGCCCGGAATCAACAGAAGAAGTTCAATGAGCTGTGGAGGAGACTTGATGAGCTGACAGCCAAACATAGACGCGAGAGTTCTGCAAGACCCCCAGCTAGAGGTGTTGACGGCCCTGAAGCTCTAGGTGCACTTCCCACCGATGACGGTACATTCAGAAGGAGGCCCGGTTCCTCGGTTAGCAGATTTTCGCAGTGGATCGAGCACGAGCCGAAGGAGAAATGGGCATTGCTGTACGATGAAGGTGGAGCAAGGTACGGCATAATGACCACGAACCTTGCAGAGGTCTATAACTGGGTCATGCGTGGTGTGAGGCAACTCCCCCTTGTTGCCATCGTGGAGTTCATCCTACATAAAACACAGATGTACTTCCACGACAGGTGCAGACAAATTGGCCCATCTATGGCCGATGGAAACATTTGGTTCGGCACCAAAATGACAGAGTATCTTGAGGAGAAATGCAAGAAGGCAAGAGAGCACCGAGTCCGAGTGCAGGGCACACGAGAGCGTAGATTTTGAGATATTGTGTGCGACAGGTCAGGCGTGGCACTTTCGCAAGGAACCTATACAAGAGTGTGTCTTAAAGGAAGATGGGACATGCACGTGCTCCTGCCAGAAACCAAGCTTGTACCACAAGCCCTGTTTCATGTCATTGCCGTTGCGGGGAGTGGCGGCATTGATGAACGCCAATATGTGTCTCCGTATTTAAAAAGGAAGCAATCATGCATACATGGAGTACCGAGATCTTTGGTTTCGGCATCATCGGCACTTTCACTGAAGACACAAGTCCAGTTTATTATATCCTTGACCCGACGAAGGCAAGGAACAAGGCAGGCCGACGTCGGACACGGAGGATACGCAATGATATGGACGAATCCGAGGCCGGCGTTAGCGCTCAACGTTGCAGTAGGTGTGGAGAGGAGGGACATACCTACAAGAAGTGTACGAAAGATGCCGAGGCCCCATGTGCAGCGGAAGCTCCTATGGAAGGATCAGGCGCCGACGGAAGGCGGCCAACTGGGGAAGGCACTATTGATCGGCAGTGTCATCGCAGGCGTCCTCGTGCACCTTTGGGTTATGTTGTCTAGTATAGCCGCTGGTTGCTGATGTAATCTCCCTGTAATGTGTACCAATATGCATGTACTGCTATCTGAGTTTCATTTTAGTGTGGGTCTTTTAAAGGTACATTGCTGTCTGTTAATTTTCTGACTGTAATGCACTATGTTTAATTGAGCTAATCCGTTCCGCTTCTTTTTCCTTGCAGGTATGGACT
Organism: Oryza meyeriana var. granulata; assembly: GCA_003991445.1. Taxonomy (NCBI): domain Eukaryota; kingdom Viridiplantae; phylum Streptophyta; class Magnoliopsida; order Poales; family Poaceae; genus Oryza; species Oryza meyeriana. The sequence continues at coordinate 24,721 of RYFJ01000423.1, read as the reverse complement.
ACCAGACGCCTGAGCTGTTGGATCACGCCACCGATCAGTCCCATCGGTCGTTTCTCTCGGTGGTGCAGAACCTCGAGCTCGGTACCTTACGTCCTCGACCTTCTAGGCGACTACTTCCCGTGGACGACAGGTTCACGAGTAGGTACGTACGAACGTTGTACTGTGAATCTGTATATGTCAATTTACTAACTTGCTTTATTTTGATTGTCAGGTTGCGGGAGGCAGGCCTTCTGCTGCTGTGTAGGCTGGTAGCAGCCGCAGTGGAGCCGAATGACCGACGAAGAAGTGGGGTATCGACCGGCGCTGATCACAGCTCTTGTGGACCGGTGGAGACCGGAGACGCACACCTTCCACCTCCCATGCGGTGAGATGGCCCCACGCTGCAGGACGTCAGCTTCCTCCTTGGGCTGCCTCTAGCGGCAATGCGGTGGGCCCAGTGACGGGCTCCAGGCGTGGCGAGAGGAATCCTGCAGCGGTTCGCCCCGGTTCACCGTGCTCCGGGGCTTCCCCTCGTCGGCGACATCTCCCCGTACACGCATGCGGGCCCTCCTCAGGCTTGGGTATTGAGCTACACGGTAAGAATGCTTTCTTGTTGTTTTATGTTCGTCCTTCAGTCCGTACTAGAATTACAGTGTCAACTTCCTTATATGTTACCGTAGTCTGATCAGCTAGACCCGGAGGCCGACGCGTACTCACTGCAGAGGAGCCTGGAGGCGTACCTGTTGTGGGTGTTCGGGTGGGTGATGTTCACCAACTCGCATGGCCACGCAGTCGACAAGGGCTTGATCCCTTACGCGAGGGAGATAGCCGACGCCGAGGACGGTGCTGTTCCCCAATATAGTTGGGGATCGGCAGTCCTTGCCGCCACGTACAGGGGTCTGTGCGACGGCTGCAGGAAGACCGAGCCAGAAGCGGTCTTCACGGGTTGTCCACTCCTCCTACAGCTCTAGGCGGCAGAGCGGTTCGCGATCGGCCACCCCATTGTGGACCACAGTCCGTACGAGGCGAGCCTGTATGTGGGTGTCCCACCGGAGGACTATCCAACGATGGGGACGGTGTGGTGTCGTCGTGAGGTATGTTCGGTGTTAGAACCGTCTCGGTTTTTTATGTTACTTGGACTAACGAGAACTCTTTTCCTGTTTGTAGCGTCGGTACGCTCACGTGCAGGTGCAGAAGTCGTACCCAGATTTCGTCATGGAGTTCGACAGGATCACGGACGACGACGTTGTCTGGGAGCCGTACAGCGTCGAGGCGAGGCACGCGCGTGCGCCGCACTGGCTATCGTCCCTCTGCACCAGGGACCAGGCGTACTGGCTGACGATGACGCCGATGTTGTTCGACATTTCTGTCGAGCTGCACTGCCCGCAGAGTGTGATGCGACAGTTCGGTATGCGACAGACCTTCGGCCATCAACAACGCAGGGGCGTACCGCAACACGTTCACAGGTATATGTGGAAATGAATATTCCGTATTGTTATGCATTGTGTCATCGGTTGTGCTCTGCAGGTTAAATCGGCGTGGCCAGGCCGCCGGTAGGCTATGGAGACCCACCGTCGTCGATTACATCAACGACTGGCTCATAGCCACGGAGGACGTCATCACGGAGCTGCACCCCTACACAGCCGCCAGGTACGAGCAGTACCTTTCCTGGTACCAGGCCCGTACCAGACTACGGGTGACGTACACTCCCGAGGCTCCACAAGTGCACGTTGCGGGGGTGCGAGACGCATACCCGACACACTGCGACCAGGACTACTTCTGCGCGGTGAGTCAATGGTTTTCATACTATTTTCAACGGTAGGTACCACGCGCAACTAACCACGCATGTCCTGCTGAACAGGCGGACGATGCTAGGCAGGTCACACGGAGCTGGACCTACTGCGGCAGCGCCTACAAGCTGGCATCCCTCTCACGCAGCAGGAGCAGACGATCACGTTCGACCGGCTGTGCAACACGATGCGCTCGGTCGTCCGTGCTCTGACTTGTCGCCGTTCCGATGCAGTCCCACCAATGCAGATACATATGCGAGGTCCCCGTGGTGAAGAGACATCGGCAGGAGCGGCGGGTTCTGCAGGGGCCAGTACGTCGTGGGGAGCAAGTCCTTCTAGTACCGCCGGAGGATCGAGGTCGACAGCCTCCACGATCGGGCGAGGATTGTCAGGTACGTCAGGATTGAACCTATTCTCCATAACTAACTGCACTTTTATTCGGCTGACGCGAGCTTTCTTTACCAGACACCACGCGGCGGATCTCACCACCACCTGGGGGACATTGGGCGGGGATCTGCCCCGAGCACCTCTGCTTGGATCTCTACCGAGGACGACCTCGTTCCGGAGTAGGACGTGATCGGGTCGTCACAGCTCGGAGGTGCACCGCACACACAGCCGCACGACACCGGTGCTTCCCTTGCTGCTCAGGCGGTCCGAGCCACCCGTGGGGTACCGGCGGACCGCCTGACGTACTCGCCTGGGCACGTGCGAGCGCAGCCTAGGAGAGACGAGGAGGTCCGTACGACCTACGGGGCGCGCATTGTTGATACACTTTTGCTTATTTAGAGGTCTCGTTACTTGTTTAAATTTGTCATGTCCATATTCACCCCTGTAGACTCGATCCATCCTTCAGATACTTGTACTGCTAACAATGTAGTCTCCCTTGTTGTATTTCGTACTATGGTGCGCATTCATCGTGCCGCAATGCGAACGGCTCGCATCTAGCTAATATCACTATGCTATTGTATGTGCAGAACTGCGTTAGTAAGTATCGACCGAGTGGATGACGAATAATAGAATATATCGTCTTCCAATGTCGAATTAAAAATCATTCAGTACGCTACCATTGCGCAAAAATTTGGGAAAAAATTCATAGGCCCCTAACATTCCGTTCGCCTGGGGTCCTAAGCCCCTCACGTAAAACGGACCAGCCTATTACCATGTCATTAATTAAGTTTTACCGAAAATAAACTTGAAAAAATGATCAGAACGATTTTACAAACCAATGCCTACCATCGTCGGATTATAAAAAAAAACTTTAAAAAGCATACCCTAAACCACGATTAAAACTAAATTTTGTGAAACATGTAGGCGAAAGACAGGGAGGAGTGGATTGCGAGTGCCGATCCAGACATAAGAGGAGTGGAATGCGAGTGGCGATCCGGAAATACCCTTCAATTTGACAAGTTCTTTTTCACGACGTGAAAAATTTTGTTGAAGCGCTGTAGGCGAAAGACGGGGAGAGTGGATTGCGAGTGCGATCCAGACATACGAGGAGTGGAATGCGAGTGGCGATCCGGAAATACCCTCAGTTTGACAAGTTCTTTTCACGACGTGAACAATCTATGATATTTGGTTTTTTTTTTAACATCGACCCAATAAATACAATGGCACAATAAATAGAATTTAAGAATTTAATTTTGACAAATAAATTTTTAAAAATTTTGGGGTTAAAAATTAGCATTCGGAGGATTCGGACCGTCCGATCGCTGTGCGGACGGTCCTATGCATTCGCCGCCCTAGGGGACGGCGGCGAATGCCCCTAGGGCGGCAAGGCCACGTGGCTCCCCAGGGCTAACGGCGGCCGGTGCCGTTAGCCGCGTCTGACGGGGATGCCATTCGTCGTCCTGGGCCACGGCGGTTTTTAAATACCGCCGTGGCCCACGGCGGCAAGAGGCTATTTCTGCAATTGACCCAAATCAAAAATTAGTTTTATAAATTAAAAAAAAAATAAATTAGTAACAGTAAAAATTCCATGGACAAGTATGGCGAGAGCGGTCTCTGTTCTCATCGGAGTTGGTTGTCGTTTTCTTGTCTAGTCATAATACCAAAAGGACAAAAACTTGGATCAACACTGAGCTGGCACTGTTCAAGTGCACAGAGCCAATGCCACTCCAAGCCAAGAGGAAAAATCCGAGCAAAACAAGGCCTCATTCTTTCTTAATATACTGGCCTCTGCTATCTTTCTAAGGAGCAGGTGATACTCCGTACTATGGCGTCATAGGCGCCGTTCGGAAATTTTCGTCTATTTCAGCAGAAATTGGACTATCTCTTGCGAAACTTTTATTTACAGTGAAAGCAACTTTTATTGAGTAGTCTCGGAGGTTCACAAGGTTGAGACCATTTACCTGAAGAGGTCTACTTAGGACGGACAACATGCCCAGTCTGTGCCACTCGCCTTTGACGGCACAACTTCCATTTCTTGAGCTTGTCTTGCATGCACGAGGTATGGTTCCGATCTATAAAAATTCTTCTGCTATAATGCAAGTGCCTTGAGGTGGTAGATTTAATTTTCATATCAGCACCTTGCATTTTTTATTTTACTTCTCAAATTTCTTTAATTTACATGTGAGTACAAACTTTTACACTATATACCCTGAAACAAGAAACTAATACTCCCTCCCGTAATATAATAGTAGTAACTTTTTATTTTTTTAGAAAATTAAGATTAGAGTGAGGATTGATCGAGATGAGGAGGTAGTTGAAAAAAAAGTAACGAAGGGATGATTGTGATTGGTTAATAGGTGAAGAGATAGTATTATTTTTGGATAAATTTAAATGATAAAAATAGTAGTATTATGGGACGAGTATAAAGAGTAAAGAGTGATAAAATTCATGCGTTTTAAATAAGTACAAATCAAACATAAAAAAAACTATGGTTTACACGATAATTTTGGGGGCAAAAATGTAGATGAGATTTTTTAATTGGATTTCCGCCGAAACGGGACGGTGCAGGTTGGGCTGCCAACCCAATATATCTGCCTGCGCCCAGCCGCCACCTGAGAACGCAGCGTGGCAGGGAATGTCGAGTTATAAGTTGTGATTGGTCGCTGGAGACGACACGACCGTGGGCCCCACCGTCCCCGCACCTAAACTAGCCTCTTTCCGTTGGCATCATGCCACGCATCGCATCGTCCGGCTCGACCCGCCGACTCGCGCGCCTACGGGCTATTATACGGTATACGTACATACCGACTCGTCGACTATTGATGATAGGATACGAGAAGCCGTGTTAGGCGGTGACAGCGCGTGGAGCCCACCCACATGATGAAAATGGAGCGGATATAGACAGATAATGCTCGTATCGTATTCGTTTTTATATTTTTAGTCAAATATGAAAATGGATATGAATAACTCGGATACGAAAATAAATACGAATTATTTCGAATACAAATATGGTTCGAATAGGATCGGACATGAATACGAAAACAAATATTTTTCGGAACAAGAAACCACTCAAACTGTTTATAGAGACAAATAGAATACATATATTTATCTAATTTATTATAAATATTTATTATTTTAGGAGACATCATAAATTAAACATAATACATTGAGTTCAACGATAACGCGTAGATAAGTACAACATGCATGTCTTTGATGGGCTTAAGTGGACTGGAAGCCTGGAACATACATGCTGGGCTGCTGCCTGCTGGGTATATCACGGATATCCGCATATAATAATTTTCGGATATCCGGCTCCATATTCATATTTGTCGAAAACTACGATATCATATTTGTATCCGTATCCAAAAAAAAATTATCTGTATTTATATTCGAATTATCCGAAAATTATCTAATCCAAACTATATCCGTATTCGTTTTTCTCCGAATCGGACGGAAACTATTCTCTCCGTTTTCATCCTAATGCTACACTCCCGCCTTGTTGCATCGGGCCCCATCTGACCTAAGCCGACCCGTAATCCATGTTACTGTTGCCTAGTCATCGTCATCAACAACGCTAAACAGCAGCATGCAAAGTATGCAACGCAACACCCTTCCATTGATACTCCCCATTTTCAAATGTAAGTTGTTTTTATTTTTCGTAAAATTAATATTTAAAAATTTTGATTAATAATTAAACTAAAAATGTTTTTAATATTATGTATGTAGTATCACTATATTCGTATTTAAAAATATTTTTATATGATGTTAATTTTATAGTTACTGATGATATATTTTAAGAGAAACAAATAATTAAAATATAATATAGAAGATCGTGTAAAAGGCTAATATGTTTTATATTTTTAAATGAATGGAGTAGCATTTTAGCGATTTCAAATTTGAACACAAATGTTTGCTTTAACTAGACTTATTAGCTAGCTACCTGACTCGCTATATCATATATATCACCGCTTAACATCACCTAATCCCTGATTCCATAGAGATGCTCATAACTGCCTGATACAGACAAATGTACGAGATTGTGAGCCGTTGAACATATTTTCGTCAATGACATACACTAAGTATTAGTAGTATATTGCTGTTAGGGCCAAGATTAAGGGACTAGCTTGGCTTAAAATAAAAGGAGAGAAAGAAAAGGAGGTAGCTGCGCTAGCCACATGACAGCTTGTGTACGTACATGAGTCTCCCGTGTTTCAAGGCGAGACAAGCTTTGCTAATGGACTCGACGCGTCTAAGGACTACTCACTCCATTACTTTGAGACAAAGATTACTTACTCGATTACTTTATTAATGCCCTAATCATCAAACTAACCAACGATTAATACCGTTTCAAAAGAAGCCGAACCTAATTACGAATCACAGAGAGATGCCGCAGATATACATTTATAATCATGATTGGCCGATCGGCGAAAATGAAAAAATAATAATATGTGTGTGTCTCAATTTCTGTGAAATGTAATCAGAGGGATTATGGGGAGCAAGTCGAGACGACGAGAAATGAGCTAAGGTGGAAACCCACTAAGCGCGTCGGTAGGTTCGATGCATGCACGTTGCGACGGGGCCCTCACTACTGATAACCCTCACAGAGTCAGGACAGCTTTGCTTAGGATAACTTGAAAGTCGCAAAAATATTTGAGTTTATTGAATACTGCTCACATTTGAAAATATGTTTGCAATGAAACCGATTTAAGTTCCAGGAAAAAAAAAGAAAATGATTTGAGTTTAACAAAGTCTATGCAATGGAGAAGTGGAAAACGCATCTTGTGACGAGCCTATTCAAAAACCAAATCAACGAGATTTCGCAGGGACTAAAAGAGCTAGCCCAGCATTAGTCTTCCTTTCAAAACATGGGTTTCTTTCCGATTTCAATAGAACATAATTTATTCATGTGAAAACTTGCCAAAAAAAATTGCATTCTGCAGGAGAATCCCAAGAAAAAAATTAATCGTCAAAATCGGATGAATCCATTAGTTCCCCCCTGGAACCCGTAATGGAAGGCAACTCAGTTCTCTTTTCCCGTGGGCCAGTTCATCATTCGTCCAGACTCCACAGCGCTGGTCGATCACACGGACACGCAACCAACCAATCCCCGCGATCCCAGCCGTCCATTCCCCGCAATATTCTATTCCCGCGCAGCGAGCCAGCGACCATATAGCTCGCCCCCCTCCTCTGCTTCCCCGCATCAAACTCCAGCGCCACATCACAAGCCCGTCTCGCCGCCGGCGATGCGTAGACGGCAATGACGACGACGAAGCACAGCACCAAGAGCATCCTCCTCCTCGCGCTCCTCCTCGTGCCACACCTCGCCGCCGCGTCGGCGTCGACGGGAGATGCGCTGAGCCAGCGCCGCCGGCTGCTCGACTACCACGGCGGCGACCATGGCGGCGACGTGTACGTGGACCCGTCGTACACATTCCCCAACCCGCGCCTCCGCGACGCGTACGTGGCGATGCAGGCGTGGAAGCGCGCCATCCTGTCGGACCCGCACAACGTGACGGGGACGTGGCACGGGCCCGACGTGTGCGCCTACGAGGGCGTCTACTGCGCGCCGTCGCAAGACGACCCGCACCTCGTCGTCGTCGCCTCCGTCGACCTCAACCACGCCGACCTGGCTGGGCACCTCCCCGAGGAGCTCGGCCTGCTCACCGACCTCGCCGTGTTCCATGTCAACTCCAACCGCTTCTGCGGCGTCGTGCCGCGGTCGATGGAGAAGCTCCACCTCCTCCACGAGCTCGACCTCAGCAACAACCGCCTCGTCGGCGGCTTCCCGGACGTCGTGCTCTGGCTGCCCAGCCTCCGGTACCTCGATCTCCGGTTCAACGACTTCGAGGGCCCCGTCCCGGCCCAGCTCTTCGACCGCCCGCTCGACGCCATCTTCCTCAACTCCAACCGCCTCCGCTTCCAGATCCCCGACAACGTCGGCAACTCGCCGGCGTCCGTGCTCGTGCTCGCCAACAACGACTTCGGCGGCTGCCTCCCGGCCTCCGTCGCCAACATGTCCGGCACTCTCGACGAGATCATCCTCATGAACACCGGGCTCAAGTCCTGCATCCCGCCGGAGCTCGGGATGCTCACCGGCCTCACCGTGCTCGACGTCAGCCACAACAGCCTCATGGGCGGCATCCCCGGCGAGCTCGCCAGGCTCGAGAACATCGAGCAGCTCGACCTCGGCCACAACCGCCTCGTCGGCGACGTGCCGGAGGGCATCTGCCACCTGCCGCACCTCCAGAACTTCACCTACTCGTACAACTACATCACCGGGGAGCCGCCGGTGTGCATGCACGTCAAGGCGTTCGACGACCGGCGGAACTGCATCCCCGGCCGCCCCGACCAGAGGCCGGCGGAGCAGTGCCAATTCTTCAACACGCACCCCGTCAACTGCGACGCATTCCGGTGCAAGAAGTTCGTTCTCCCGTCTCCTCCGCCGCCGCCACCTTCGCCGCCGCCGCCGTCTCCTCCTCCGCCCTCACCCTCTCCTCCGCCACCTTCACCTCCTCCTCCATCTCCTCCACCGCCATCTCCATCACCTCCTCCACCTTCTCCCCCTCCGCCGTCTCCTCCGCCGCCGTCTCCTCCGCCACCATCACCATCGCCGCCTCCGCCATCTCCCCCGCCTCCATCTCCTCCTCCGCCGTCTCCAGTGTACTACAGCTCGCCACCGCCACCCTACTACGAGGTGTCACCGGAGGACCGATACCTCTCGCCGCCACCTCCGGCGTACCAAGAGGCGCCACCGCCGCCGTACTACGAGGTGTCACCGGAGGACAGGTACCTGTCGCCGCCACCTCCAACCTACCAAGAAACGCCGCCACCGCCACCGCATTACGAGGTGTCACCTGAGGACAGGTACCTGTCGCCGCCACCTCCATCACCGGTGATGTGGAAGCTGCCGGTGTACGAGTACTCATCGCCGCCGCCGCCGGCAGCAACATGGAAGCCATAAAAATCGATTCTTTTCGGGATTTTTTTTTCACACACTATGATCATACATATTGTTAATTTGTTGTATGTTGAGTAAAAAAAAGCTGCTAAATCTTTGCTGTTACTACCTCCTTTTCTAATTTTCTTTTGGTTTCTTGTGCTGTATCTATTTTCCTTCTTTTATTTTTCTCCTTTTTCGAATGAACAGCAGGAAATCTGCTTCCCCATTAATTTGCTTGCATTATAGATCATCCATTGTGAAGAAATGGCTGTATGCCTGTATACATAGACAGAAAAGAAGAAGAAAAGAATGAGAGATTTTATACTCATTTGCATTATGATATATCTGTATATACAGTGCAAACTTATATATGGTGTCTATGAGTTGGCAATATTATCCTACAAAAGTTAAGTATACTGACAACTAAACAAGCATTGGATTCTGCATTTTGCTGCTACACTGGAATGAACAGCTAAGATTCTGAAGGCTCCAGAAAAGTACTAGCAATTTGAACACACTGCAGAATCGTCAACTTCATCCTCTTCAAGGGTTGCCAGCGGCGACGCAATCTTCTAAGCAAGAAAGTCAGCAAAAGTTAGGATAGCAAGGGAAGTGCCGGGGCCCGGGGACCATGTAATCTGTCAAGCCAATTTGTTAGAATTCTTCTCATCACAACATTCATCTGCATGATCTCTCTAGGACGATAGCAGTAGTATTATTGCATTGGGACATGAGAAGTTGACATCACAGGATAAAGCATAGGATATATAGAACAAGAGTTCAGAGAATGAGATGAGCAGGAAAAACATTGCCTGGCCTGGCCATGCTTTCAGGTTGTTGGATTGAATATTTCCAGGGCCAGCTCAAGATGAAATAATACTGGCATACGTCTGTGTTAACATATATTGTTGCTGGAGCATATAATGTAGTAACAGAGTAAAAAAAACACATGGAGATGTACATGGTTATCTATGTGTCAATTACTTCACTCCACAGCGTTGTTTATCTATTTGTTGCATAGGGTGTCACCGGATTCAAACTTTGTTTGTTTGTTTAATGCAGAGACTTAAACCGTTGATTGTGACTTAACCCACGTCTTGCGCTTGGGAGGACTAATTAAATAAGGTAGCTGGATGATTCTAAAAGAACTTGATAGATAGATAATCGCTTACACGAACACCAACGTGCAAAGAACTTTCGTAGCTGCAGAACAGAGTATGCGCTGCACGTAACTAATCGAAAATAAAAACATCTATTGCTCTGCAGCAGACATGCACATTGTCAGACTAATCAATCCCTCGCTGCATGGACGATGATCTGCAGAAATCAGAATCCACAAGTTCTTGATTTCCTGAACAATCAAGGTGACGATCAAATCAATTAATCAAAACTGTCCTTCCAAACGAGAAAAGGCAAATCAAATTGAACTCGGGGGATCGAGCAGAGGAGATATGCATGCAGCATGCAACGCACATGATACTAAATGATAAACAGAGGAGATGGTAGATATGCAGAGGAGATGGCTTGCAGGGCAAAAGGCAAACAGTTTGGCCGAAACGGCCTGTGAATGAATCATCTGATTAGGTTATAGGTGATCATGGCCGAGGATGAGACGGACCAAGTGGTTAGGAGTACTTAGCACATACTGACCACTGACTAGCAAACCAACCTTTCAACCAACCAGCAAAAGCGCCGGCGTGCATGTGCGTGGAGGTTGGGTTGGCATCGCCTCGCCTGGTGTTCTGTTTTGTAGCCTAGTTTGCTCTGACCTGCTGCGTTCGCGGCGGCGTTACCGGCGCCGGCGCCACCGCGATTCGCTGTTCTTGCCACCCTCTTGATATGGCTCCGTCGACCGGTCGGTGTTTTACATGTGCGCCAAGATTTTAGTTCTACCCTGCATACGTCGTCTGCTCGATCGGTCGGGCACGGCCACAACTGACAACTGCCATTTGCATGTGAGTATCTGACCTTGCTGTAGGTTATTCATATTCATATACGACCAGTATGTACTCCCGTACCGAATGTGCGGTTGTAAACGTTACGACTTGTTGATTCTTGGTTGCCTGAAACTTACATCGCAAGCTATGTATCTATGTTAGATTTGGCTTCTTATGATCGGGTTACATGCTCTGTCAAATATGGGGATTTTTTTATTTATATATTTAATTTCTTTAAATTTATAAAATTATATTTTTGTTTTCAAAAATCATAAAAATATACTTCTCTCGCCCTCTGTAAGGACGATTTTGCGATCTTTGTGATGTGGCAGCCCTTCATCCCTTAGGTACAGGAAAATTTATATTTAGACCCTTTTTGTATTTTTATAATTTGTAAATATGTCATGTGAAGTCTAATGAAGTTAAACTTTATACCAAAATCATAGAGCTCAATGAGATCTACAATTTTATAGTTGACAACTAGTGAGAGTAGCCCTCTCAGAGGGTGAGAAGAGTATATTTCTGTGATTTTTGAAAACAAAAAATATAATTTTGTAAATTCTAAAAAAAAGAAATATATAGATAAAAAAATTCAAATATGGGCCACCTTCTCTCTTGGCCCATAAACTTGGCACAGTTCGCCTGATCGGTTGGCCCTTCTGTGGAGTACCTTTTCTAACGAAATTTGCGAGCCCATGTAGTTTTACTTGCTCAACCGCGCATCCAATATAAACTAGATAAAAATCACGTGCGTTTCTGTGAAAAAACTGCATGACAAAATAGTACTATCTTTGTTTAAAATATAAGATATATTAGGTTTCTACACCAATCCATCTGTTGCACATATCACATATGCAGCCATGCTAGTTAGCTAACTTTACATGAGAGTACACATATTGCGGCGTAGAGCATATATAGACAGTGCATGATGACATGTAATCGATGTGCACGTGTGTGCATTGCTGCTGCTGCAGCACTAGCTTATTTCATTCGTAGCCCCCGCGCGTGCGTAGTTGTCAGTTGGTCACGCGTGGTCCGGATCATCAGGAGGAGTCGCGAACAGGTGGTCTGGATCATCGGGAGGAGTAGCGGACACGTGGTGGTCCACATCGTCCGGGGGAGAGAGGACAACCACCTCCGGCGACCTGGCCGGCCAGGAGGCCGCATGCACGCCGGCGCCGGCGGCGGAGAGGCCTCGGCAGCAGGGACGCCGTGGTCTTGCAGCCGTCGTAGCACTGCCCGAAGCAGATCTCCATGGCCTTGCCATCTGCAAAGCCAACCCAAGAAAGCAGAACAAACAGTAACTAAATTATGGTTACCGCCGTTGATGCCGATCGAAGCTGCAGGCACGGGATCTTGCTTACCCGGACGGAGACGGTGGCAGTAGTCCCAGGCGCAGGAGAGCTGGTAGTCAATGTCGACGACGGGGGCGGCCATGGGGCGCGACAGGGCGGGGTTGTCCGGCTGGCATGTCTTGTCGCAGGCGTAGTTGCAGTAGTCGACCATGGACCTGTCCCTCGCGATGCAGTCCTTGAAGCAGTAGTCGAAGCAGTCGGCGTCCGCGCCGCCGGCGAGGAGAGCCACCACCGCCGCCGCACCGAGGGCAACTACAACTCGTCCCGTAGCCACCATCCTCGCCACTGTCGCTTTCAGTCCGAGATCGGACGCTGCGGGCGCGGCGGATTTTGTAGCGCGCGCGCGGCTGCTCACGCCGGGCGCGTGGGCGTGGGGGAGCAAGCGAGCGAGCGAGTTGTGTGCTTCGAGCGGGCGGCGCTGCGGTGGGGCGGTGTGCGTGGGTGGGTGGTGCAAGTATAGTGTGACGCTTGCGCGCAACGGGCAACGCGTTTTCGCGGGCGGTTGCTGTCGGGTTGGTGCCGTTGCTTGGTTTCGGGCAAGGAGCGGTGCCGCGGTTGCAGGGGGCGGAAGGCGTGATGAGCCGTGAGCGTACGAGTGTAACGTTAAACATTTTAAAATAGTAGGAGGTGAGGAGTGGTGGTGTGTGTACCGTCTACGATGGATTGCAATCTTGGCTTTCGAAAAAGAACAGTGAAATTTACCTACCATACAGAGTTAGGGAGAGTTCAAATCTACAAGTTTAAATGAAAATCTTTCTTGTTTTTTATAAGTACGTTTTTTAAATTACTAAACGGTACGTTTTTTAAAAAAATTTCTATATAGAAGTTGCTTTAAAAAATTATATTAATCTATTTTTTAAGTTTACAGTAGTTAGTACTTAATTAATCATATACTAATGACTCACCTTATTTTATATGATCTTTTTTTTTCTTCATTCCTCACCTTCAAACTAAAACTTAAATCTTAGTGGGAACAAAAGAAATTCAAATGAAAACTGGCACATACACTTCAAATCCAACGTTTGCAAGTTCCCTGGGCAACTGCTGACAGCGGGAAAAAGTCGTTTATAAATGGCAAACAGTTTATTAAATGTGATTTTAAGTCGTTTATTAACTTTTTTTTACTACTTTTTGCGAACACGCAAGAGCCTTGTGCATCACTGTATTAGAAGGAAGCAAATCCGGCCAACTGCTAGCAGCAGTGCCCAATAAGGAAAAAGAACAAACTTCAAGAGGAGAATGTACAAGCTGGTGGTTACTAAGGTAAAACAACAAACTTCAAAACAAGGAGACTAGTAGAGCAGGAGGAGGGTCAGCCTGGAGAAGCGAGGTCCAGCAGGGTGGTGAGATGAAGGCCCATAGCGAGCGGAAGGCGTCGCCACAGCTGCCGAGAGTAGCATCGCCACTGCTACTTACTTGTGTTCTTTTTAGCATGTAGCTTGTGCCTAATTTCTCGATCTTCGTTAACTTGTTTTTCAAAACATAAAGTGGTATAATTTTTACAAAAATTTTTTATATGAAAGTATCTCTAAAAAATTAAATAGATCAATTTTTTAAGTTTTTAATAATTAATATATAATTAATCATGTGCTAATAATATTTTTTATTTTACGTACCACTTATAAGCTACACTTATAATCTAATTCAAACACCACTAAGCGGAGTTGTTGGTGCACTCCTCCCACATCGGGCAAAGAAGGCAACCACTACATCCTTCGAAAAAACAAGAAATAAACCAAGAGGTTGGTTAAAAAAACCAATTGAATCCAGTGCTTTATGGTTAATTCACGTGCTAGCCTATCTCCAGTCATATGGTCCGTTGCCATACACAAACATATTACTGGTGTTACTTAATCTAGATGTGATTGAGGCATGATTTTGGATTCACATATAGTATTTAAGGCCATGTGTTCACGCAAGCCTTATAAAAACCTGCTTGACAGAGCTTCATATTATAATCTAAAGTGGACTTTAAATTTCTCTTTTTTATATATTTTTGGAATTAATTTAGGGGCTTTTTTCGTCACTTTCGTTGCCTGGCTCTATTTTCATTATTGCTGAGGAGACAAATAAAAATTATACTTGAAATTTTTTAAAAAAATCAAACTTTAAAATCAAAATCGCTTTGGTTGTAAATAATCGGACACTAGATTACTCAAACCACCCATTGTATTTAACAAGCATTGTTAGCTTGGTGTTTATGTTGCACCCAAACTCGAATTAGGGGACTCCATTCTTAATAAAGGTATTGGATATAGAGGCCAAGATAGCTATGTGGAAATAAGGGAAAGTCCCGGTGACAGAAACTGGCAAGAATACTGCCATGTCCTCATACTAGTTCCACAATGGGAAATGGCAAATAGAAGCATAGATCATCAAACCAAAGGGAATCATGTTGGAAACAACAGGCCTCCTTATTTGAGCTGCAATTTTAAAATTTAGAATTAATTTTGGGTTTTCTTGCTATTTTCATCATTCAATTTTGGATTTTGGACTGTTAAGAATAGAAGCGTAAAAGTCTTAAGTCAACCATACGTCAACTTAAAATCTAAATTGATTCAAAATGGGAATAGGAATTTAAATCAACGGACTTCTTGTTCTTGGGCCAGATTTCCTTTAGCCTCGATATTCCTTAGCCCCAACATGCTTCTTTTCGGCCCAAATTAAATAATGATATTTCAGCAATTTGAAGCGGTTCCTCTGCACTGAAAACTGCGGTAATAATAGAATCATCCCCGCAAAAAAAAAAAAAAAAACTACTAATAGAAGCCATGCAGTAATCAAATACCAACAAATTTAAGCTGAATGTTTATCCGTAGTGTGTATACGCACTGTCCATAATTCAGTACATATAGAATTCACCCACAGGACTAGGCATACATATGCCAAGTTTACAGCTAGATCACTTGACAATTACACATTGCGTATGTATTATATAGATCACTAGTAGTTAATTTGCAGCAATTAGAACTAGAAGTCGCCCTGGCTGTATTTGCTCTGCAACTTTTGCGACCTCCACTAATCATATGTATATACGTGTGTCATCTGATCAGTTGTTCTTCTCGTCGGCCGGCGACGACGTCGCGGTGGCGCCGGGGGGACACGGCGGCTTAGGCAGCGGTACTGGCCACCATGGCTTTGGTGGGCCCGGCTTCGGTCCGGGCTTGGGCGGGCCTGGTTTCGGTCCGGGCTTGGGCGGGTTCGGCGTTGGCCCAGGTTTGGGAGGGTTTGGCTTCGGCCCAGGCTTGGGCGGGCTTGGCTTGGGCTTTGGTTTGGGCTTGGGCCCGGGCTTCGGGCCGTCGTCGTCGTGGTAGCATTTGTGGCCGCACTTCTTGAAGCACTCCACCCTCGCCCAGCTATCTGCAGATGCACACGAGTAAAGGCAGCTCATGAATAATTTAATTTAGTTACAGGCTTTTGCTGAGATTAAGGCTGGATAATCATTGGTTAATTTACGTACACGGCGGCAGTTTGATGCAGGAGTCGGCGACGCACTCGTGGTAGCAGACGGCCGGCACGTCCTCGAAGCAGTCCCCAAGGCACTCCTCCTTGCACTTGTGGTAGTCGTCATGGTCGTCGTCGTCCCCGACGATGGAGACGACCGCCGCCGCCGCGGCGCCGGCGGCGGTGGCGTTGGCCTTGGCCTTGGCGTCGTCGTCGTGGCAGCACTTGTGCATGCAGGAGTAGTAGCACTTCCAGTGCTTGTCCTTGTGGTCGTCGTCCGCGCTCGCCGCGGCGAAGAGCGCCGCCACGGCAAGGAGGACGGCGACCTTGGCCGCCGCCGCGGACGCCGGTGCTCTGGAGCGCATTGTTGCAGCTAGACGATCGATCGTTGGGTGTGAACGTGTGGTTTGCTTCGCTGAAGGGGGAGGTATATATAGCGCGGCCTGCAGGCGCGCTTGCGCGCCGGCGACGAGCGCGCGGTCACGCGTTCCGAGTGCGCGCGAGGCGTCCGGGATTCGACGCCGTGCACGGAATGTGCGAAACTGAATTCGTTCGGGCGATCAGAGAAGCGTGCGCATGCAGGAAAAATCACGCTTTTGTTCGCGGGGCAACCGATTCGCATGCATCGCGCAGGTGAGATCTCCTCGTGTCAGCTCAGTTTGATGGCCCCGGTTTGTTGGTGATCTGTCGTGTTTGCTGTTGGATTTGCACAGGATGAGAGAACACCCATGAGAAGCCAACTTTTTTTTTATGGTGTTCGTTCTGACAGAAACAGGATGCAAGATGCTAGCTCAATATATGGATTGTTGTTCCTTGCTACTACTCATCATTAATTGATCAAGGCAGTAATCCGTGTTCAAGCGACAGATCTGGGAACTTAATTAGCTTCCACCACCTTGATCGATCCGTTGTTACGTACACCAGCCGTACGGTTACTTTGCATGGCAGATGATTAGTTCGATCGAACGACAGCCATAGGTGGTGACTCTCTGACTGAATACAAGATTGTTCGTTCGATCGAACGGCAGTATATTTCTTGCGTTACAAATGGGACCACAACTCCGACAATAATTTAGCCAGCTCAAGGAGCAGTGCATACGAGTCTAATTGCCACATGTACTTGCTTTTAATATCATATCGAGATGTTTAACTGTCACATGCTTGAGCTAATCACGCCCTTTAATTGTTTCTTATTCTCTCTGCCATATTAATTACACAGTGAATTAATCACACGGCGGCCGTAAGGCTGCTGGTAATGGTCGGCCGGCGGCACCCGGCGGCGGCGTAGCTCTTGCCGCAGGTGTTGCGGCACACCGCCATCATCTTGCTGTCCGGGTCGATCTGGCCGCACATGGACAGGGCGCACGCGTGCTCGCAGTCGCCGGAGACGCGGCGGGCGCCGGCGCCGCACCTGCGGTAGCAGGAGAACTGGCAGAACCAGTACTCCTCGCGCAGCACGCACTGGTCGAAGCACGCGTGGAAGCAGGGCGGCGGCTGGCCCACCACCGCCGCTTCGTCACCGCCGGCTGCGGCCGCGGTCACCGTTCCGGCCGCCAGCAGCAACACCGATACCGCCGCCGCCGTGGCGCCTCCGCTGGTGATCTCCATTGTCACTTGGAGGTGACTGGAACGGATGGATGTGATACGGCTGCGCCATGGATGGACGAAGCTATGAAAGAAAGCAGAGGCGTGCGCGCGTGGAGGTCATGGTTTCGGTGTGACACTGACACTGACCGCATCATGCTTCTCTGATGTCACGGCTCACGATACAACGTCGGTAACCCATGCGCTTCATTCGGGCTGTGGGCCAAACGGCCCAAACAGTGGCCTGTTAGAAAGCACGTTAACGAGCTGGGCTACCTAGGTTGTGCGTCTGTGCCGTACTGGCTGGTAGGGCCGTAGGGGGCGCTCATACATGGCCCAATAAAATACAGAGAGAGAGAGAGAGAGAGGTTTTTACATGGCCAAGCAACAGTTTTTCTTTCTTACGTCCGAAAAATAAGTATAGGCAACGGTATGATCATCGGATCCAACGGTCCAGATGGGTAGTTTGACGTATTGAGTACGCGAGGGCGCGCGAACCGGCGACCGATGCGTACGGCGCTAACTTCCGAGCAACCAGACGAGACGAAGATGCCACGTGAAAAAAAAAAGACGGAATCACCGTACCTCCCCGGGCAGCTCTCGCTGTGCCTCATGGGCCTCACGGTCACGGCCCACGTGAGTATGTCTTTATCTTTTTTTAGCTTTTTGTTTTTTCAAATTTGTTACAGATTTATTCTTAGAAAGTTTATTAGTTGGGTGTCTGTGCTTTGCAACAGGAAAACATGACACAACTGTAACTAACACTATTTCCGTGCTTTGCAACGGGAAAAAAAATAAAAACCGTAACTAACACTATTCAGATGACATCAAATAGCTTAAATCGTCATGGAATGAATACCCTACTACCGATATAATTCCATTACATAATCACATCACACATGTAAAGGTTTCACGAGATTACAAATATTACTCCCGAAAATAGGTAAGGTGACACGAAATACTGAATTGTTCGTCTAGCAAGCATATTCTTCTCTGCACCACCACCCCTGGTACTGTTGTTGGAGACACAAAGCTCATCGTTGATGTTGTACGATAAGCGTTTGCAAATGATGAATAACATAAAAATAATAAATCAATCACCATCAAACTTCAATTTCACTTTGCCTCGACTCACATGAAAAAGCAGCATGCAACAGAGGCTAAAAACGTTGAGATACAAAAAGCTCCCAAAGTCATAAGAATCTTGGTTGGCGTATAAATTTGAGAAGAAAGACGAACTGGAAATTTTTGTATTATGGAAGATAGAATATTTACTATGAATACCACCGAGCCTAAAAATGAGCTCTACGAAACACAAATGATTCTTTTCTAAATGGTGAAATACAAAATAATATTTTTGTATAAAAATGATGGATGCATCTCTTTTCTAAATGATGAACTGCCTAGGATATTAGCATGGATTGCCCGCTCGCGAAACATGGGCGGCCTCTAAGTTGTCAGAGAGGATGAAGACACTTCAAATTCAAAGATGGTAAGTTAACATCTGCCACAAAATTTATCTATTGTATGCCACAACAAATATGCAACAACTGTTACAGCAGTTTCTCATTATTCTTATAACCCAGTACAGATATTGCTTACTGATTTCTTCTCATGCTTATCATTTGTTTATTTCACATGTTATGCAGAAACTGGTTTTCTTATATTCTCAGTTTTTTGGCATAATTCAGCAGAGATAGTGCCATTGACATATTATTATAACCTTGTTTCTAGAAATGCAAGACAACACCATCTATTAAACTTTACTAAATTGAAACAACTCTGCAAAAGTAGGGCATCCAGGATTTGTACTCTGAATGCAACTGAATTTGCTATATACCTCTATAATGATAGTCTGTTTGCACTTCTATTTGCTGTAGAAAAAGATTTCCTGACTTGCCTTAATTGTGGAGGAAGAGAGAAGAAGAGAGAAGTCTTTGTGATGAAGGTGTGGGCCAGTAGACCACCCCCCACGAAAGTGACAGTTCCAAGAAGGATGAATTTGCAGCTGCTGATAATGACATAAAAATTACTTCTTTGATCAATACAGCTGAATTATTGAAGGAAGAAAAATCAACTGATTGGCTGCATGAATTTAAGGAACGGATGGATGAAAACATGGGTAATACAGAAGCTGACAATAAGATATGCTTGGCAATGGCATCAAGCCATCAACATAAATCATTTTAGAAGATGACATACCTGAGTACTTTGGGCCCTTGGCTGGAAGCCACATTTCTCAACAAGAGATGAGACCTCTGTAATGGCCCAATTAACAAGGGCCATCTCCAACAAAACCGCTTCATTCTTTAAGTAGTAGAACTTTGAGCCACTAACCTGCAAATGACAGTATAAAACCTTAGTAAAAAGAGAGTGAAAAGAAGTAATACTACTCATATAAGACCTATAATTGTAATGAACATTAATTAGATCATTCTTCAGTCAGCATTTAGGTAATGGCTTTCATGTAGTTCAAATACAACCATGCTATTGAATAATTTACTACATGAACATCTGGATGTGTGGTATTAGGAATACTTTGTGCTTCTAGTTGAAGCTTATCAGTCAGCTGAACAA
Organism: Oryza meyeriana var. granulata; assembly: GCA_003991445.1. Taxonomy (NCBI): domain Eukaryota; kingdom Viridiplantae; phylum Streptophyta; class Magnoliopsida; order Poales; family Poaceae; genus Oryza; species Oryza meyeriana. Next base: position 4,728 of record RYFJ01000423.1, on the reverse strand, counting down.
GGTCCTCTACTAGAGCAATAAGCCCTTCTTTCAGGTTCTTACCTGCAACTATGAATTTTTTTAAAAAAAATCATTGTGTTGGTATCCCTATTTGAATCTTTTAAAATAGGTCTCATAGCCATTTTACCTTCTCCAACAAGGGCTTGATGCACAGATGGCTCTAGTTTCCCTTTCATCTTGTTAGCAACTGCATTTCTTTCAGCTCGGAGCCATTCAACTTCATGCCATTTGTCATAATTAGGAATTGTTGCCACCATATCTTAGTCCAGAATTAAATAACCAATTTTGTTCAATTCTTCAGTTACTGCATGCACATATGAGCAGAAACCGATCATGCCTTCAGCAGAACAATGAGGCATGGATAGTCTGACACTCTAAGCTGAAGGTCAGTCAGAACTTAGAGTATTCGTCAAAATTCACACGAGTACCAGAGCAACCGACAAAATACCATTACAGTGTAACATGCTACCAATACATATGAAGTAGTAGCAAATTAGTAAGGATTACTGACTCAAGAAGAAGAAGACGATAATTCTATTACAATCATCCAACATACCATGATCAAAATATCAGCAGTCCACTCTATGAGCTAGTTTAAATAATGAGAGCACGAGAACACACCAGCAAAACATCATCTCGCTCTATGAATTAGTGTGGTTGACGACAGCAGGGCCTTAGATTTATACAGAATTTCTAGAGCATGTGTATAGGCTTCTCACGATTGGTTCAGTCTAGTTCATAGGCATGACTATATATAGGGCAAAAAAATTTGTGAAGAAAAAATACACCCAACAAGAAACAACTCAAAAATTTTTGTGAAGGAACTAAACAAGATAAATAGAAGCACGAGAAAGATCTTGCAGTGCTTCCTATTTGTTCGAGCTGAGCTGTGCAAGTTGAACAACGTATCATTTACCTAGTTGAACAGCACATCATTGATCACAACGGCGGTTGTAGGGGGCGCGCGGAGGCGGAGCGGCGATCCAGGGTGTGGCAGCGTCGGCGGCAGCGTTCAGGAGGCGGCGGATCGGCAGCGACGGATGCAGGAGGCGGCGGCGCGGCGGTTGCAGAAGGCGGTGGCGGATCCAGGGGGCGGCGGCGGTTGCCGGAGGCAGCGGCGGATTCAGGAGCGGCGGTGGCAGTGGCGGCGGTTGCAGGGGGCGGCGATGGCGGCCGCGGTGATGTTGGAAGGCGGGCGCAAGGGGGTGGCGTCGGCAGGGAGTTTTTTTTTGCTATTGTAGTAATCTTCACTCTAGGCTTCTTCAAAATAGTATCAATACCGTGGGCTTCTCTAAAACGGTATTGTTAACTCTCTTCTCCGTAATAGTATTTTGGTATTTTTTTCTTTTTTAATTTTAATCCCTAAACTTGCCTAAACTACCCTTAGGACTCTCACTGGCGGCGCACTCCAATGGCTGCCGCAGGCGGCCCCTAGCCTCCTCCGGTGGCAGCAGGCTTCCCCCGCCTCCCCACACAACGGCGGTGCGCCACCGACGGCAGTCTGCCTCCTCCACCGACAGCGGCGCACGGCTCCTCCAATGGCGGCGACGCCCCTCTCATCGACGGCCGCCCCCTCCTCCCCGATTGCGGCGGGCGGCCCCCGCCTCCCCACCCAGCGCAGCGCGCCACCGACGGCAGCTTTGCCTCCTCCACCGACGGCGGCGCCAGCTCTCCAATGGTGGCGGAAAGCCCTCACGACCGGCGCGCCCCTCCTCCCCGATTGCGGCGGGCGGCCCCCGCCTCCCTATCCCGAGCAGCGGCGCGGTGCTGCTCCAGCGCGGCGCCCCATCAAGAGCAGCGGACGCGGCCCCCCACCATCCTCCGGTCCGCCGTGACTGCCCCAGGCGGCCCCGACCTCCGTGAGACCACCCCGCGTCTGCCTCCTCCTCCACCGCGGCGGCGCCCCGGCTCCTCCAATGCGGCGGCGCCCCTCACCGACCGGGCCCGTCCTTCCTCTCCCGATTGCGGCGGGCGCCCCCGCTCCCCACCTGAGCACGGGCGCGCCACCGAGCATTTGCCTCTGGCTGACCCGTTCGTCACGCTGGGCATGGCGGCAGCGGCAAGTTCGGCTGCCTCCGGTTTTTGCGTGGGCGCTCCCTGTCATCGGCAGACTCCACACGTCGATGGGCTCGCTCCCGCACCGCGCGATTCGTGACCCGCCGCGCCACGGTCCGCTCATGCTGCTCCGCCTTCTGCGAGCTCCTCGCCCACCTCCGCCTCTCCTCTTGCTTGCAGCTGTGAGGAACGGCAGAAATTCAAGACGCGATAAAGAGGAGTTAGGAAGTTTAGGGGGTTAAAATGAAAAGGAAAAGAAGCCAAAAATACTATTATGGAGAGCAGTTATCAAATCGCCCACGTATTGATACTCCAGGTATTTTGCTTGATCAAACTGTCAAGAAAAGAACGCACCTAAGGGCTATTTTAGGGTTTGCGCACCACCGGAGAGTTAAAGGTTATTGAATCGTAATTCGCTGTAAAAACATTCTCTTTGATAGTAGAGGTCGTATTGTGCCCGGAAAACTGCTAGCGTTAACGTTAGCAAAGATCTTTTTAGAGAAAATACAAAGAAGAATCACGGTATTGATACTATTTGGACGTGGTCCAATCACCAAGAAGCCGCCCCCAACATGAAGAGTTTATAATAGCCAAGCAAAACACGTGGGCAGGCGATCGTGGCGGAGGGAGGGAGGCAGGGGATTGAGGAGTGTAGGATCAATCTGAGCCGCTAGTCTGAAGTAGAAGAACGTGAGAAAATCTAAGTCATTGGAAGGAGAATCACCATGGTCACATCCTGATTTTCCCCTTAAACATAGCCACACGAATATATCTTAAGAAAATACCCAAGAAAAATAATTTAAATGAGCCAAATAATTAATTAAATGTAAAAAATACAAAATAATAAATTAATCTTGGGCTTGGAAATATTTTTCCTATATTCCTCTTGCCAAAAAATTACTAATTAAATAGGGGAAAATTTTTTTACTAGATTTTTAGAGGCACTAAAAATATTTTTAGATAAATAAAAACTCTCTATCGGAATTAAATTCCCTCCGGAAAATCCTTTTTTCTTTGTTTTCCTCCCTTTTTTCTCTTTCTTTTCTTCCCCTCCCGCTGGGTCGGCAGCTCAGTACTGTGCCGGCCTGCTTGTGTGGCCAGCACGCCGCACGTTCTCACCTCCATCTCATCGCCAGTCGGGCCCCACCTGTCGGCAACACTCTCCCGCGCTGCTTCCCTCACCCCTCTCGCTGCACTGGCTCGGGGCCCACACGTTAGCTTCGTCCTCAACCTCCGGCCGAATCTACCGGAGGGGATCGAGCCGCCCTGCCCGTCGGATTCCGCCCGTTCCTGCTCCCTCGCGTCTCGGCCCATGATTCAAACTGCGCAGACGAGTCCCCGCCCATTTCCCCCACCTTCTCTGTCCCTCTCGCCGCAGACTACGGATGAATCGTGCTACTAGCGCCATGGCCGCCGCCCTCAAGCCCGTAAAATTGGGCCAACTTGGCCACGATCTCTCCAGCCTGAGTCCATATAAATGTTTCCCGTGCCCTGCTCTCAATTTCCCCTCAATTGCCCACACTCCGAGTAACCCAAACCTCCTCTGCGGCCGAGCTCCCGAATCGCCGCCAGGCGCTCCGCCAACTCCAGTCGCATGCCGCCGTCGCTGACAGGCCATCGCCGATTACCGGCACTCGTGCTCGCTAGCTTCGCTGCACCCCGCTGGCGTCTTGTCCGGCAGACCTCAGGCGCCGTGCTCGGATTCCCGCCGGAACCCATCCTCCTCTCCGTCATTCCCTTTCGGTAAGCGCCCTGCCGCCGGCAGTTGGCCGGTGGTTTTCTCCGTCGACCACTCGGTCTTTTTTCTATCCTAACGTGTTCAACACCTTCGGGACATGATTCTGCACCTCGTTTCGCGTCTCCGTCGTCGTTTGAGCCACCGGAACACTAGCGGTAGGTGTGACCATGGCGGCCGCGTGCACCCATTGCCGCGAGCCCTGCGCGTGCGCGTCATATTTTTTTTCTTGATTCCTTTGGGGTCTTGTTCCCGACTAGGTTTGAGTCGTCCGGTTTGTCTCGGCAGATCGGGGCCACTCGTGTACCTATGTTTGTGGTCGCCGCACGTGCGTGGACTGCGTCCACCGTGCGCCATCCTCTCATGCACCACTGATCCGTGGGTCCCGCCTATCGGCGCCGGCTCCCCATGGCTGCTGACTGCATTAATTCCTTTAATTGCACTAATAATATCGGTGTAATAATTGTGGATTTTGTATAGGAAATCACAGTGAAATTCTAAAAATTCATAACTAATTCTTGTGAACTCCGATTAATTCGCATTCAAATTTCATTAAATCCAAAATATGTCAAGAATCCATTAAAATAGCTGTTCGAACACTGTTTTTGTTCACATATCATTTTTATTGTTTTGCGTTGTTGTGCTTTCGAATACGACGCCATCGATCCCTTCTGTTATTACGAGATCGTAGCCCAGTACTATCAAGCTGGGCAAGCCAAGCTCTACACTAATAACTAATCATTTTTGTATCTATCTTTGCGTAAAAATGTTTTGGTTACTTAAACAATATGCATGTTTCTATTATTTCATGTGGTACTGAAATTAGTGACCTTATATAGATAAGTTTACTGCTTAGCTTTGACCTTGTTCCGTTGTCACCTCGTAACAACATGGTTAGACGTTATTCTAGGCATGCTTAGCCATGCTTAAGAACTATT